>CM072919.1:7266090-7286090 GCA_037013685.1 Acridotheres tristis
TCTGCAAAATAGTAAACTGTATTCCTTCAAATCTGTGCCCTACTATTCATTTATTTATGTATGTTTTTATGTATGTATTTATGTATGTATTTATTTATGTATTTATTTATTTATTTATTTATTTATGTGTGTATGTATGTATGTATGTATGTATGTATGTATGTATGTATGTATTTATTTATTTATTTATTTATTTTTAAGAAGGTCTTTGCTTTGTTCCCTTTTTCTCTAATGAAGTCCAGGGTCAGCAGAAGTAAAATCCTAACTTTCAGAAGGTGCAGTTAGCAGCAAATCAAGTGAGTAGGGGGAAAAAAAATGCTTCTTCTGAATTCTCAGGTCTGGGATTTAAAGAGAAGATGTAATCATATATTAAATTAAAATCCTTGGGCCTGTCTGTTTGTCTGGCTCAAGGTTGTGCAGGTGTGCTGATCTCTGTTAGTGACTCAGATTTGTTCTGCTCTCCTCTGAAATGCCCTTTAAAAAATGTAGGTGGTCTGTGGAAATGGTACTAAGCTTAGATCCTAAAATAGTCACATTCTTCATTAAGGAATTATCAGGGACCATCTGCATCTGGAATTATTTTTCTTTCTGTGCCTTTTAATAGACTTGCGTAAATGCACACCACTTTGAAGAAATTGCAGATTCCTGGATAAACAAAACTTTCCAGAAAAGGACAAATTTAGACACGGCTCTGGGGAGAGGATGTTGGGAAACAAATCCATCAAGGAGCAGTGGTGCAGCTGAACATCACCAAGGGTCTGAACAATTTCAAATAAACAACAAATGGGGAAAAGATTCCTTCTCTGAACAGACCAGGACCAGAGCATCAGACTGCTAGGGAGTGTGTGGGATGAAAACTTCACAGAGACAGCAGAAGAGTTATGCTCAGATAAAAAAAAAACAAAAAAAAAAAAAGGAGGATTTTGACACCAAACCCCTCTTTATAGAAGATAAATTAAAAGACCTGCCTCAAACATGAAATGCTGGTGAAGCCTGAACAGGTAAAATGGTGTTCACAATAATTGTCTGTGTTCTAGTGAGCTCAGGGATTGCATGGTTGGTAGAGCCAGAGGAACAGAAAAGTGGCTAAATGCTGCTCTAATTCTTGAAAGAATCTCAGGGATTACCCTAAAGAACAAGACTGATGTCTTTGTTTGCTCAGCAAAAGCAGAATAACGTGCATGAGATAAATCTGGCATCGAGGAAGTTTTTATGTGGTTTCTGTGTGTAACAGAGAGGAATGGGGCACAAATCCACTGCTGTTAACTGGAATTTCACCCAGAGAGGTCAAGTTAATACAATCTACTTGGATTAGTGCTGAACACAGGCCAGGGACATTTGGTATTCTCACATCACAGGGTTTTAGAGAAAAAACACTGAAAAATGCACAGTGTGCTGCTCCAGAGCACCATTCCAGCCACCTGCACTTCAGACAGCTCCTGAGGCAAGTGCAGTGCCAATTTCCTATGTATTTTAATTTTTTTTTTTTTTTTTAAATTCCAGGAACATGTTCTTTTCTTGTGTGCACCAGCTCTTCCATTTTATGGTGTGTCTTGTGGCTCCACAGCTTGTCTGCATGTTTGAGAAGAGCTCCTTGAACCTGACAGGCAGCTAGGTTAGTGTGATGCCCTCTCATTTTGTTCTCAAAAAAGGTGATTATTCCACATCAGGCATGGTAAAACGGGTGTCAGCTTCCTGTTGCCTTATGCTGATTTCTTCCAGTTTTAGGAATTGCAGTCTTTAGTTACTTGTCTTGCCAACGTCTGATTGACTTTATTGCTGCTCCCTGCAATTTTTCCTTTTCTGCTGTTATTGAAGACAGAGGACTAAAAGTGCTTGGAGCTTCAGGCTGGACATTAATGTGGATTTATACTGTGTCAGAATAAGGGTTTGACTTCTCCAGCTTTCCTTCCCTCTGATTTTTACTGTGTGGAAAACCTTGCAGGTACCTCTGTTACAGCATTTTTTCCCTACATAACAGATATTTTCAGTTTTAAGATTTGCTTTTCTAATGGTCACATCCTACCCATGTCTCTGACACTGCAGCACTGCAGCAAATTATCTCGATTAAAATGGGTTTCATAGAGGCAAACCTCGAGTTTAATGTTGCATGTCTAATTAAGTTTCTGCAATCATTTGTCCATAGGAAAATCCTCAAAAGCAGCCGTAGCATTTGGTTATCCCTGGGCTGTTTTCATGGTGCTACGATTAAGGCAGGGGCAACATTTTCATAGTTTTACAGCTAAGATGAAACCTAGCATCTGGGATCTTCATGTAGCAAAAGGGTTTGATTTATTTTTAACCTCTTAAACAGAAATTAAACGCATCACTTCTCAACCACCCTGTTTCCACACCCCTCCATCTGAGGTTAATACTGTGAATTTCAGGGTGATGAAGAAACCTGTGAGCATTTAAACGTTCAGTTTAAACACACGCGCCTGGAATATGCTTTTGGTTGTTGAAATAAAACCTGCATAGATGACTCTTTTTATTAACAAGTAGTTGGTGTAAATACTCACCTAAGACATCTCTCTGTGGCCCCTGTGCCACCACGAGAAAGAAGAAATGCTTGGGGTGAAATTTAATATCTGTTGGTCTTTTTCCCCATGATTAGAGATGGTGAAAAGCTGCCAGGAGGAGCAAGTTCAGCCCTGTATGCTGGAACTCCACAATATTCCGATTTTAGAGGCAGGATCCTTCCAGCACTTGGCACTCTGCATTTGCCGTCATGAAGCACTGAGTGCAACAGACAGATAACACTCAGTTTTCCTGAATTCTCATTTCTTCCTGGGACGAAAAAACAAACAAACAAACAAACAAACAAAGACCAACAACAAAAAAACCAAACCGAACAAAAAAAACCCCAAAACAGCAACAACAAAAACACAAAAAAACCCAAAAAACAACCAACCAACCAAACCCCCAAAAAACCAAACAAAAAACCAAAACCAAACCAAAACAAACAAAACAAAAAAAAAACCAAAAAACCCAAACAAACAACCCCCCCAAAAAACGAACAAAAAACCAAAAAACAAAACAAAACAAAAAAAAACCAAAAAACCCAAACAAACAAACCCCCAAAAAACCAAACAAAAAACCAAAACCAAACCAAAACAAACAAAACAAAAAAAAAACCAAAAAACCCAAACAAACAACCCCCCCAAAAACGAACAAAAAACCAAAAAACAAAACAAAACAAAAAAAAACCAAAAAACCCAAACAAACAAACCCCCAAAAAACCAAACAAAAAACCAAAAACCAAACAAAACAAACAAAACAAAACAAAAAAAACAAAAAACCCAACCAAAGAAACCCCCAAAAAAACCAAACAAAAAACCAAAAAACAAAACAAAACAAACAAAACAAAAAAAACCCCAAAAAACCAAAAAACAAACACCCCCCCCCCAAAACCCCAAAAAAACAAAAAAAAACACCAAAAAACACCCCAAAACCCCCAACTTAATTAAGTGTCCAGCCTTAGAGCAGAGTCACATTTCCCTTTTCCTCACTTTAGAACAGGAGGAAATGGCCCCAAGCTGCACCAGGGGGGGTTCCAGTAGGAAATTGGGAAAAATCTCTTCCCTGAGATGCTGGTGAAGCTTTGGAAGGGGGAGGTGGTGGAGTCACCATCCCTGGAAGTGCTCAAAACCAAAAAACAGGCACCAGTGGTGAGGATTATGGGGCAAGGTTGAGCATCTGGGGTGTCTTTTCCAGCTTTTATTCTGAGATGCTGTGAGCATAATAAACTGCAACATTCCAAGATGTAGCTGGTCCCCACATGACAGTTAAAATTCAAAATTAGTTTTGGGGTTGATTCTGGAACTGCTGGTTTCTATAATTTCCTGAAATTGTTTGGTTGTTTCCTTTTTGGTTTGTTTTTTTTTTGTTTGTTTTCTTTTTTTGTTGTTGTTGTTGGTTGGTTTTTTTGTTTGGTTGGTTTCTTGTTTGTTTTTTGTGTTTTTGTTCTGTTTTGGGGCTTTTTGGTTTTTGTGTTTTTGTTCTGTTTTGGGGTTTTTTGTTTGTTTGTTTGTGGGTTTTTTAGTTGTTGTTGTTGTTGTTGTTTTTTCCTAATGTCAATGCAACTTTTAATTGCAAGGGCTCGGTTTTCCATGTGGCAACTCTTGCCTTCTGCTCCCAGGTGAACACACCTTGAGCTGCTGAGGGGAGCCAGGTGCACCCTACCTGCCTGGGGTATCCTGTCAGGAGCTCCTGCCACGGGGGAACAGCACTTTTCTTCAACCACGGCTGGAAAAAGATCACATTTTATCTTCTTTTCTCTGCCAGAGAGGGGATTCAAAGCTCGAGAGATGGAATTTCATGTTGGGACTCAGATGTTTATTAATTCCTCTCTATGTCACAGTGAGTGCTACAGCACTTCAGGCTAAAATTGGTGCAATGGCAATGGATCCCTCTGTCACAGGGTCTTGTAAGGCTTAACTGTCCCAGGAAGAACTAACACCTAAATTATTTTTATTTTTAACCCAATAACCCACCACCCATGACCCACAATGCAGGATTTTCTATCCAATTAAACAGGATCACCCAAACCCATGAAGAAAAAGGTGGAGAAGGAGTAAACCCCCTCCCTAAAAACCTCCATCTTGCTTTATATATATTGCTATATTCTAAAACTTTAAGTTTTTCACTGTGTGACATCACACACTTCTATCCAAACTACACCCATAATCTCAGTTCTACCACTCAGTTTTTGAAGATTTCTCCAAGGCCTCAGGTCAAAAGCTGTGTTTTCCTGTGGGTCAGTGCCTGTCAGCACAGAAAGCCCCAAACCCTCAGGTTCCAGGGTTCCAACAGAAAAGGAGATTCCCAAGGAAATTCTTTATCCCTGGCCTGCCAGTGCCACAGCAAAGGAAATTGTTGGGGTTTTTTTTTTTGGTCTAGATTTAATAGTTAGGCATGGTTAAGGGATAAAACTGTTTTTTATTTCAGTATTAATAAGGATTTTTATGGTGCAACGATTCATCAGGGTGGAATATGCCAAAATGCACACCCATGGTATATTGAGTATATGATTTTATAGACTTTGCAAATAAACATATCTGACAAAGATTCTCTAATGAGAGGCTTAAATGAATACCATGACATTCCTTTATTCTAAACTATTCTCTTCTTCCTTTATTCTATAGTATTCTCTTCTGGATGGGTTTAATCCTAGTTTACAGAATATATTCTAGAGAGGGTCTTGGTTTTTAAAAATAGTGTAATGTTTTTTTGTTTTTTAACTGTGAAGTTTTTAAGATGATTGGTCTCCTGGTTTAGCAGGATATTAGGACTATCACATTTTAGGAATTACAAGTATGTATGTTAAGAGTACTGAGGGTACATCAAGGTAAATGTAAAAATAAAAGGTAAAAAAAATCACCATGGCATCACCAGATGCCTGGGCCAGTTTTTGGGGGCAGCTGCACTGGAGGCACCACGATGTCATGGGCAGCCCCAAACTGGCTTTTAACACCCCTTCAAATGCACACAGTTTTCTCCAAGAAAAACTTAGAAACTCTGTGGGGTTTTGAGTTTTTTTTTTGTTTTTTTTTTGTTTGTTTGTTTGTTTGTTTGTTTGTTTGTTTGTTTGTTATTTTTTGGGTTTTTTGTTTGTTTGTTTGTTTTTGTTCTGTTTTGTTTTGTGTGGGTTTTTTGTTTTATTATTTGTTTTGTTGGGGGTTTTTGGGGGGTTTGGGTTTTTTGTTTTGTTTGGGGTTTTTTGGGGTTTTTTGGGGGGTTTTGGGTTTTTTGTTTGGAGTTTTTTTGGGTTTTTTGGTGGTTTCTTTTTGTTTTTTGGGTTTTTTGTTTGGAGTTTTTTTGGGTTTTTTGGTGGTTTCTTTTTGTTTTTTGGTTTTTTGTTTGGTTTGGTGTTTTGGGGGTTTTTTGGGGGGTTTTGGGTTTTTTGTTTTGTTTGGGGTTTTGGGGGTTTTTTTGTTTGATTTTTTTTGGTTTTTTGTTTGTTTTTTTGTTTTTGGGGTTTTTTTTGTTTCGGGTTTTTTTGTTTGTTTGTTTTTGGTTTTTGTTTTGGGGGTTTTTTGTTTGTTTTGGTTTTTTTGTTGTTTTGGTTTTGGTTTTTTTTGGTTTTTTTTGTTTCGCTTTTTTTGTTGGTTTTTGGCTTTTGATTTGGGGGTTTTTTGTTTGTTTTTTTTTTTCCTTTTTTTTCTTTTGTTTTTGGTCGTGTTTTTCCTTTTTTCTGGTGCATTGGTGCTCAGAACATTGATGTGAGGACTGTTTCAGCCTTTGCAGCTCCTCCTCCTGTTCCACAGCTTCTTCCAGCAATTTAAACAACAACAACAACAACAACAAAAGAGAGTGAAAGGGACCCTCAATTCACTGCTCCAACTGGAAATTGCAGCATCAAATTGTTCCAGTAGTGGCTTCCACTGTTGGTTTACATTAAAACCAAGCCACAATAGAGAATAAAATTTTATTAAAGAATAAAATTTATCCATTCAAACTTCTGTGGGCAGTTTTTCTACTCTGTCTCAGCATGCAGTTGACCCAGGGTCACTGAATGGGTGAAAAATTCTGGTTTGTAGGAAGCCAATTACACCGTGAAACATTAGTGTGAAATTGTCAGTAAATACAGAATTATTTTTCAAATTCCTTTTCTCTTTCTTTACCTTCTGATGCTCCCAGTTTTGTTTCAGCTCGTCAGGAACACAGGTACTATGAAACAGAGAAACGAGTGGGAGTCTTTAGAAATTGTTTTGTAGACTTGGCAAGAGAGGGATCCACATTCTGTTATTACAGAATCGATTGGGATGTGGGCAATTAAACAGATTAATAAAGCTTTATGGCTGCGTGTACATATCAGAACTCACCTTTCCTGTAAAATGGTGGTGTGATAGTCCTTAGATGTATTTCTCCTAGACTATTATGTATTAGGTTTCTTTCTGCTTAAAAAAGTGATTTTTTAAGCAGAATATCTGGATTTTACTATTTGTTTTTTTGGTTTTTTTCTGTGAGCTGTACAATGCCCCATCTCAGAACCTACAAAGGCAGCACTGGGGCTTTGTGGGTGTGAATAAGGTCTGTGTGGTGCCTTTGGTCCTTTTCACTAAATATGGCACTCAGATTTCCTTTATCTTCCCTGAAAGTACAGGATTTATTTTATTTTATTTTATTTTATTTTATTTTATTTTATTTTATTTTATTTTATTTTATTTTATGTTATTTTATTTTATTTTATTTTATGTTATTTTATTTTATGTTATTTTATTTTATGTTATTTTATTCTATTTTATGTTATTTTATTCTATTTTATTTTATTATTTGTTTCTTTTTTCTTTTTTTCTTTTTTCTTTTTTCTTTTTTCTTTTTTCTTTTTTCTTTTTTCTTTTTTTTTTTTCTTTTTTTCTTTTTTTCTTTTCTTTTAATGCAGGCAAAAGCAAATGAGGCTGGTGAGGATTGCTGGCAGGGAATGTGCAGCTCCCTGTGGTGGAGTTGTCATTTCTGTCATTTCTGCCCAGATCACTTTGCTCCAGTGAATCTCCACCCTAAGTGTGACACCAGAATATCAGAAGATAATTCAGGAAATGCAGCATTTCCCCTGGTGAAATGGGGAAATGGCTGACACCCTCCTGGAAACACATTCTTGGTTATAATCCCCATTCCTTCCTCTGTGCTTAATAATTGAAAGCCCCTTCTTCAAATGAAATTAAATTTCATTAGTTTTAAAGAAGGTGTAGAGCCCCAGTCTACTCCTTGTGTAGTGTTTAGGTGGTAGTTTCTGCTTTGCTTTATGTGAAATATAAAGCAAATAAAATTCAAT
This sequence comes from Acridotheres tristis, assembly GCA_037013685.1. NCBI lineage: Eukaryota > Metazoa > Chordata > Aves > Passeriformes > Sturnidae > Acridotheres > Acridotheres tristis. The sequence continues at coordinate 7,273,865 of CM072919.1, forward strand.
ATGATATTTCATGTTGAATTACTGAATTATTCAATATAATTCAAATAAACGAAAGTGCATATATGTTATGAAGGTCCTGAATGTCTGGGTAAACATCATGTCCCTTCAAAATTTCCAGATTTGGGGTATTTTACAGGTACAAGACAGACTCAGAGATGGGAGATCAGGAAATGTGGCCACAGTCAGGGCCAGGCTGCAGAAAAGAAGGAGTGGGTTCCAATTTTATGTTCCCATGCCTTATTTCCAGCTAGGACATGACAAATTAGGATTTAAGTTAATATTTGTGTTAAAATGCATAGGAGACCTGCCTGTATTTCCCACCTGTGATTATTTTTTTTTTCCCCTGTAGTATTCATGTGGTACAGCCATAAAAAGTGATTTAGAGAAAATGGCAAAAGATGCTGAAGGTTGTTTTGGGCTTTGCCAGAAGATAAAATGCAATATTGTTACAAACTCTGCAAACAATGTGTTTCATCAAAGTTTTGGTTGATGTCCCCTTGGGTACTCATGACTACAATGGGAGTCACAGATTGCATAAAGAAGGGTGGAATTTTCTCTGAGTCACTGAAAGGAGGAAAAAAAAAACCCAAAAAAACCAAAACAAAAGAAAAAAAAAAACCCAAAAGATAATATTTTTACAATTAGGCTTTTTAAAACTTCTGTGTGAGTTTGTTTGTGCTGCAGTTTCTCCCACCCCTGAAAACCCTGAAATTGAAATGCTTAATTCAATAGGAGCAGGGAGTGAGCTTGCAATCTGGGAAAATATTCCAGACTGGATCAGGACGAAAAGCCAGCCCAAAAGCTTTACAAGGATTCCTCCCCAAAGATGTTTTCACATCAGGGTTTCTTTTAAGTGATTCTTTTCAAAGGTAGGAGGGATGGTTGTAGCTGATTACAGAAACCCGAGGAATGTGATGCTGAAATCAAGACAGGCTGAACCAGGGTGACCCAACAGGATGCTCTGCTGGGATGTGATTGCACTTAATTTCTTAGAATACGTTTAAAATACGTTTTTAATCTGGTTGTAACGGAATAAAACCCCGGGATTTAGCTGGTGGGAGGTGCCTCTTGCAGTTTTGAGTTAGCTGTTCTTATTGAAGCAGTGGTTTTTAGATGCCAAGAAGTTCTTCTGCTACTTGATTCCTTGTGCTTTGATCCCTCTCCAGGGCTGCAGTCATTTGGATAAATCTGTGTTTGCAGAGAGAGGTTTCTGAGCATCCAGTACATGCCAGAGTCTCCCTCATGAAGGGATTCACAGTGGTACAAACAGCAAAGGAAAAAAGGGGGAAAAAAAAAAGGAAAAAAATTTTCATCCTGGTAATTCTATTTCAGAACGCAAAGCAAATAGAGAGAAATCTGTGCAGAAGGCTGCCAGCTCCATAAATTCCTGCAATTCTGCTCCAAGAAGCTGGAAATGAGAATGGAATTGTGGGTTTTATTCTTTATCGTGTTTCAGTGTTGTTTATAAATTTTATTGCTGAATTTGCAAGTGAATGGGGAAGGGGGAAAAAAAAGGTGAAAAATTCCTATTTGTGCAGATTGGAAACTCAGCTTGATTCCTGAGCATCAAGCTGCTTTTTGATCAGCCTTCCTTTGTTATTTCTAAAAGTGTAGGGGAAGTTCAATAAGCAAAGCAACCCTGTAGTTAAACATAAATTCAAAAGAACGTTTGTAATTTCAGTGGGTTTTTGCACTGGTAGTCAATAGAGACCAGATTTCAAATTGATATAGAAGTGCTCATAATTTCAGTTGGCTGAAAAAAGGGATCCTGACTTCTAAATTGTCTGCAATTGCCACATTGCCTGGAGGGAGACAGTGCTTCCCTTCCTGGAGATTTATGGTGTTCCAAAATTCAAGATATTTAGGTCCATGGGAGTTTTTTGTGTGTTTAATAACTATCGCTTCCAATCGGGGTAAATTGAGATGCAACAAAATAGTCCCTTGTGTTTTTTCCGTGCTACAAAAATAAATAAAAATGAATCTGTTTCTGTTCAGATAACTGCTCTGAGGGGTTCTCACTGAAACTCCACAGAAGAGCAGGATCTGAATCAGCAACAAGAAATAAATTCTACTTGGGAAACTGGTGGAAGTAAGTTTTATATGGGAAGCTTCTTGAAACTATGGCAAGTTACCATATTTGCAAGTTTCTTGTATTTTTGCAAACATTTATATTGCAAATAAACCTGTTTTCCCAGATTACTCTGGACACCCATAAAATTTCACTGATCTAGAAGTTATTTCTTGTGTAGAGATGAATTCTCTTTTATTCCTTATGTCTAGCTTTTGCCTTGTCTAATTGTCTGGCCTGGATTTCTTTTGCTTGCTGTGATTTTCCACATCACAAAAGGAGCCTGAAGTTGCCTGTGAATTCCTGCTTGGTATTTTCTGGACACCGGGCTGTTGTGTTATACACAGTAAATCACTTATAATCTCAGGGGGAAACTCTTACTTGGGTTTTTGATTTTTTTTTTCTTTCTTTTTTTTTTTTTTCCTAAAACTGAGAATTCTGGTTTTACATGGATTTGGAACATTCACTCACATTTGGAGTTAATAGGAAAGTGATTTCCTTGATTGGCACCAAAGCATTTTGCACCTCCTCAGATCAAATCCTTGTAAAGTTGGGGAGTTGGATGCTATAAAACGAAAGAAAGGCAAAAATGGCTAATTATTTATTTTTTTGGTGGTTTTTTTTTCATTTCTTAGGACTCTGCTGCAATCCTTTGCTTCACAGGCACTTGGAAAACATGGTATATTTAGGAACAGGGATATAGGAGTCTTTCTGAACTCCATGGTATAAATAGAGCCTTAATACAAAATAATCCCTCCCTGTTCCTCCACTCCTGCATCCTCCTGGCAGAGATAAGAGGGGGAAAGGCTCTGGGTGTGAAGCTAATTTTTTTTCTCCCTCTACTGCTTTTTATTAAAAAAAAAAAGATGGTGTTGTTTGATTTTTGTAAGAGCTGGACAGTAAACCTCTTTTTTTTTATATGAGCCCCTAGTAAACCTAACATAAAAACCATTTGGCTTGGGAGTTCACTAAAAATTTCCACTGGGCAAGAGAACATGCAGAGTTCCCCAGCCCTAGGTGTGCTTTTCTCTAAGAAAAAAAAAAAAACAAAACAAACAACCAGCAGTTTTCAGACAAAGCAAGATGTGTGAAACTTAAAACTCGAGCTGCAGCACGCTCAGGAGAGAGCAGATGACATTTCTGCCAGTTCTTGGTAATTCTTGTGTTTCATTTGCAACACCCAGAACCTTGATGTGAGAGTAGAAAGCAAAATACACGATCAGAATGGAAGGAGAGACTGGCTGCTGTGACGAGGAAAATACCTGTTTGGGTTTTCTTTTCCCAAAAGCAGGAATGAATAAAACCATATTATTTTGTTCTTGTTGGAAGGGACCCTGGCAGATTTTCTCTGAGAAGTTGCAGCAATCTGAGTGCTGGCAGCAAAAGCTCCTTTTATGATGCATGTTTTTTGAAAAGCCTTTATGAATTATAAGCATTTTAAAGAGGTTATTAGTATAGCTCTGGAAGTGTTGAAGATAGCTGCCCATGCTGAATTTGCCAAAGCCAAGAACTTGGTAGGACTTCTGCTGGAATTTCACCTGTAATCTGCCATACATTGGATTTTGGTTAAAGAGAGGATGAAATGAAGGGGAGACTCTCTCCTGATGTGCTCCAGCACCATGGCAGGGACTGCTGGGTGTGGATGTTGATGTCAAAGTGCAAAACAAAAAAAAAAAGTTGGTAAGGAGCCCAGGGAGGAGGGGATGGAGGTGGAAATGTGAAATAGTGAAAGGGAAGTAAATCTGGAGGTGAGTGGGTGAGAAGGGATCAGGGAAGGAGGGGTGGGAAAAGTGAGAGTGGGCAACAAAAACCTGCCGTGGTGTGGAAGGGGAGAAATGTGGATGATGAGGGTCAAAGGTATGTGGGAAAAAAAAATAAATTAAAAAAATAAAATAAAAATCAGACCGCTGGGCAGGGAGATGTGAAAGAAGGAGGAAAATGAGAGACACCTGTGATGAGTGCAGGTCAGGAGGGGAAAATGGGGAGATTGTGCTGAATCAAGAACTGACAGGGAGAATGGAAGCAAGGAGCAGCTGGATGTGGAAAGGGAAGAGGGGCACTGGGCAGAGATGCTGCCAGAAGTGAGAAATGGTGATGGCAGAGAGGGTGGGAAGGGAGAGGATGAGCTGCAGGGCAGGGCAGGGTGTTCAGGGGTCCCAAAAACCCTTTGCACAGTGACCCACACCGCAGGGGGATGCTCCAAACTTGATTTTCCCCCCTCCAGGTCTGAGCCATACCAGAAGTTCTTCTTGGAGAGTGGGGATGGACTGCTGTTATAAATTGTGCTGCTGCCTTTAATCAGGGGCTCAGGCTGCTTTAAACCCTAACCTTTGCCCAATTTTGAGCACACAACCTGGCTGGTGTTATTTTACACCATTTTTTAACGTATTTTATTTTGCACCATTTTTTTAACCTATTTTATTTGTGCTTGTGTTTCGTGCAATACACACAGGTGATCTGACACTTCCCAGGCTCTGCCTGTGAAGCACCCCTCGAGGAATCCAGTGTAACAAAACCATTTCAGAAGGGAAAACATCAGAAAGTCTCTGGCACATCAAGAAGAAGGGTGGGGAGGTGCTGGTTTCAGTGAGGTTCTGGCATCCTGGCATTGTGGCAGCAGGCAGTCACAGACTGCATTATGGATGAGATCTAACCCACTTAGACCAGAATTTAAAATAAATAACACCAGAGAAGAGAGGGGGAAGGAATAATGGGGGAGAGAGGCTTGTATAAACAGCTTCCTTTATAACCAATTTGTATTATTACATTTCAGCTGAACAACAGATACACTCCAGGGTGTTTTTGTTTCTTTGTTTGTTTGGTTTGGTTTGTTTGGGGGTTTTTTTTGTTTTTTTGGGGGGGGTTTTGGGGGATTTTTTGTTGTGGTTTTTTTTTTTTTTCTTTTGTTTGGTGGGGTTTTCTTTTTGGTGGGTACAGAAACCAGACGTTTTCTGAAGCAAAGCATTAATCGCCCTTATTTACTCCTAGGGTGACAGTGCACATTCAAACAATGCATCTTTGTTTCCCCTTTTCAGAGATTTATTGGAGCAGACAACTGCTAGTGACTCTCAGGAGCCACTCAGGGGGTCAGCACTGGCCTGATGAGGAAACCAGGGGTCTGGTCTGGTGGTCCCTGGAAAAAAGGGAAATGGTTCCATGGGGTTGGTGTGGCAGGGAAAGGCATAAGCAAGTAAAATTGTGTCATTTGGCCTTTTTTTTTTCCCCCCCACAAATTAAATTTACTTATTTGATCCATTGCCCGCCACGAGATTAATTCGTTGTGACTTCAAATTGTTTTGTTTTGGTTGGGAGGGTTTTTGTTGCTTGTTTGTTGTTTGTTTCTTTGTTTGTTTTTTTCTTTTGTTTTGCTTTTTGTTGTTTTTGTTTCCGTTTCTCCCTTTAATTTTGAGAAGAAGGTTGTTGCACTCCTTCTCGCCCATCAGGAGCATTCAACAGTTTGATTTAAGCCCTTATGTCTGGACCAGTAATCCTGTCATCTGACAGTCTATCCCAAATTCCTGCCTGTGCTTTGAGCACTGGGGAGGAATGAGAGGACTGGGAGCAAGGTTGGAGGAAGCACCAAAAAGTTGGGTTATTACAAAATTTACCCAGGTACATGGGACTAATTACTCAGTTATTCAATAACTCAGCTGTTGCTGAGAATTACCCATTTTTTTTCCCTGAGTTTTGAGGGCAGGAACCTTTCCTGTCTCCTCTCTCCCTTCCTTTCCCTGTGTTTTGGATGTGGAAGGAATGGGTGTAAGGTTTCCTTTAAATATCTTTTAGCCTGCTGGGCACCAGGTCAAGGACACAGGTAGGAGTGAGTTTCCAGGCCAGTTCTTCAGGTATGGGTGGCTGTGGGTTGATGAAAAATTCCCGGAGAAACGCGTTATCCATGTGAATTACATAGACATTACACATTATTACACATAAACATTATAACATAGAATAGATACATAATACATTAGACATAATATATATAAACATATATACACATAAACATTATCTCTGTGTGCAATAACCATGCGTGCCCTCTAAAGCTAAGCACACCAATAAAAGTTTTGCACTTATATTATTTATCCTTTTGACCCAGTAATAGATTCCCACCACCCTCAGAGTGGCATTTGACTGACCAGAGGTCACTGCCTGAGTTCTGTGAAGAAAAGGGAAGAGGAAGAAGGTGAATAAAGAAAAAGACACCACCCAAAATTCTCCATCTTGTCCCATATCCACCACTATACTGTAAAAACCACAAATTTAAAACCCAGTGAAAACACACACATCTAACCCACTGCACATTTGTGATTTCTAACTCATTATTCAGATTTACTAACTCATTATTCATATTTACTAACTCATTATTCAGATTTACTAACTCATCATTCACATTTCCAAGCCTTCTCCAGGGTTTCAGCTCCAGAGCAGTGTTTTCCAAGGGGGATCTGTGCCTGGAAGCACAGAAAACCCCAAAAACTCCAGATTTCCTGGGATCCACCAGCAAGCTGCAGGCATTTATTGTGCCAACAGACCCTGGGCAAGCACTGGGCTTTGGCTGGGCCAGGTAAATCCCAGGGTGAGGTGTCTTTGGGGAGCAGCAAACTCCACTTTTCCAGCCTTTCTGGGAAAGGTGCTGCTGTCTCAGAGCTGAGCTGAGCTCCTCCCAGGCAGGAAAAGGCCAAAAATTGAGGATGTGTCAGAGCAGGCAGTGATGGACTGCACCTCTTCAAAGGGCCAGCAGGAAAGTTGCCTTCCTTCTGTTGACATCAGAAGAAAATCCATAGCCCACAGGACACTCAAAAGCAGGTTTTCTATTTTTCAAAGGAGGATATTGCTGCTAATACAATAATTGCCTCTGGCTAGTTTCCTTTGAATTCCTTTGTAATTTTTTTTTTTCCCCAGTCAGACAAGTTAATTATTTCAGCATTTAAATCATGGAATGGTAACAATCTCTCCATGACATGTAAGCCTTTACTGTAACATACTGATTTATAAATGTGAACAGTGATTTTCTTTCCTTTTATTTTCTTCCCTGATAAAACCAGGCCTCCCTTTGCTACGGTTTTCCATCAGATAAATGGCTTTGTTTAGAAATCTCACAGCTCTGATTATGGTTTCATATATTCCTTACCCATAAAACCAACTGAAGTTGCATTTTGGAGGCTCTGCAATAATACCCAAAATCCTAGGAGGAGCACTAGTGTCCTTAAAGCAACTTTGCAACATAAAAATCCTAGAATAATAAATTCAAACAATGCATTATAAAAGATGCTCAGGGCGCCTTTGGTGCCCAACATTGGTTTTAATGTGCATTCCCTGAAAAGCTTAAGGAGAAAAGTTTGGCCTTCAGGTAACTTTTTGCAGAAAAACACTGCAAGCAAAGTATGAATAAATGAAATAAAACATTTAAAATACTTTAATTTTGATTTTCCTCTCTTTTAAAATAAAAGGGAAATAAAATAATCATTTCTATTTGTTACATTATTCAGTACAACTGGTCCTGCCTACAGAGAGAATTTGAAATTAATTCTCTTTCCACACAGGACAGTACTCAAAGTCTAGTGTTAACAATGAATTTTATATGTTTTAAACCCTTCTGAGCTGTGGTGAAATGAGTGACGGAGCCTGCTGGTAGAACTGCAGCTCTGGAAATATTTGGATTTATTTTCCCTTGAATCACATGCAGAGAGGGGTTGCTTTCACTCCCTCCCGTGTTAGTCCCAATAAACTTTAAGAGTTTCCTGTTCTGATACTGTGAGCTGCTTGGGCTTAGACCTGGCTGATATTTATCTGGTTTAGGGCTTTGTCTGGGGTTTAGAGCTTTTTCTGGTGGCTCTTAAATGCTACATCCCGGGTCCTATTGCAGGTATTTAATTTTTAATATTTTTAAGGTGTTCCCTGGCCCTAAGGAGTTCTGATAATGAAAATTTTAGTCACTCTGACAGTAACAGTATAACTGTATAATCTATTTATATTATATATCTATATATATAATAAATATATAAAAATAATATATAGTATAATATATAAATAATATCTATAGAATTATATATACAGTATAATATATAAATAATATCTATAGTATAAGATATAAATAATAGATAGAGTATAATATATAATATATCAATATATAAAACATAGAATATATAAATATATAGAATGTATAATAAAATATATTTTAAAAATATAAAAATAAATATATAAAATGTATATAAAATAAAAAATATATTTTATATATTATATATAATATATATATATTATATAACTGTATAACTGCATAATCAATTTATATTATATATAATATAGATATATAAAAATTATATATTATATAAATATATATAAATATATTAAAATATATTTTAAAATATATATACTGTATAACTGTAACTGTATAATCCATTTATATTGATCATGTTTGTGGTCCCTATCATGGTAATAACTCTTTTTTTTTTTTTTTGGTCTCAGCCGAGTGGCACCCAGCAGCTCCCCATCTTTAATGTGGTTTGGCAGCCTGGCACAAGAACAGATCCTGAGAAGGTTTCCAAGCATTTTAAACCCAGGCGGAATTTTGATGTTTATGCTGGGAAGGGGCAGGGCTGCATTCTGTCCCTCCTCCGAGGAGCTCTGCACTCTGCTCTGCTGAATTTGCCACGGCTCTGTCACACCCTGGCAGCCATTGTGCTGTTTGCACAATTATGTGTTTATTTCTAAAGGTTTTTTAATAAAGACTGATGCAGAGGTAGCCTGAAATATTTCTGGTTTCAGTCTCAGCTGGCACAGCCCTACTCAGGGGCAGGAATTTCATCCCAGGACAGGGATAACCTGGGGGAAGCTGCATGGGCTTTGGGAAAACCTGATTTATTGTGGTTTTATTATTTATTATCTATTCCTCATTATTTATTATCTACTATTTATTATCTATAATTTATTATCTATTATTTATTATCTATAATTTAGTATCTATTACAGAATATATAGTATATACTATATATTATATAGTATATATTATCTAGCATATAGTATTTATTATTTATTATTTGTTATTTCAAATTTATTAGGTATTTATTAGGTATTCATCAGGTATTAGGTATTAATTATTACTCAGTGGGTTTTAAATTATTTTTTATTTTTTACTTTTTATTTTTGATTGTTTATTGTTTATTAATTTTTTATTTTTTAATTTTTTTTCATTTTTTAAACATTATTTTGTTGTTATTATTTATTATATTATTTGAGCCCAGGGAACACCCAGTCCGAGGGAGCTCCTTGGGGTTGGACACAGAGGAATTCCTGAGCCCTGGGAGGTTTGGGGTGCTCCTGCTGCAGACCAGGACTTGTGATGGTGGTTTTTTGTCTTTTTTTACTAAAAAAGGAAGAATGATTGCCCGAGGGGGTGGAGGACCCCCGGGATTGCCATGGAATATCTGAGGATCCAGCTCGGATCCAAAAGTTCTCCAAAAAAGCCATTTTGTAGGTCCAGCCATAAATATTTCACAGGGTTGTAGGTGTTTGTCATAAATTCACTCACCCTAACGGATTCTTCTGGAGTTTTTGCAATTTTTACATCTAATTGTTCTGGTTGTCTGGTTTGACATCTATATAAAAGCATTTTTGTTTCTGGGTTTTAAATTGTTCACTGGTTATCATTATAACCAGCGTGCAGAGAGAGTTAAAGACTCTCAGATCCACAACCAATTCTTCCTGAAATCGTTGGGACTGACCCGGTGCCACCAATTTTGCAAGAGCAAATTGCATTTGTGACTTTATAGGCACACGTTTGAGAGGAAGAATTTATTTTTCATACGTGGATATCCTGGTTCTTGGTGCAATCCTGATTGTTCCCTGCCTCAATCAATAATGAACACTTACACAGTATGTTTATTTATCTGCAAATAATTTATTTATTTATAATTTATAATTCTAAATATAGAACTATAATTATACAAATAATTTATATAATTAATAAATTAATTTCACATTATATTAATATAAACGATATTTATTCATAATATAATATATAATACATAATATATAATAAATATATAATAAATATATAATATATTATATATGATTTATAACGTATTATATATTACATATTATATATTGTACAGTATACATTATATATACTATATACTACATCATATATCATATATCATATATTCTATATTATATAACTATAACATTAACATAAAACATATCACATCTGCTATATACTATATAATATGTAATATATAATATATACAGTATATTATATACCACATACTATATAATATTTAATACGTTATATATTATATATTATATATTATATAACATGATATTACATTTATTATATTTATAATATTATATGTTATATATTATGTAGCATATATTATATAATATATGTGTTATATGTTATATGTTAATGTTGTAGAATATGTTATCTATTATCTATTATATACTATATATTATATACTAAATATTATATATGGTATATTAAATGTGATATATAATATAACATTTATTCTATTATAATATTATACATTGTTATATTTATTTATATATTATATTATATTTATAATAATTTTAATTACCAATATATGTAGTGATTTCACAAACCCTTTGATTAGTTCAGCACAGCCTTTCAGGTGGAGTTTGTGCTTGTGGTGGATGGAATGGTGTAAGGGGTAAATTTCACACTAAAATTGATTTTTTTAATTTTTTTTGCCCTAAAGGTAGCATAATCACCAGAATTCTTGGCACCACACTGGTTCCTTTGCACGAGGGAATTCAGGGTAGTTATTTGCAGAGGGACAAAGGCCAGTGGTGGGTGAAGGAACCTCACAAAAATCCACAAAAATCAGTAAAATGACCCAATGTCTGCTAGGGCTGAGCTGCACATTTTGCTCACTCTGACCTGCAGGATTCCTGTGCTGGGGGTTTGAATTTATTGTGGGTTTGCCAAGGGGGATGCAGCACAGCCGAGGCTGGGGGCTGATAAGGGCCCAGGAAACTCTCCTTCCTGCAAAATATTTCTGTTTTAAAGTCTGGGAAAAGGACAGAATGCGGACTCACATATAAAAAAAAAAAAAAAAAAAAAAAAAAATTAAAAAAAAAATAAAGAAACTGTAGGAAAAACGGTTTTTAGTTTGTCTGTTGTTTTGCAGTTTGGTTGTGTTTTGTTTTCCAGAATTGCACACTAGAGTGCAGTTAGTGTGGGAAATGGTGCCAAGGTTATCCAGAATTATTCTGGAGGGGTTGAGTGCAGGCTCAGCAGGCTGGCTCACCTGGGGACCTTTTCTCACCTGGGCACAGGAAAGGCTGGGGAGGAGGTGGGTGAGGGCTCCAAGTGCTGCCTTTTGCTGGCTGTGGATGCCAGCAGAGCAGCTGGGAAACCAGAGGCAGGATTTGATCTCTGTCAAAAATTAAAATAAAATAAAAATAAAAATAAAAATAAAAACAAAAATAAAAATAAATATAAAAATAAATATTAAAATAAATATAAATATAAATATAAAAATAAAACAAAACGAAATAAAATAATGCAATAAAATAAAATTAAATAAAATAGCATAAAATATAATAGAACAAAATAAAATAAAAATTACAATACAATAAAATAAAATGCAATAAAATAAAATGAAATAAAATAGCATAAAATAAAAAAATAAAAAATGAAATCTAAAATAAAATAATACAAAATAAAATAATAAGAAATAAAATAATAAAAATTGAAATAAAATAGCACAAAATAGCATAAAATAATAATAAAAATAAATAATATAGTATAAAATAAAATAAAATAATAAAAAATAAAATAGCACAAAATAGCATAAAATAGCATAAAATAAAATAGCATAAAATAAAATAAAATAAAATAGCACAAAATAAAATAAAATGAAATAAAATGAAATAAAATAAAATAAAATAAAATAAAAGTTTACAAAGTTTTAGGACAGGGATGTGCTGGTGGCACCTTACAGATATTTCTTTGGGAAGCTGACCAGCTCAGTGTCCAGCCCTGGTTCCCTGCCTTGCTGGGGGTCACCATTCCCATTTCCACATCTCAGGGAATATCTCTGTGAAGAGGCTGCTGAGGAAAAGACACGGATTTGCACTGTAAATGTTATTTTGAGCAGATACCCTAATTACCACTGATGGGCTTAGCCCCATCAATCCCTCTAA
>CM072919.1:7291090-7611090 GCA_037013685.1 Acridotheres tristis
CTGTGACATGCCAAGCCAGTCATTTATTCATTGTTTTGCTCCTCCTTTCCCACATGAATGGTTCCTTAATCACAAAAATGGGAGTTGAAGGCTTGTCTGGTTTTTGCACTGATTTCTGCAGGTTCTTACCACCACAGCTGATGGTAGCAGCAATGACAATAAGATTATTACCAATGATTTGGTAGCTTTAAAATTATTCACCCTCCTGGATTTGCCAGTACACACCAGACACTGCCTTTGTGCTGCATAACCAACCTAGAATGTAGGAAAAATCTGTTTTAAACTCAGAGCTTTTCCTCTTTATTCGTGTTTTCTCCTTTGTTTTGATCAAAAGCAGAAGCCACCATCAGTCTGAAAGGGAAACTGCAATTACCTGGGCTAATTTGTGGCTGAATTGGAAAGTTTTGGGATTCTTCCTATCATTCCACCATTCTCAATATGCAGGGTGGGTTTGGTGACATAACTATTGCTACTCTTCAGTCAAATACAAATTTATGATTTATGCATCCATGCAGTGGATTTAACATAATGATGGAATTGTAATAAATCCACAGAATAATTTTTTGTCATTGCTGTCACATTACCTCTAGCCTTCTTATCCAGAATAAAAATAGACTAATCATGCAAGAAAAGTTGATCTCTGAATTTTAATTTTTAAATTTTTTCTGGAAACCTAGAAGTTAAAAGCTATGGATTTACTGTATCCTCACAGGCTAAAACCCTTTGAATTAATGAGTGTTTTGGCTGAATTTGCCTAGGCAACAAAACTTTCAGGACCGACCTAAGCCAGCCTTTCCCTCCCATTGTGATTTGCCCATCCCTAATGATAATGTGAGCAGACAGTCTAGGACAAAACGGGTTTAAATCCTCTTAGGCTGTAAAAAGAAAGGAACCCAGGGATGTCTGGGCTGGTTTCTTCATCAGACACAGAAGGTACACACCCATCATACAGCAAACATCTGGACAGCATCAAACTATCAGGGTGGAGGGGGCAAAAAGCCTCTGCTGAAGTCTTTCATGAAAGATTAAATCTCTGCCTGCTTTTTTCAAATACAGTTGTTCAAAGGTGCCTTAATTTCATGTTTCCAATTAGTCTGAAAACTTAAGTTACCCGTTTTTAGACGTGGCTATAAAACACAGATTTCGCTTGGCAACAACATAAAGAGGAGCTTTCAATATTTCATTTTCACTTTGAGGAGGAATAAATTCTAATCTTGAATATTGTGTTGCAGAAAAGACGGTCTGCAGCAAGCTCATGCCACCATCGTGATGGCTTCACAGATGTCAAAAACAGAAGTAGAAAGGAACTGAGCAATTTGATTTCTGAGAGTGAAGAGGGTTTGACCATTTTTCTGCTGCCCTCAGGGTTACACTTTCTCACATTTCTGCTCCGTGGTGCTGCAGGTGTGGTTTCTCCTGGGGTGCTTTTATTAGGAGTGATTTTGGGGAGAAGGGTTGGGTAGGGGAGCTGGCAGTGACACCCAAGGCACATCCTGGGCTGGTCACTGTCCCCTCCAAGGACATTCCAAGGACCCATCCTAACACAGCCTGGCTTCCCTTTGATGCTGAACACCATTGGCAACGTGAGCAACAAGGCCAAACAAAGCCAGGTTTAGTCTGCTGGGACCTCCTGATTTTGGTTTTTGACCCAAAAGGTGTTCCTGTGCCCTGTAGGATGCCCTCCACCCCAGATTTTCTCAAATAATTTCAATGCTCCTGCTTGCTGCTGTGTGGGTGCAAGCCCTGACCATCAGAGCTTTTCCCAGCTGTGAGGAGGACCTGGACACAAAAGAGCCAGAGACCAGCCTGGCCATGCTTCCCGTGTGACCTTGGGCTGGGATGTTTAATCTCGGAGAGTTTCCTCTCTCCCAAAGAAAGGGGGATAATAATAGCTGCCCATATCATCAGGGGGTGTGAGGATTAATGAGTTAATGCCTGCAGGGCTCTCTGCTGACAAGGAGCTGCCTGAGTGCTGTGACAGAGCCCAGGAGCTGGCAGGGCAGGAGTTGTTCACTCCACAGCGTTGATTAGGGGGGTTAAAAAAAAGAAAACAAGCAAAAACAACCAGGGCAGAGCAGACAACAGCCATAAAAGCTGAAGGAGCTGCAGAGGCTGGGCTGCTCGGCTTGGAAACAGCTTGCTGGTTTTTCTGACCCACTAGGTGAAGAGGTTTGAGTTAAAAATCCATCCCACACGGACGGAGAAGAGCCTTTGGCACACCAACAGGGCATCCTGCATGGGACAGGGGGAATTCAGATCATCCCTGGCAGTGCAGAAGGGTGGGAGGAAGGGGGATGGAGCAGCAGGAAACCAGAGCCACATTCTCCAAGGAGTTTGTGTGTGTCTGTGTGTGACCAGCTGGGCATGAGGGATGGCAGAGGAGGGGATTTGGGATGTTGGGAAGGTCCCAGAGTCAGTTTAGGTCCTGGATTAGAGGCTGTGATTCCTACAGGCACAGCCATGTATCTTTCAGTGACCCACTGTGCTCCTCTTTATTTATTTTGACAATTTTCCTGTTTCTGCGTGAGGTTTTTTAGGTTTTTTTCCCTTCTTACTTCCTCCCCAGTAACTGATCCTAAAGGGAAAACAAGAACTTAATCCATTAACGATCAGTGACATGGAATAACAGTTTAAATTTTATGAGAAATCATTCATATGAAAAATCTCATCCGCCACAGCATTTGGTGTGAATTTCAGATTTTGCAGAGGTTTTTGCTGCTTGATTCTTGCAGTTGCTGACACATTTTTGTATCTGTGCAAGCATGGTCAGCACTTGAAGTGAAGTTCTGAGTGATCTAAAGGGGAACCCCTCAAATGTCAACTTGCTGAGGGTACAGATCTACAGGCAGACAGAATGGTTTGCAAATCTTTGTGTTGAAAAAAACCTCAAAATAAGCTGGCAGTGTGTGCTGGAACCCCAAACTCCTGTGCTGGGCTGAGCTGGGATTGCTGAGCCTGGAGAGGAGAAGCTTTGGGCTGAGCTCAGGGTGGCCTTGCAGGAACCATGGAGAGAGACAATTGCCCAGGGCTGGAGGGACAGCACACAGGGAATGGCTCCCAGTGCCAGAGGGCAGGGCTGGATGGGATCTTGGGAATTGGGAATTGTTCCCTGGCAGGGTGGGCAGGGCTGGCACAGGGTGCCCAGAGCAGCTGTGGCTGCCCCTGGATCCCTGGCAGTGCCCAAGGCCAGGCTGGACACTGGGGACAGTGGAAGTGTCCCTGCCATGGCAGGAGGGTTTAAAAGAGCTGAGATTTAAGGTCTCTTCCAGCCCAACCTGTTCCATGATTCTTCAGTTCCATTACTATCCTTAGTAAAATCCAGCCAAAACCCAACCAAACCAACCCAACCCAACCCAACCCATCTCAAACCAAACCCCACCAAATGAAACCAACCCAACCCAACCAACCCAACCAACTCAACCCAACCAACCAAACCCAACCCAACCCAAACCAACCCAACCAACCCAACCAACTCAACCCAACCCAACCCAACCCAACCCAAACCAACCCAACCAACCCAACCCAAACCAACCCAACCAACCAAACCCAACCAAACCCAACCAAACCAAACCAACTCAACCCAACCCAACCCAACCAAACCAACTGTCTAGGGTTTGAGTTGGTAATTTAAATAAACTTATTTCTTTCTGTTGTGAGACAGAACCAGGAGTCAAAGAGCAAGGCAGGCTTAAAACTTTGAAAGGGTATAGAAGAAAATTTATTAACTACATAAACAAAAGGAAAAAAAAAAAAAAGAAATTTCAGAATAAGATTTTTCACATTACTCTGTCCCTCCCTCTTCCAGTCTTCACAACAACAAAACAAACATACAACAAATACTTCAGTCAGTGCCTAATTGAGTCTTTTTCTGTTTACTTTTGGAGAAAAGAAGTTTCCTCTTGTCGAAGTTGTAGGAGATGTGTTCCACAAGAAGAAAAAAAAGTCCTCTTGTAGTTTTACCTCTCACGATTGCATCCGCCCGGGAAAATCTGCAACCGTGACCTCCTCCCAATTCTACAGCCGTCCCAAAGTTGTAGATATGGGTCATGTCGATTCCATAGGGTATTACTTTTAAGAATTGAAAATGTCCAACAGCAACGATTTTTATTTGTCTCCCTTTCCTCTGCTCAGGCTTCATCTTCAGAAAAAAACTGCAATCCCCTTCGTTTCTCAAGGCAGAAATTCAAATTCCCAACACAGGTGTTCTTTAATTAAATCATCTCCTAAGAAGGAACATTTCCATCCCCCCATGTCTCTTTCCATGATTTAAAAGAATATTCAGTACATTAGTTCATTCCTACAATTTCTCAAAAAGATTTTCAGCCATTTCAGCATCTTCTCACTCTCCTTCTATCTTAAAATACTTCGCTCTTGCATCACTGACTTCAGAACTTTCCTTATTTCCTTTCATATTCAAAGGGAAGGCTGGAGGCTTTGCAAATCTTATCTGAACACTAAAGAGTTAAAGTTTAACTCAACTACAAAAGTTGAACCAGGCTCGGCCGTGCTGGGGGGGGGCGGCAGTAGCGCCACTCAGCCCCTGCGGGGCTGGGCTGCGGCCCGCGTGGCTCATGGCCACCTGGGCAGGCCTGGTCCCGGCCCGGGACCGGCAGCATAAAAAAGCCAGCATCCCCCCACGCCAGAGCCACAGGCCAGTAGAAAAGGAATCCGTGAAAGTTTTATCGCACAACTTTTCCTCCCCTCAGCCATCGGGTCCCCCCTCGTTGGCAAACGGGGCCCAAGCGGCCTCCGAGTCTCCCCCTCCCCCGCATGGGGAAGAGGGAGACTCGGGTCGTTGTTACCTGCCCAGCCGCCGGAAAGACAAAGAGGCTCGTCTTCCGGGATTACCCTTTTTATAATGTGTGTGCACGGAGCGAACCAACTTTCTCTGATTGGCTGTTACAAGTATCCCAAAACCCCCCCACAAAGGAAACTCTCCCAGGAAGAACTCCTGAGTTTCTTCCTCCCAAGTCAACCTATCACACCAACTCAACCCAACCAACCAAACCCAACCAAACCAACTCAACCCAACCCAAACCAACCCAACCCAGCCCCCCAACCCAAACCAACCAACCAAACCAAACCAACCAGGAAAACAACAAAAACCAACCAACCAAAAACCCCCCCAAAACAACAAAAAGACAAAAACGACAAAAAATATCCCCAATGAAAAACAAAAAAAAGAGGCAAGTTTGAGCATCTGGCTTTAATGACAGATGACAATCAGACAATTAATACACAAAGTCTCTTTCTAGAACCTATAAAGATTTTGTTCAGAGGCTAACAAATTTTAAGGAAACTTTCACACTTTTCCTGTGTCCTTGGTTTTAAACAGCAATAGACAAATTCATCGTACAATTTCTACAATATCACTGTAGAAATGTCTCTGCCTCAAGGCAGGGATTGGCTACGTCCATCCTGTTGTAATAGGAAACCCTGGTGGTTGCATGTGGGACAAATACCTCTATTTCACCCAGAAATTCTGCTCAGCAAACCAGCTCATTTTGTTCTGGAAACAAGGCAGAGCAAACCTGATTTATTGTGGAACTGCTAAATCTCAGGTGATTCCCCCACTTTTCATGCCTGAGAGTTTATGTCACAACCTAGATCTTTCAAAATGAAAATTATTTGTGGACAGGATACACATCTTCATTACATGTACCACCACCAAGTGTAATCTTTGCAACTTTCTTCATCTTTTTACAGCCCTGCAATTCAGATCTCCTGAGATAAATTGCTTCTATCTCTAAAAAATAAAGGAGCCATATGTATTTCAGCAATGGAGACTTCACAGTGCAAACAATTCATCAACAATTGGGTACCTTCCTGTGTAAAATGTGATGAGAAGTGATTAATTTTTTTGTCAGTCTTCCTTTATTCACATGACAGTTTTACATGGGTTTTGAAAATCATTTGTTTTGTTGAAGCAGTACAGGAACTTGAATATAACATACAGACTAAAGAGCAGCATTCTACCTTCACAGAACTAAGGCTGGAAAAGACATCTAAGGTCATCAAACCAAACCATACACCCCAAGAGCTGCAGGGGAAGATGTCACAAAGCCACTGCTTATTTGGTGGGAATCCTACTCTGTCCTTATAGGGGAAAATATGCTCAGGGGGATCCATCCTAATTCACAATGCACCACAAAGGTGTATGGGGAAAAAAAGAAAAAAAATTAAAAATCTTCTCTGCACCCCTCTGCAGGAGCTTGGAATGACCATCCTGATGCCCAAAGGTTTTGTGGCAGGAAAAAGCCCCTCACTCTCATTTCTGGGGGTGGGGGAGTCACTTTTGGGGCAGTACAGCCCCAAATGCAGAGTGGGTGGTGGAAGATGGGGGGATCAGTAAGGCTGGGCATGAAAGAAAGGAGAAGAATTGTGACTGGGGAGGAGAGAGGCACCCCTAGTGTGACACAGGACACACTGACCCAGCCAGGAGCAAGGTCTGGACACCCTCTGCCCTGCAGCCAGCCTGGATGATGCCTTTTCCTGGGGTACCTAAAAACAGAGATGAATTAAGAGAACAAAAGCAGATATATTTGATGAAGGGCCTTCAGGCACATTTAGGGCAGACAAAACCACCACTAACCAAGGGTTACACTCAAAAATGGACCATGGTCACGAGTTTTTTGCACAATTATAAGTGTGGTCCATTTACATATTAAGAGTTTATTGTCCAATTACAGCTTCAGGTAGTGAAGTCATTCACTCCCATTTTGGTCTCCCCCAACTTGCTTTTTTTTGTATTTTTGGGGCCTGAGGCTGTAGGGTGTCCTTGGATTTCAGGCCTAGAAAAATTGTTTTGTGTGACCAAAATGTGAAGGCAGTAACTAACGCTCTGTATGGAGTTCAGAGTTATACACTATTGCAGCACAGGACTTGAAAAACCTAAAATCTGAAATCCTAAGGCACCAGAGGGGCTGTGCCCCACCGGCTGCTGGCACCTGTTGGACACGGCAGGGCAAGGAGCCACGGTGACAACTGCCAGCAGCCCCATGGGGCAGGGGCTGATCCCAGCACAGAGCATCCCTTGTCCACCCTCACAGCCATGCCCCACGGAGCATCCAGCCCCTCCAAATCAGCGGGGCTTGGCCCCAGGCACGAGTCTGCCACAGCCTGATCCCTGTGAGAGTGGCCTGGAGGGATGCCAGCCCCATCCTGGGATGCTCTGGCAGAGGGACACGCTGACCCTTCAGCTGGCAGCCACCACCCCAACCCTCCCCTTGGCCAGCAGAGCCTCCCTGGCAGGGTGACAGCCCCAAAATCCCCGTGCCCCTGCCATAACAGCCGTGGTGAGGTGCTGAAATCCCAGTGCCATTGTTCCCCGGCGAGGGAACACGCCTTGGGAACATCTGGTGCTGGGCTGGGAATTAGGACCAGATATGGCTCTACAATGACCAGATTATTGCACATGACACTGCTGCCTGCAACAGGGAAATCCTTGTTTTGGCTCCCCCAAAAACAAAACGAAAAGCACGTTAATTTATTTCTTTATTTTCCCTGCCAATATGCGCCTTTGTCCGTATCTCATTCTGGATAAACTGAGGAGAGAATCAATTTTCTGTGATAAGCCTGGAATAAAAATAAATTATGATTTGCTACATCCTGCAGAAATTGCATGGTTATGAGTGTCAGTGTGGCAGTTAACATTTCCAGTTCTCCCTCCTTCCAGGGCTGGGTCTCTTTACACACCAACAGCTGGGAATGGGAAAGATGACACACACAGCTTTTTTATGCTTAATGAGGGAGTCTTTAATGAGAACAATTAGTCTAACGAGTAGCTGTGCTCCCTGTAAGAAGGAAAAGTACTGATTCCTCTTCTTTGTGCTAAAACTTCTCAAAAAAATAGGGAAATTAGAAAAGCTACGTAATAATGACGTGCTCTTCCTAAATGGATTTGGATTTTTAGTGTTCTTTTTTTTTTTTTTCCTTTTTCTTTCTTTTTAAATTGTTTCTAAGTCAGGGAGATTTCTGAGTATTGTGGAATTTTCTTTTGTGGGTGGAGATTTTTTCTAATTTTTTTTTTTTAACCCAGACATCATCAGCCTTGCTCTGCAGAAATAGTGAATCTAAACCTCTCAGAATTGATGTCCTTTAGGTGCTCAGAGCTCCCTCCTGCCAAGACCTTATCTGATGCTGGAAAAGACTGTCTGACTCTGAACGAGAAGTTTTCCTTGGAACAAAGGACCTGATATTTATCCTGGAATATTTTCTGCCTCTGCCTGGTGATTAGCTCATCTACCTCAAACTTTCCCATTTCTTCCACCTCCTCTCTTGACAGCCTCCCTTGCTCAGTGAGTTTTTCCCACTCCCAGCTCTTCCCAGAATCCCAGGGCTCTGGGAGGAATGGTGTTGGGAAACAGGAGTGAGCTGCCAAGGTAAATTCCTGTCACATAACACGTGCTAGATGTTCCCAGAAATGGGAATTACACTGGTGCTGAGGAGCTGCACCGAGACCCAAAACGAGGCATCTCCCCTTCCAGTGACCATTTGGACCTGTGAGAAATTCAGAATTCCACCTGAATTAATTTTAGGATTTGCCTAGGAGCCTGTAGGAGACAACAGTGTGTGGCTGACACCTGTGGAGGGAATGCCTGCCATGCCATGAAGGTTTAATGGAAGCACTGAAACGCTCTGTGGCCAAGCTGAGCCTATTTAAATGCATAAATATTAATAAAACAATACAATACCTACCATAGGAAAACCTCAGCCTTTACAGGAGAAGAGTCAGATGAAAGCTGGCTCGTTTTTGCTCAGTTTTAGTTGCTTTGTTCCAACCATGCTGCTATCCCATTTACTCTTGCCTTTCCCATTCCAAACCCACCGGCAGAGGGTTAACAGAAAATAAAATTCCCTCTCTCACTGTCAGTAAAACTTGTGCCACAAAGTGTTTGCATGCTGACTGAATCAGAGAAAAATTCCTCAAGTGTGAACTCACTGATGACAATTAACTCACAGCAGGCCCATCCACCACCAAGGACAGTGAGCTGATGGGAATCCCTGTGGGCAGCTGGAAGGGAGGAAGAAAATGTCATTAAAAAGAAAATTCCAAACCGTGCATACCTTCAGAAAAGTATCACACACTTCGGGTGAAACCCTGATTCTTTCCAGGAAAACGCCTCCCCTTCTCCCAGTCCAGGATTTCACACTTAAGGAATAAAGGTGACTTAATTTTTTGAATGTTCAAATCAATTTCTGCTCAGGATTGGGTAAAACGGTGAAGGAAAGGAGTGTTGTGGAGGATAAGCATGGATAAGAAAAATTTAATTTATCTTAACTCATGGTGACCATCCACCAATGAAGGCATCACCCACTGGCACAGAGCAGAATCTGGATTTTGGATGAGTGTCCACTATCCATGGGTGCAACTCCAAAGTCAAGGGGAGAAATTACAAAATTACAGAGAGTAATTAATATTCTGAGACAATTGGGATCAAAGCTGGTCTCCTAAATCAAGCAGTTGTCCTGGTAGTTCACCTCTTCATTTTCCTACTGTATTTTAGTGACAAGAAATTAATTGTATTTGACTGGGAGGCAGGGATTTTCCAAGCACACAGTGCTTGTGTGACTGGCACTACTTCCCATAAAAATTTCTGTGGGAGTCTTCTTAATCCATCACCATCCTTTATTTTTAACTTTATAAACCTGATTTGAAGACACTTTGTAGTGCTCTGCTCTATTCCAGTACAATACAAAATGAAGATAAAGAAGACATAATGTAATTTTAATTTTGTCTCTAGATTTCTTGTCAAGTATTATTATGCTAAGGAAGTAAAAGAAGACAAAGCAAGAATAAAAAACCCCAAAAACTCAAGAAGCTGCTTTTATATATCATTTAAAACCTTGAAAAAGATGAAATGAAGTTTCTCTTCAGGGAATAATTTTTAGAAATTACCACGTTTTAAGCTTACATTTCCTCAGGCTACTTTGAGATAAAATAGATGAAGATATATTACATTTTTTTCACTGTTTTTCATAAGATGTGCCTAAAAATGAAACCTTGAAGACACAGGAGCTTTTGTACCCCTGCCTTAAATGCAGATGCTGCAGCTTCCCATTTAATTTGTGCAGAGCCCTCGCTCCTCCAGCTGGATTTCTTTCCCTGAAAATCACAATAGCCACTAATGGGAGGGCTGGAGCCAAGAGCAGGGAAAATAACTGGCCCAAATCAGCAAATTATTTAGACTGAGAAAAGGAAGATATAAATACCTTTTATTGCTGGGTGAGAATCAAGGCAGAGCTGCCTGGGATTATCCAAGTGTACCAAGAACTGACAACCAAAATTTAACTTTCTTCACCACGTGCATGCCAAGGCTCACCTGTAGGGTTTGGTACTTTTTGGGAGCTCAGGAGTGAGGGAAGGACTGGTGCTGTGGATGTATTTCCTGTGGGAAAAGAATTTCTGGAGGGGCTCAATCTCCTTTATCCCTGACCTTTCTGGTGAGTAGCTCAGGTCACACCTCCCAGCACAACTTTTACTGCACTTGGTCCTCCAGAACGCCTCTGCAGGCACCAGTAACTTAAAAATTATTTTTAATTTTTTTTTTAATTTAAAGTATTTTATCTTCTGCACTTGGTCATCCTGAACCCCTCTGCAGGCACCAGTAATTTTAAACTGAATTTTAATTTATTTGTTTTAAATTTTAAAGTAAATCAGTGTGTTTTATCTTGCCCACGGGGTTCTTATTAGCAGCCTCTTATGAGAGGTCCTGTGAAACACCTTTTGACAATCCAAAAAAAAAAAAAATATTCCCAGCTAAAAGTTTAGGACTTTTCCTGTATGAAATGAAATTACTTTGCCCTTTAAAGATGGTGTTTTCTTGCCAGCTGTCATGTTATGTTTGGAATATTGGCATGTTTTAAGTGCTGTTTCAATTTGCTTGCAGCAGTTAGGTAAACCCTGGAACAGCATTCTTTAATTTCAGGTATTTTAACAAAAATCTAAAGTTGAGTCATGTTTTTCAGGTGAGGAAATTGCCTGTGCTAGTGTGACATCATGGGTATCAGAGTTAAGAGAACAAATCTTCATAAAACATAATTTTTTTCCCCTAACAGTTTGATTTAAGGGTATGTATTAGGTATTGCCTAGGAAAAGGTTAGGTCTGGACTTGGATTAGGCTCTGGCTTAGGCCTGGCATAGTCTTTGCTCAAACCCTCATGAGAGCAGTCCAGTTAACACAATGGCCCCAACAATAATGCATGCTGCTGAGACACCCTTCTTTGATGAGATGCTAAAAAAAATCCATCTATTGCTTGGGAAACACTCATTAAGGAGTTTGGCACTAATTATTTCCACCAACACCGTGTCATTAATTAATAAGTGCTCAATACATGACTGAGAAAGCTGTGTCACTGCTGAGAGAGCCAAGAATTAGCTCATGAGCCAAAGTCTTAACTCATGCCATAAACATTTGACTGTAGAACTGCAGCAATTTAGGCCAGAAATTTTAAATATTTTATACACGGAATTCTCCACAGTTTTTTTTTTTCCCCCATCTCATGCCATCTAAAAATATATTAAAAATCAGTTTATTCACTGACTCAGAGGATCCTTGTGCACACGCTGAGGGCTTGCACTGGAAGCAGGCTGCAGAAATCGTGATTAAACTCCCTGTGCCTGCTTCCAAACTGTCTTTTGGATAGAGGGGTTATCTATTTTCTTCACCAGGAAATAAATAATAAATTCGTAATAAACAGCCCAAGAACATCAGAAAGCAGGTTCAGGCTGCAGACATCTTTGTTTACATCTAATTCATTGCTCTGTATATTTTTGCCACTTTATTTTTTTGAGGCAGCTTGGCAAAGAGTTTAATAATACAGACAGAGGCAGCAAGGAAGTAGAGGTAGGCTGCAGTTTTAGTAAGGGCCTGGAATAGGAACAAAAGTAATCTTTTGTGGTTTTAAAGCTAATGGGGCTGATGAACTTGACAGGACTAAAAAAGAGTAGGTACATGTGATTTTCCTGATAGTTAAGGACAACTAAATAGTAAAGCTGAGCATGTGAATAAAGGTTTATCTACACTGTAAATGGATTTTCAGTGCTGGTACATGAGACTGACACCTTTGTCATCTGGCATTACCATTGGCATGAACTTAGAGTCTTTTGGGAAAGCTCAAAAAAAAAAAAAGGAAGAAATATTTTTGGACACATAAACCTCTGGTAAAGTGTCCTAATGGTGGCTTCACACAATATTTTCACTTTAACTCACACGAGGCTGAAAACTTCTCCCCAGCCAGCAGTTCTGTGGTGGGTTCACTATAAAGCTCCATATCCTGAAGTGATTTACACTCCAGAATGCTTTTCCCTGCCTATTGTTTGGAATAGGATTTACTGTAGGAAAATAATTGAGAAAACAACCCACTGCTGTAAAAATGGCCATGAAAATGCTGGCAGTAGAGTGATCTTAAATTCTGCAGTTTGGGATTATCTCAAGGTTTGTTACACAAGGTTTTTTTTTTTTCCAGTCTTGCTGTGTGGATGTCCATAAATCATTACAACAGGCATCTTATCATGGGAAGTCTGGCTTTAAAAAAAGAAAAAAGGAAAGGAAAGGAAAGGAAAGAAGAAGGGAAAGAAAAAGAAAAGAAAAGACAAGACAAGACAAGACAAGACAAGACAAGACAAGACAAGACAAGAAAAGAAAAGAAAAGAAAAGAAAAGAAAAGAAAAGAAAAGAAAAGAAAAGAAAAGAAAAGAAAAGAAAAGAAAAGAAAAGGAAAGAGAAAAAAAAAGAAAAGAAAAGAAAAGAAAAGAAAAGAAAAGAAAAGAAAAGAAAAGAAAAGAAAAGAAAAGAAAAGAAAAGAAAAGAAAAGAAAAGAAAAGAAAAGAAAAGAAAAGAAAAGAAAAGAAAAGAAAAGAAAAAAGATGAAGTATTCTGGAATTTTCTTTTTTCTTCAACTACAATGTGATCCCAATTCTACCTTATTCTCCTCCATCAAAAATGCCTCTGCTAGACACAACAGAATTGAAACTGGAATCAAAACTGTGGTTTCACACCACAGTTATTGGCATGTTTAGATTTAATATGTCAGCAGCTCAGGGCTGAACCTTGGTTGTGCCAAAATCCCACCAGGGTAAAAGTGAAAAGCTTTTACCATGCAGGTATGGCTCAGATGCTGAATTTCAGTGCTTCTGCAGCTTCCTCAGGCTGGCTCTGAATGGCAGCTTTCATTTCAGGAACTCAGCTCTGTGGATATCTGGAATTTCCTATAGCACAGAGCTGCACTCTTAGGTGGGGAGCCTTTTATGTCTCTCCCTGTGTTGGTTTGAAAGCAAAACCAGTAAGGGAATCCAAGTCAGAAATACAATTTATTAGGAAAAAAAAATAGAATACATGGAGTAGTACGAAAGAAAACAACCTGACACCCCTCTAGTCAGGGTGGTGGTGGCAGCCCAGATGAAGTGTTCTTGTTGAAGTGGTGATCCGGTTGAAAGGTCTGGGAGCTCTTGGCCTCTGGGATCCAGTGGGAAAAGGCTGCTCTGCTGTTCCAAATCTCCCCTTTGATCTGGGTAGGAAATGCTCGGCTCCTGCCCTGGCTGGAGCATCTCCCCATGGGATGATGGAATTTGATCAGCCCTGCCCTGGGACTGCATGGCCATGGACAGGAGAGATCTCCTGGAGGGAGGATGGGCTGTGGGGAAGAGAAAGAACACTGCAACAGCTGGGTGAACAGATGTTCCATTAACAGAGAATATCTCCCCCAGAGATCAGGATCACTGCGCCAGCTGGGTGAACAGCTGGGATAGAACACTCACTGCTGGGCACATCTTTACATTGTAACTGGGAACACTCCCTTATGAAAGAGAGCCAGCAGCATAAATCAGAGCACTGTGGTTGTGCTCCTCTATGCACTGGCTGTCCCAAGAACACCTGGCATTTTAGCTGTCACTTTTGTTCCTGCTCTTTTCCTTCCCCAGGCACAGGTCTGTGTTCTGCAGCTGGGGCAAAAAGTCTGGCCTTGATTTTCCTGCAGTGCCCAGACTTTGGACAATAGCATTTATGAAAAATTACTCTCAAATGTGTGAAAGGTGTCTGAGAGCTCCTCGCAGATTTTCTGGAAGTTCTTCCAGGCTTCATTATGCATCAAGATAAAGCACAGGTGAGATTTCCTGCTGTTCCTGTTCTTCTGCTGAGCACTTGGACCTTGTTCCTCATCACATTCCTCATCAAGACGTTCTGCCTTGGTAAATCAAAGTGAAACCAAGGCTCAGTTTCAGTGGGATTATTTTTCCTGACTGCTACCTTGCCAAAACATAAGCGGCTTTTCCATTAAAATTCCGTTTCCCCCATGAAACATTGACTCTGTGAGACTTCCCCAATGCTTATCCACTCTCCACCCCAGATTGCCAGGTCTCTGGCTTTGTCTGTCTCTCCAGCTGGCCAGTTTTTTTCAGATTGTTCCAATAAAATAATAATTCTATTATAAAAATATATTCTTAATCTTTTATTATTACTATCCTTTCCCCAAACTGCTGTTCTACTTCACTTTAGAGTGCAACTTTTTCCACAGAAAAAGGAGGAAATGTAGTTCTTGTCACCCTAGACATAGTGTTTTATCCTGCCCAGGTTTGAGACACTTTGTGTGGCTTGTGTTACCAAATTCCACATTTTGCCCCAGGTTTACTAGGTGGCAGTGGGATTAATTGCTCCCCTTCCATGGAAACCTCTTCTGCTGAAGACTTTCTTTTTGCAGTTTGTATTGATCCGTATTTTCTACCTGGTAAAATTAGCATTTTCTAAAAAAAATTTCACATTTCCACTATCCTGTGTTGCTCCAAGCCCTGTCCAACCTGGCTTTGGGCACTTCCAGGGATGGGAAAGTTTCTCTGTAGAATCCAGCATTAGCAATTCCAGTGGAAATGTTTCAGGCTTAAAATATATCCTAGATACAAAAATTTGTGGAGGGTTTATGCCAGTTTTGCACTGGTGAGAAACCTGAAAGAAGGGCAGAGTCCTGCATTTGCTGATGTCCATGGTAGCTTGGTAAAGATGCTGGGTTTTGTGGTCCATAGTCTGTAAAGACACTTAATCCAGAGTTTGGGAATAATTGTAAACAATGAAGACCTAATGGTTTAAGGATTGTGTACTTTGGAAATCTGTATGAACTCTTATCTCTGAAATTGTTTGTCTTAATGACCAGACATCCAGAAAAACGCCTGTTATAAGTGAATGTGATATGAATCATAGAATCACAGAATGGTTTGGGTTGGAAAGGAATTTAAAGCCCATGCATCCCACTCCTGCCATGGCAGGGACACCTTCCACTGTCCCAGGCTGCTCCAAGCCCTGCCCAACTTGGCCTGGAAAATGTCAAGGGATGTTTTAACTTTAAAATATGAGGGTTGAGGCATCTCTAAAAGGACAATTCATGCCTTTCCCTGAGGGACAGCTGGGGATTTGCCTTTTGAGGCCTCCATGGGAATGGACTGGTGAGGATAAACCACCATTTGTGTGTCCTTCTTTATTCCAGGTGCAGGTAATGGAAGCTTCTAGTGGTAAGGTGGCAAACAAAGACGAGGTGATGCTCTCAGGATGGAGAGCAAACCTCACATTTTCCTCCTGGTTATTCACAGTGTGGCAGCCAATTTGCTCTTTGAAAAGAGCCTGGGGCTGGAGGACCAGGAGGAGCCACATTCTCTCTCTCTAAGTGATGTTAGAAAGCAGAGAGGAGCAGAAATGAGATATTTTCTCCCATGTAAATGGCTGTGCCTCTTAAGTTTTGCTGTTTTAACTGATTCCTGCAGCACCAGGGATGTTTTGTGTGCTGTGCGCAGGTGAGGAAGATGTGCAGAGGTGCACCTGGGGACACGATTTAGTGCTGGGCTTGGCTTTGTTTGAGCTTAAAGACCTTGGAGGTCTTTTCCAACCCTGATGATTCCGTGGTTCTGTGGGTCACAGGTCCATCCTGAGTGAAGGAGGAGCTGCTCACTCCAGCCAGATGAGGATGGCTCTGTCATCCTTCAGACTCTGACTGGACACAAACAGCCTGGTGTTTCTTCTCCTGTGTGACTGAATTTTGACAATCAGCCACAACATTTGTGCAGGTTGGCAGCAGCTTTTCCTGGTTTGATTCATTCCCTACCACTTTCACAATCATAATCAACCAGCTTTTTTTTTTTCTTTTTTTTTTTTTAAATAGGAAACTCTTTCATCTCCATTTTCATGCTTGCCTAGAAAAACATACTATTTTTCAACCAGATGTGGTAGAAAAGAGAAATATCCTTCTGTTTCCAGTCTCTTCACTTTTCTTATGAGACAGATCTACTTAACTTCTGCAGAATTTACTGGTGCTAGATTTAATTAATCCTAGCATTTTATCACCCAAGCCTTTAGAAATGTAAACAGCCTGAGGAAGGGAAGGCTTTAATTCACCATTTTGTGTCACTTGCAATGATGCCATTTGATTTCCCTGGTGGCCCCACAGCTTTCCTTGACTCTTTCTTCCAGGCTGCTTGTGGAAAGGAGCCACCAAGCAGGAGCCAAAAGAACACGAAACAATGGTCAAGAAAAACTAATCCTTGAGAAAACAGAACCAGTATTCTTTCTTCAGCGATGCAGCCAGAGAACCAAAGAGGTTGAATATCTATCTACGTTGTACATTTCAACAGCTGGCTGTACTTCTTTTCTCAGAAAGGG
Source organism: Acridotheres tristis (assembly GCA_037013685.1). Lineage (NCBI taxonomy): Eukaryota > Metazoa > Chordata > Aves > Passeriformes > Sturnidae > Acridotheres > Acridotheres tristis. Next base: position 7,307,731 of record CM072919.1, read on the forward strand.
AGGAAAACACTGGGCAAATCACCTGGCAGGTGTGACAATTCCAGGTGAGGTGCTGTTTCTGTTAGATGTAGCAGAAGTCGTGTCGTGTGAGCTATCCTGCAGGAACAAATGGGTGATAATCCAGTGTCTGAGGAAAAAGGAATTGCACGTGAAAAAGAAATTGTGAGGGAAGAGATTCTTCCAAGCACAAACACAGTGGAGAATGACTATCACAAAATAGCAGAAATTCGGCTAAATGGGTTCTGGAGGCATCTTTGCCTCACATGAATGATGCTGGGAGAATTTTGGATCAGTTGAAAGCAACCAAGATATGAGTTAAAATAATTTTGTCCCTTTTTGGGTCTTGGTATGATCAACATTTTTAAAGATTAGTTATCAGTGCCAGTGAGTCTAATTTATGTACTCACTAATGGATATACAGAAACACAGAGGAAAACCCAGAATGTTTTAATTCTATTCGTGTGTTTCACATTGACAGGATCCTTCTCCCCTTCAGCAAACACATCCTCTTCCTCCAGTGTAGGATAATTCCCCTGGTGCACATGCTCTTGCTTGCCAGAAAATGTTGCTAAACTGCTTCCATTAGTGATGCTGTAAATCACAAGGACAGCTAAGATTAGTTTGCACTTTTGGAACAGGGATAATATCCAGTTGGACACGCTTCCATTGTCATTCCCTATGAGTATCATCTGGTAGCATCATACACATTAGTGAACTGTAAATTTTGTAGACATTTTGAGGCATTATTCTTTACATTTACATAGAAATCTTTCTTTTCCCACCAAAACAAGAACATTTTATGTTGAAATGGGGGCTAATAATGTCTTTTCCGAGATAGAAAGTTTTGATAAGGGCCTTATTTCTAAGAATAGAGCTTTCAAGAGAGTAAAACAGCAGTCTGTTGGAACAGAGGGTTTTGGATGTAAAGCTTGTTTAGTCATCCCAAGTGAGTTTGTTCCAGGTGGGCATGCAATAGAGAAGTGAGAGTTTGGAAGGTGGAAATGGCCAAAATCTGTAGCAGCAGCACAGCAGAATAGCACAGGCCTGAGAATTTCAGTTATAATTTGTGATAAATTCATAAAACAGCTTCTTACGTTGGAGTTAGATTTGTTTAAATGACTGAGATCTGTATTACAGTTTAATTACTTGGCTGATTTAAAGTCTGAGTAGGTCCCACTTTTTCTGCCTCTATATACAATTTAGGAAACATCCAACACCTTATTTAGTGATAAATAATGGTTCATCAGTGGTCTTGGTTCTCTCAGAACACAAAGTGGATAAGGTTTTCCTTTCCTGCCCTCTTTCCCATGTGCTGCTCCCCATACAGCAGGTGGGTGTTCTGACACGGTGGAATGAGAAAAGGTTTGTGTCCTCATCCAGGACTCATCCATCAGTGAACTGCCCAAATAGCTGCAGGCACCTGGGCACAGGTGAGGGGGATGCTCTGGCTGGAAGCACAGCAGCTTACCTGGAAACAGACATGGTCTGGTGTCTCACTGCATGAATTTGGTGCTGCAAAAGAACCCAGGCAACCTCCTGAAGTAAGATCACACGTGGCTCAGTGCAGTTTTTTCTCTGATTCCTAAAAGCTGCAAGTGAAGATGCCTCAGGATTCCTGATGGGGCTGTGGAATTGCTTAACAGCAAACCCATCTGTTGAAAACTCCCCTTGCTTTGATGAGGTCTCTAATTGTCTCTCTGCCAGTTTCCCCATCAACAGAATGGTATGCTCTAACCAGGAGTGTTTTCAGACGGAATTGTTCTGTCTTCAAAATGCTGGAGATTGAATATTTTGTTTAAAAAAGTAAAAGTCTGCAATCTGTTTAAACACAGGAGGGACTGCAATAGAAATTGCTCAGACCCTTCCAAGGCTCAGAGGCTATAATGCAGCTTCTGGAGCTGGATTTAGAGGGATAAAAGGAAAGTCCAAGTAGGACTGCTGCTAAGCTCTGGAGCTTGCTGCTGTGTGTCTGTGCTGGTTCAGCACTGTCTGAGTGGATTTCACTCTCCCTAGCCCAAACCTGTGTGCTGGGCAGCTTCTCCAGCTCTGTGCTGGTGCCTGGCACACAGGCATGGTGCTGACACAGGAATTTCTTCATGCGTCCTGCACCTCATCTAGTGTTAGGGATGAAACGATTCCAGGGGAGAGTTTGGGTGGAATAGGGATGGCACCCTGCTGCTTTCCCTGAGGAGACTGGGAGGTGTCTAATTAATATGTTATTCCCAGTGCCTGGAGGAGCTGCAGGAACCATGGAGAGAGACAATTGCCCAGGGCTGGAGGGACAGCACACAGGGAATGGCTCCCAGTGCCAGAGGGCAGGGCTGGATGGGATCTTGGGAATCGGGAATTGTTCCCTGGCAGGGTGGGCAGGGCTGGCACAGGGTGCCCAGAGCAGCTGTGGCTGCCCCTGGATCCCTGGCAGTGCCCAAGGCCAGGCTGGACACTGGGGACACTGGAAGTGTCCCTGCCGTGGCACTGGATGGGATTTAAGGTCCATTTCAACCCAAACCGGTCTGTGATTCCATGAATGTGAAGGTGGTCACACCAACCAACCAAGCTATGACCTGAAAGCAGCTGCATTTCAAAGGATTTGCTCTTCCTTGTGAGAAGAAGAGGAGGAAACAATTTTTATTACTTCCAGAAGCTCCGGTGAATTCAGAGATGAAAATCTTTTCCATGCCTCCGGTCTGTGCAGGAGGGCTATCATTAAGTGATCAGGTTGATGCCAGAACGTGTCCCTGGGCAGGCAGAAGCACGTTCTGTGCAGGGCAGAGGTGAAGGGAGAACTCACTGACTCCTTGAGTGTGCTCAGAAACCCCTCTGGAGCAGGGAGCCCCAGCCCCAGGCAGGCCTCCAGTGATAATTTCAAGTGCCATCTTTGGTATCAGGGTTTTATGTCCTTAGTAAATGACAAACAATTCAAATGTCAAGAATGCCTTATCATTGGGAAGGCATTTTTTTTCTCCCCCCTCCTGTCTCCTGGAGTTTTACCAGCCTGTGTGAATCAATCATGAGAATTTGGAGGTAATTTGTTCCAAAGAAACAAGGATCAGTTCGTTCCCTTGGGTCTTTATTAGCTGGAAAGGGTGGGGGAAAGAAAATGAGCATGTAGATTAATAGGAAATCCAAACTGGTCTGTGAATGTGTGTCTGGACTGGCTTATTCATGACTGTGATACACATGTAAAATATGCTGGTGGTGCTACACAGTCGAAAACACAGCTTGCCAATGCTGTCAAATTACTATTTATTTCCTCTTAATTCCACTGGGTGTGACATTTATACATCCAAATGTCCAAATACATCTATCATTTGGTTGGAGTTTTCCTTAGCCCTACTACAGCTCTGAAAGGTTATTTAAGTTTTTGCATGTGGGAATGACCAGCTGTGGAGATTTTAGAACTGAAAAGGGTATTTTTACATTTTGACCTGACTTGACTTCTTCACTTTAGAACAAGTCTTTTGTGCTTTAAAACAAGCCTTCCCCCCCCCCCACTTCTTTTTTCTCCCCAAGAATAAATGAAGGCATGTATCATTTTACCTTTTAAAACCTCCTTGTCTTCCTTTGGGGGAAAATACAGTATTTTAACACTGAGTTTGTCAAAGGTAAGTGTTGTTATGTGGTATGAGTGGTGTGATAGGCTCCTCTATGTAAATAGGTGATGCAGAGGGTGTCAGGGAGCTTTGTGCAGTGAGTTTAGATTACATGTTTTTGTTATTTTGAAAGAGAGATGATAGAAGTTAATTGGGCCTGCACAAACTGGAGGGTTGGTCCTCAGCTGAACCAGTCTGCACAAACCTGGCCATTTAGTGGAATGTGGCAGCTGGGGATGGGCACTGGCTGCTTCCCACTCACTGAGCTGGGCTGGAGTTAAAACCTCTTTTCCTGTGGCACAGCTTCCAAAAAGCCCTTTCAAACAACGTAAATGATGATGTTGCTCTCATAGAATAAGTTCTGAATGTGACAGGCCAGCAAGGAACTTCCTCACTCCTTAATTAAGTAATTATCTCCCCTACTGACGTCCCAGGAGCTGGCAGCAGCAGTTGTGTCCCTGGAAATGTTCAGGTCCTTGAGGAAATGTTGGCAAATCCCTCCCACACCAGTGAGTTAGTAACACACTCTTCTCAAGGTCTTGTTCATTCAGATTAAGGAAGTGTTGGGCAACCCTCCTGCAGCTACTGGTGAAGCAGAAAGAGATAAGGTAACTGCAGTGCCAAAGATGATTTTATTTCCGAGGTCTCTGAAGCTTGAGCTTGGCTGGTGTTTCATCAGAGCCTGGGCTCCATCTGTCACACAGCCAAAGGGAAGGGAACCCTGCAAAGAGACAGGTTATACTAGGGCACTTGTGCTATGTGAGACAGGGAACAGCTCATGGAATTTAGGCAAAACCTCTGGAGATGCATTATATCCTGTCAAATACTGACTGTCTGAACAACACAGTTGTGCCTTTGGCCACACAAAGCCCTTCAAGTTTGAAATGGAGTAAAAAAATCTCATGCCAAGCACTAATTAGCTGTGTCACACTGGTCATGTTTCACCTGGGGAGGGTTTTCCCCCCTATTAGATCCTACAGATCTAAAATATTAGATTAGAACTATTAGGTAGATTAGAACTATTAGATCCTGCCGAATGACTATTCCTCCACACCTTTTGCCTTATGGCCTAGGGGTGTCACAAAAAGAGGTGCTATTTATATAACAGCCAGGCAAACAATTCAGGCCTCATGCTCAAATCCTGTTTTTCAGCATGCAGATGGATCTCCCATGCCCAGCATGATGATTACAGTGCAGTACAGGAGCTAAGGGAAAACTGCTTCTCTAGGCAGCAAAGTACCATCAAATACATGTGGAACTTACAGGGGCCTTGTCATGGATGCTGTTAATGGTCTGGAATGAGAAATAATGCTCAGGTAAAACAAGAAAAAAGGAAGGGAACGGAAACCTGGCTGGAAAACCTTCCTCAGCCAGGAATGTTTGGACTAGATAAAGTTGCTGCCCGAGTATGAGAAGCAGGTTTAGATCACACTTTCCTGGCTTCTGGTGGGTTTCACCAAGTTCAGCATTTTAAATCACTAGGAAGATGTTGGTTTTGCTTTATTTTCCCTAGAAGATGATCATGAAAGGCAGAAGGGGGAAAGGAATCACTCAATCACAGTGAGCCTTCCTAGGCTTTAGAGGGTGGGCTTTGCCCCTGATGCCAGTAGGACAGAACTGGAGACAAACTAAATGATGAAAGCCTCAGAGCACTAACAGAGCATTTATCCCCTCCAACACAGTACAGCTTCACCTCTTGGTGACAGTGTATTTCCACTGCTCACTGCTGTGCTCACAGAGGCAGAAAGGGCATTCACAGAACGGGGACATTGTTCCAAGAACAGGAAATCTTCCTGTCATCCTTGGACTCCACTTTGTCTTTCCTCCTCCACCAGCCACGGCTGCCCAGCTGCTTATCAGTCCCTCCAGAACATCAGACCTTCACAGTGATCCCATCTCTTACTCATGCTTTACTCATTTCCCAACATGGCAATTACTGATGCTCAATTCAGCCTTCCTTAAATCCCTGCTTTAAATTTAAGGTCATTTGAACTGCAGATGAAGATGGAAATTAATTTAATATTAATCCACACCAAGTACATGCAAAGGCATAAGACACTGTGTATTCCAAGAGCAACACATTGTGTTTCAAATGTCTGGGCATCAGCAACATCCATGATGCTGTTTAGGAAAAAAGGATGTAGTCCCAATGTAGAAATACTTTTCTACAGCAGCAGGCACAACTACAGCTTCAGTCACATTTAATCACTGCCCCTTTTGCACAGGGAAAGGTGTACAGACCTGCTGTGGGTGCAAACTCTTCTGCGTGACAAAAAGAAAGCCAAGAAAGCAAAATGGTTTTTAAGATTCTAATCTGGAAAACCACTATTTTCTCTATATCTTACTGAAAGAGATGAGGTATCAATCTCTTAAAAGCCAAAATCTAGAAAACCAAAGAACTACTCCTGAGGCAAACACCTATCTGAAGCAGCAATTTCAAAACAACTGCAGTATGTCAGTTTAAAGACCTTGTTTCCAGATAGTTTTGTTGAGCAGCCATGCAGCTAGCACATAATGGATAGCCTGAAAATGCCATTTAAGGGAGAAAATAAAAAAACCAGAAAATCCCAACTAGGGAGTATCCATCACCCACATTCAGGCCAAAACGATGAGCTGCCATATAACAAAGTTTGAATGACAAATAACAAACAGGAAGAAGCCTGTCTGAGCTTCTTAGGTGATAAAACTTTAACAGAGGTTTTTGTAACAGTTCCTCCATGTTACTAGTTCTCAGAGGCTCGGAACAAAAACAAATTTCATTGAGTTCTTTCACAGGTATTCCTACTTGCAGCTAAACCCCAGAGATTATCAAGAATTTATCTTGGTAATTTTAACAGCTTGCATGACTAGGAAATGTGTGAATAAAGTAAAAATGCCATTATTTATTAGAAGAAGTAATAACTAGAATATAAGTGCTCAACATAAAAAGTTACCAGATGATTCTCTGCATATTTTGAACATGTATACACCTGACAGCCAAAACCCAGGACTCCTCAGGAATCTCCCTTCCCCCTGTTGAGGAACAGATCCTTTGAAATGCAAACCTGAGTTGCTTTGATGCCCTGTTTGGAGCTGCATCCACGTTTAAAGTTAGAGGAGCAGATTTTGCACTCCCCACGTCTCCTGCCCAGTCCCAGGTTTCTGTGTGCATGGCATGGTTACAGTCCTACAGCTCTGCACTGCTCTAGTTCACAGCCAGGGTTATTTATTTGGCCCAAATTGGGGAAATATATTTTTCCTGAGCCCAGATTAGAAAAGTTTCGCATGGCTGCTTCTGATGGTGATTTACATTTGCAGGTACACGTGAAACAACAAAAAGGTCACTACTCAAAATCACTTTTTTCCTAGTTGCAGGATAATTTGGATTGATGAAAATAAGGTTTTCAAACAAGAATGACAACAGTTAGCATACCTTTCAACGTGTTTTACTTTTTAGCTTTGCTCCTTCTGATCACAAGCCTTTCCAGAACAACAAATAGTGCAAACAGACAACTGTCCCAAATGCAGCCAGCCTGATACAATACACACCTGTCAGGCATTATTGAAGAAGTCACTAGATTACTCAAAGTGTGCAAAATTAGGAAAAAAGTACTAATGGAAGTTATCATTAAAAATAATCTAATCCTGACGACTGGTGAGTGTAATTTAGTTGCTTCAACCCTTTATATTATGACATGCAACTTCCTTATCTGCAGCAATCTGTTCATTCTGCTAATTTAGAAACCCTTCCATACATGCAACAGCAGCAGCAGGGCCTTTGGAATCCTTTTCTCAACATTTTGGAAGAAGCTGGGAAATGACATACCTGAGAGACCTAAACCTCTAGAAATGAGTACGTGTGGAATTTTAGAGAGAGCAGTCCAGGTGTCTCAGATCCCCCCTCTGTGCCTTCCCAGCAGCTCATCAGACATCACCACAATTATGGTCCCTGCCTTTATTTCACATCTTAACAACAGAAATATTGATACATTATTTGAGAAATTACAACTTTGGAAACAAATAGCTGAGTGTAACTTAGGTCAGACAGAGGTCATATTTTTAGGATGAGAGTGAAGCCATCATTTACAAATTAAGAGAATTGTTCAGGCAGCAATACTTTGATAAACATCCCCTAGAGTCAAAATGCTCTTTATTCTGCAGAGAGTGGTCTTATTGCTGTGGCTGAGTTACCATTTTAAGGTTTCATTCAACAAGTCTACTGGACAAGAAATTTTTAAAGAATTAAAAACAGCAAGCATTTTCAACTGCATGGTGTGGAAAAAAAAAAAAAAAAAGGAAAAAAGAAAGAACTCCCCTGAAACTCAGACAAGCACTAGACACCCTTCCGTGAGTTACAGCAGGAGTGTCAGTGCTGACCTGGCATTAACAAGCACATCTCGTCTGGGTTATGATCACTAATGCTGGTCCATCTGCAGGGGTGTCCACCAGGAGACAGGTTACCCATCGTGTGAGAGGAGACTTGGTGAGGCTTCCCATCCTTTCCTGACACAGGATCTGCTGTTGGGGACGCTCTCCAGCTGCTACTGCATGAACAGGATGCTGAAGGCCATCACCACACAGCACACGGCCACGTAGGGGCTCTTCCTCTCACCTGGCAGGAGGGGAGAGAAGCCAGAACAAACAGAAATTCAGGCATGGCTAAACAGACCCAGCTGCTCCTAGCCCCGTGCTGTAATTGTACAGCAGCACGTGCAAACTGGTACTCGACATTTCTAGCTGGAGAAAGGCAGGCAGAAATACAGCTGTGTATTCAGAAAGAACATGTGTGGGAAGTGGGGAAGATTCGGATGTAGGACACGTTGTTTTGCTACATAAAAACAGGGTTGGGGCTCTTTGCTTTAAGGGAGGGACTTGTGAACAAGGGCATGAAGTGACATGGCAACGGGGAATGACCTCAAGCTGAAGTAGGGCAGGGATGCATGGGATACTTTGGGAATTCTTGGCTGTGAGGGTGCCCAGAGCAGCTGTGGCTGCCCCTGGATCCCTGGCAGTGCCCAAGGCCAGGCTGGACACTGGGGTTGGAGCAGCCTGGGACAGTGGGAGGGGTCCCTGCCATGGCAGGGGTGGGATGGGTGATTCTGGGTCTCTGTGAACGGCCCATGTAAGGGCTTCCATCTCGCTACAAACCACCTTTTCTGAGGCGCAGTTTTATGTTGCTGCTACCTCCTTGTGCCAGAGTCAAGGGGCAGGCAGTGGAAAGTTGCCCAGGACACCTCAATTTTGCTGGCTCTGCTCCTCTGTGGCTGCTCAGAAGCTGTTCTGTGTCAGCTGAGGTGCAGCTGGTGCTGTCTCTGGGCCTGGTACCTGTCACCTGCAGTGTGAATCTTCTGTGCAGGGTGTCACACAGCAGCCAGAGCTGTGAGCTCACAGCTGCCCAGACAGGGCCAGATGCCTGTCTTTTTTTGCTTTGCTAAGAAGAGATAACATTGTCAGCATGTGGAGAGGGTCTGGTCCACAGATTGCCTTGTTAAAAATGGTCAGCAGATCACAGGAGCTGCACAGACACCTCTATTTTCTGACTGCTTCAAATTGGTGCCACAGTTTCCCAGGGCAAACTATGGATTAAAGTTAGGTTTACTCCATTAGTAGACTTTCATCTGGTGGCAAAAGCAATCGTGAGAGATCAATTCCCACCCATTTGGTCCAGGACAGAATGTTACAGAGGTCTCTTTTTCACCAAGAAAAAAACAGACTCTTAGGTGGGGAACTGTAACACAACCAGGTAATCACACTGGTGCCTACTTACATGAACACTTTCTCCATTAATTACCAGGATGTTTTTACACTTAAACTTTATTCTTCATGGTTCAACTAAATTCTCCTTGGAGAGACCAACAGTGGATGGTACCTCCAGCCTGCAGAACTGCCAGGGAGTGTTAACACTGAAATATGTCTTTAAAGTGAGAAGATCCCTGTTTTTACATGCCCAGGAGTATAAAGACAGAGCTGGGGGGCTGTTTGATTTAAGCAAAGTTCAATTTCCCTTTGCTGTGTGAGGTCCTTTGTCTTCACAAACCACCTTATTTGAGACAAAGTTTTCAGAGAAATATTAAAGAACAAACCCACCAAGGCTCCCAAGTCTAGCGTGGTGCAATTTCTATGAAAAAAGTATTTTCTTTTACCAGCAGGACCTTTAAACACAGAAGGAACAAACTTTCCACAGTAAAAGAAAAATAAAATACTTGCAGTGACACCTCCCATACACAGGACTGACTGCCCGGTGACATTACAAGATGCTGTCATGATCTGGCATATATTTAATTAAACTTCAAATAACTGAACGAATTAATGTCTGCAGTTTCACATCTGTTTAAAATAAATTTTGAGGAAGTCCAACTCCTACGGTTCAGGGTATTACAATTTTCATATGGGTTATGCTTTTCTGCTCTTAATTTTCTTAAAAGAGAAATCACCATGTGGCAGGATTAAACATTATTTTGCACAACTTTGTAAATATGTAACCACTTGCCTGTGATTAAGATCTTATGTACATGTGAAAAGGTTGTTTAAACATACCAGGGATGTGAAATGTAAAGGAAGCCAGCAGACATTTTCGTTTCTAAAACCTACACGTTCTACTTGCCTTTGTGATCAACACACACAAAATGACAGGAATACTCTCCAAAGTCCATTTTCACTTCTTAGTCTTAAAGAAAATCAAAGTGGTCCACTCTAGATGCAAGTTGCAAAAGAAACACAGCTAATTGAAAAAAAATAACCTTGTACTTAATTAACTACAAAGAAGATGGTAAGGGCAAGGTAAGATGAGGTGCTCTCTTCAACCTGGAACAAATCCAATATGCAGCTGTATTTTTACATTTGTTTTCACTGGTATAGCTCAAAATTCATTTCTGACAGCTGCCACCTTCCCAGTACCTTTCAATTACAGCACTAAAATTGATTCTGCTATGTCTATTATCTAAATGGGGCAATATCTGCAATCATTTTAACAACTGGTCTTCACCAAAACCCTATTCTTTGTGTCAATGCTTTTCTGACATCCTGTAAAATGTTCTGCCTGGGAATGCAGAAAGAGAATCATACAGGCTCTGTCTTTAGGTTCAATGATTAGTAAGAAGATCTAAAATTACAAGTTCAAAGTTTCTGCTCTGAATTAACAATGCAATTTGAACACTGATGAGGGGTTTGTAGTTTTTGTTTTTCTAAATCGTGGATATAACTTAATGTTAAGACTAAACTTCTGTTGCATATTCCAATTTCCTTCTCAAAATAAATTCAGGATAAGGATTAAAATAAATATAAAACCAATGTTATGGGAAAATGTCAAGAATCAGATAGAGATGATCAGCCTGTGTGCAGATGTCACTTGACACGAACAGCTCTGTGTAATTCAAAAGTGCACAGAAGCTGAGTAAAGAAAGGAGAGGGGAAAAAAACAACATTTATGCTTAAACAGAACCTGAATGCATTATTAACTCCATGGTTTTTTATTACTATAAGGTAAATATCTGGCTTTTATCCAACAGTCCATTGCAATTTCAAACAGACTGCAGTTTGTAGGAAATCACTGACTTTGTTGCACGTTAGAAATACACTCTTGATTATTTCACGTGGCAGAAAGTGCAAAAGACTTTTGAAAATGTAACACCAGATACATGAACTGACATGAGAAGATGCAGGATTTCCCTGATGCTAATCTAAGCAAGCAATATCCTGCCCCCTTATTTCACGGAGGTTAAAACCTGCATTTTTGAAGACAAAGGATGTGTATGGTTTTCATTGCTACATGGCAACATTATCCTAATAAATTATGCTAGAAATAGGACTGATCTTAGGGATTTTGAAAGGAAAAAAAAATACAGAATTACCAATCCTGGCGCATTTCCAGAATAACCCCAACAGTCTGTAAAGATAAAATAAATTCATTAGGCTCTTGATTTAATACATCCAAGTCAACTGATTTTCTTTCTTTTAGGTTAAAACAATCTCAATTGACAGTAATTTGTCAACCTGACTCGCTTCTGAAGCCCAAAAAACAGCGGACACCTGCACATAAGGATACAGACCATGAATTATAGAAGTGGCAAAGTTTTAAGTCTAGCAGGGGTCGTTTTTTGCATGCAAAGATGCATTTAACTCATTCTGTCTTCCAGATCTAAAGATTTCACCAGAACCCTATATTTATCAACAATAAGGTACCCCAGACAGAAAATTTTGTGAAGAAAAAAAATCCTTCCAATTCTTCTGGTTCTTTTTTATTCCTTTATCAACATTTACCTTGCTCATGTCTCTACTGTGCTGCTTGCCCAGGACATCACCTCTCACAAGTGACAACAGCAACACAGAAAAGCAGAATTCAATGCAGGGAACACCCAAAGGGATGTCACAAACATACAATTTCTCTGTGTAACTAAAATAATCTCATACTGACTTCTCCAGAGGAGCAGGGACTGCTTTAGAATCTGAGGAAGACAAGGGGAACAATACTGAGGTGTTCCTGTGTAAGAATACAGATTTCAGCCCTTCAAAGCTTGTCTGCAGGAAGGTTTCCTTTATAGTATGGGACAGAACACTGGGGAAACACTTGGAGAACTGCCATCAAGCAGGTAGCAGATACAACCCCACAAAAATTGTTCTGAAGTCACACCCACAAGGGTTTGATTGTCTGTCTTTGCCCTTTTTTGGGCTCTGAGAGTTGCTTACTACTAACACACTTAAATGCAGACAGGTAGGCTTGGGCTGCTTGCTCCTGGCATGCTTGAACAATCAACATGCATTTTTATTTTTAATCTGCTACTTCAATTTCACGTCCTCTTTCATGGCCTTAATTGACTTCAGCATCTCTCTGTCCATACAGCAGCCTCCTCTATTTCTGAGATAAAGATACAGTGTTGGGCAGGTGAACACCAAGTGTGGCAGCAAGTACTGAGGTGTTCAAACTCAAAGTGAAATGCTTTTTGACTTACGTACCCCTGCCTGACCAATTCATCATGAACAGCTTTCCATTTCCATTTTTAGAAAACAGGCATTTTCATCTGTGCTTCAGATTTTAGTTTTACCTCAAGCAAAAAATATATGTATATATACACATATATATTTGGATTTGACTATATTTCTGTACAGTCAAAGCTCTTTTTTTTCTGCTTTTATGTAGCTCCACAAGCAGAAGTAATGATCCTTGGATATAGACCACCATCACTTTTCCAGGCTAAGAGGTCATACAATAAAGTAACCTGAAGACATCTATGCCCTTTTTGAAGAGCCATGCAGGTAGAAAGGCATTCATGTGCAAATCTTACAGATCAAAATACACAATCCTGAAGTGCTCCATTGATAGCACCTCAGGTTCTCCAGAGTGTTGCTCACTCTCTGTAAAATTAGAATTTACAGATTGCATGCTGCAAAAGCAACAGGAAAACTTCCACAGCCCTGATTCTCATATTGCCATCTCTCAAAAGCTTGCCCAGGAGCTCAAAGAAACAAAACATTACCATTCTGTTCATATACTTTTGAAGAATCTTCAATGGGAAAAATAGCATTAATCCTTCCAGGCAGCCTGGAAGTCTGTTGAATTTGCCTCACAATCTACGCAAGGGTATTTTTATCTCTTCTCAAGGATTTATTGACTAATGTGAAGCCACTGCTGCACACTTCCCTACAAAGCCCCCTTGGTGAAAGCAGAAATTTTCCTATCTGATGTGCCAGGTACAAAACAGAGGATGGGTTTCACCAGCTGCCCTTAATAACTGCAATTAACAATTTATGAACCTGAAGCCACTGACATGAGGACTGATTAGCCTTCCCATGATGACACCAGAACATTTTAAGAGGCTTTTGTGCTACTGGAACAGCTCAGTACCTCTGTTTGTCCACATAACCTTCTGCTGAGCAGAGACTGAATTCTCGACCTTCTGATAATATAGCCTCTGGAAGAACTGGAGAGCTCCCACTGCAGCAAAAGCCTGGGCAGACCTCCTGCTCCCCTACTTTTTCCATTAGTGCTCAGCTCAGGCCCACAACAAGAACCTCTTCAAGTCAAAACTTGCTTATTAGAGAAGTGACGTTGCCTTGAATAATTCTGCTCCAAAGCAATTCCTCCTGCAGCAACTCCTCAGTGTAACTGCACTATTCCTCCTCCACCCTTTGTGCTCTGCTCCATCCTTGTTGGGATGCAGGTGAAGGTGTGAGTCCGGCTGGGATCTCTGCTGCTTTCTGGCAGCCACAGCCCCAAATGTGCACGACCTACTGCATATTCTTGGCTCTCTAAACGCTAAAAGCACTCATTGTAAAAAGTGGTGGTGGTTATCTGGAGAACAAAAAAACCCAAATAAATGGATCCTCTTAAGCTGAGAGGAGGAGTTGGTGGAGCCTTAGACGACTGCTAAGGCTGGGTGTGCTGCAAAATGCCATGTGTTCACCAGGAGAAGCCCAGTGCCACTGCAGGAGGGAGTGTGAGACATCCCCACTGCAATGCTGATGGAAAATCAAAGGGGATTTCTGCTGCACATGAACTAACACATCTTTCTGGTTAGCAGAGAGGAGAGAATTATGTTGTGGTGCACACTCTCCTGTAGTTAACATGAAACAGTAAATCCCCACTTGCTTTCCCAGCCTTTAACACTGTTGCTCAGGACCGAGCACATGGAAACGTTCAGGGAAAATCAAGGTTTAAGGCTGTGCTTGGCTTGGTAGGAAAAGACACACTTTGGCAGAAATGAGGAGGAGGAAATGCAGGGTTATGAGGATGGGTGACATCACTGTGAAATGGTCTTTCAACCAACAGAAATATATTTCTTCACTTATTATCAACGGACCCAAATCCTCAGCAAAGTTACCACTCACTTAGAAATACTGTGAATAACTATCAAAATTCCTACTCTCCGTCACTTTAGTATTTTATTGCTATTTTTTTATGCCTTTGATTTGGAGCAGGAATGATGAGGTTAAAGCATCTCTGGTAAACTATCACTAGGATTTGTTTTATCCCACATGTCCAGACATTTCGATTGGAGCATGGAGTACATTAGAAGAGAGGGACAGGAGTTTAGCACCATATGAGCTCCATGTAAACATTTACCATATAGGAAACAAATTTCATTGCTTCTAGGCCGAGGTTTTATTTTCCAGTACAAAGTAGTCTACAAATACATATATACATAAAACAAAATGGCGTGTCCTACATCTAAATACAAACCTACACATCAAACGCCCAACTCCTCCACAGTGTCAGCACCCTTTGGAAACGTTTTATGAAGAGAGTTCTATTGTACTCCAGACAGATTTGCCTCAAGAATAAACAGAGTAGCTCCAGATTAAAGGAAATACTCCTTGCCAAGAACAGCACTAAAATTTTAATCAGTAAAATAAACATTCTTACTTCTTACTGTGTATACCTCATTGACTATTGTGTTATCTTCCAGCAGCAGACACCCGAACTCCCCTTGTCCTCCCACACCCTGCCCTTCATGAAGTCATCCTTTCTTCCATCTTTACTTCCATCCAAAGAAATCTCTAACGCTAGTGGCAATTTCATGGCCTCATATAAAAGGACACAAGTGTTTTCATGTCAGAACTCCAAACTAAGAAAAAAAAAGCTGGCGTACTTTGGGTATCTTACACTGCTAAAATTTTTAAAAAACTGGACAATAAAACAGCAGCCCAAAAGTTAATTACAATGAAGGTTTTCAGAAGACAAACACACAGGATTCTTGGTCACAACAGTCTATTTAAAACTGGACACTTCTGAATTTAAACGTAAAAGTGATGGAAGACAGGGAAGAAGAACATTTCATTTAACAGGAAATTACCTAATGGAAAAAGTGGAGAAGTCAAACACTTAGCATCCAAAAGCCTGTCTGTTTTTCCACCTAGAATTACCTCCTGTTTCTACAAATATCATCTCCTTTGCAGTAACCTTAGGTGACAGCATTACAGAAGTTCTATGAACAGCCCCAGAGGTTTGTGTCACAACTGACCAGTGGTTACTCAAAACCCATCACATTTAAATCACAGTTCTGCTGATCACAGCTAGCATCCATATGATTGAAAAAAAAAAAAAGGTTTGTAGAAGCTTTCAAAAACTCCTCTAGAAATTCCTTCACCTTAGAGAACAGAAAACCATGATTTAAACAGACCACACATGAGGACTGTGTTGCTTATTTTAAAAAATATTTTTAGTTTTCTTTTAGTTACAGATTACTGCTAAAGTTGTGTTTCAAACTCGAATCTGAAAAACACCTATCTTGAAAACAAACAAAAAGCTAGTTTCTGCTGGTTTCTAACCCACCCTAGGAATCAAAAATAAATCATTGCAGCAATAGCCACATGTAGGAGAATGTTTCATTTCTGTCTCTCATTTCTGTATCTCTAATAAGCATCTAACAACGAAGCTACAAATCTACAAGATTAATAACGCAGTATTAGCAAGGTTAGTGAGCTAATAAATCCTTTAAAGAAAATTGCAGCTAAGTGCTTGCCAACACCTTATTGCACTGTATTGTGAGGTACAAAATTAAGATTTTTATCTTTAAAGAGAGAAAATTCTCAAAGCAGGATCTGCATTATCACATTATCTTCATCGGGAGATGCTGAAAGGCTGCAGATGAAACCACACATGAGGATGTTTGAAATGATCACATACCCGGTTTTATTTTTGTCCAGTAAGCTGGGAGCCAAGGATCTGATGTAGGCACAGGTACATATGAGCAGCAGGATCACAGTCAGCAGGCTCTGGAAGTTGAAGATGGCAGACTATGGAAGAGAATTGGGAAAACAAAGAATTACACCTCTGCAGTGCAGAACTTCTCTCAAAGTGGAGGTTCTGGAAAAAATGGGTAACTCCTTAAGACAACACCAGAAATGAAACCTACAATGGCCATGAGCCAGAAAAACTTTGCATGGAATGGAATTTCAATGAAATACCGTGGTGGTAGTTAAAGTAGAGGCAAGGACTGACTGGCAAGTAAACCAGTAATAACCAAGACAAAAAATAACCCAAAATGTGAAGGAGCTTTGTTAATATACCACTTTTTAAAGGCTACAGGCCAAATTTAACAGATTTGTAGAATATATACAGTTAAGCCCACCTGCACTATGATAACTGATTACTTTTATTTTCAAATAACATTCTATTTTAAATTGAAAATGTCTTTATTGTAAGTACTTTCAGAAATGCTAGTTATATGGTAAATCCTGAAGAAATGGATGAAAATGCCTTAGGATTGAGAAGTAAAGTCCTACTGTTGACAGCAAACACTGATCAGCCTAGCAGCAGTAAGAACTCTTGAGAAACTGCTGCAATATTTGGCAATTTACTAAAGTGTAAATTAAATGCATCCCAGAAACCTTTCTTTTAACCTTTTACAGTTTTGGGGTTTCTCCTAAGTGTCTCAACTGACATTCTGGTCAGTGTAACAGCACCAGGGGGTGTAATAGGCAATTTCGTATTTCAGAAAGCTTTATTTTACCTTCACTCTGCTACACTCATTTGCATATCTCTTTTAGTGTGAGCTAAAAAAAAAAAAAGTCAAAGCAAATGCAATAAATTCACTCTTTGTTCAGGAATTCTGATGAATTTCTATCTCCTGTGCTCATACTTCTCAACTCAGCTGGCTGAGTAGTAGTATTTAATTAAAGGTAAATATTTAGCACTTAGGAAGGGATATTACATTGGCATTTCCTTCTCCAAGCATATTTTAGGGCACATCAGAGCCTTCATTTTCACGTAGCCTGAGGCACATCTCTTCTGATGCACACATGCTTTCTTCCTATGTCACAAAATTATAATGTTTTGAAGCCCCAATAATCAAAACTATCTAGCTGATGGGAATTATAAAAGAAAGTCACGATATTCTAGTTCAGTATGGCACTAGCAAGAAATTAGGAGAGAAAACCGAGAAGCTCTAATAGAAGGAAAGCCATTGGAACACACACACGGTGTTGTGATATTGAGATCAAAAACCTGGTGACCAAAACTCCCTAAAATCAATAGCCAAACAACCCAAAAAAACCCTTTAGCTTATTTAGAAGTCTCCATCAATCATGTAAACTCCAGAACATGCACAGAGTAATCTCAGTATCTAACTCAATGGGGTCGACCAGCCACTCTGTCAAGAAGCATCATCACAGAGATGCTCTCACTCTGCACCCTGTAAAGCACAGATTTCAGCACACCTGAAACCCACCCTTTCTGTGATAAGGGAGCAGTGACCCCACACCCAAACAGGTGTGGAGCCCCTCCTGTCCCAAATATGAGGCTGTGTGGTTTTCTCCTGCAGCACAGCTTTTGCTAAATCATGTTTAATTTAGAGTTTTAGCTTAGCTAGCCACCCCTTCTGCCATAAATAATGGGGAGATTCTTCAAAAAAGACAACACTCTGCCATTCCTTGTAGCAGCCTCTGGAGTCTTTGTGGACAGCAGAAGCTTCTGCCAGCTCCAGAAACCAGGGAAGTCTCAATTCCCTCACTTCCCCCTGGCTCCTGTGGGTCTAGGAACAGCCAGATACTGCCTATCAACTGATTAATTGGATCAGTCCTGCGGGACAGACAGCTGCTGTGATAGCTCACAGCCCTGAGCCTGCCAGCCACCATGAATTCCCATGAATTCCCAAGAATTCCTGCAGCTGCTTCCCGAGAGGCGGCGCCGGGCACTCCGACCCTGCAAGAATGGCACAAGGACACACTTGCTTCCTCCTGTAAATGTATACTCATGAAATGTGCTGTCAGTCAGTCAACTGGGGCAGTATATAATCGTGTATAATTGCTCTTTGTTGGGGTCTTCACGTGTTTCCCCAGATATGTGCTGCTGTAATTGCATCTGCCCTTCCACCGAAACGTGCTCTGAATGACACGTTTATCTGCACGGCCACTTTGAAAGGACAGATGTGAGCATTCCAAAATTTGCTTACAGTTTCTGGAAACGAGGATTTGTTCCTGAATTAGATGGCTTCGCTCCTCACATCTGAAATAACTCTCATGGCCCAGCTGAATTCACAGAAAGCAGCAACCTACATCTGGCTGCTCCAACTGATGTAATTAAAAACTGCTGCAAGAGTTATACATTGCTCAGATAAAAAACACTGCATTCACATAAAAAACACTGCATTTAAAAAAACACTGCATTCACACGCCAAGCTACTTGGACAACGTAGATCAGTTCATTTGTTTAGACTGGGCTCCTCTGATGGAAACGTATGAATTGCAATTTTTGACTTGTGTTGACTGGCTCACGGCAGGTCCTGTGAGCCTCATCCCCACTACAAAGAGATCTCAGCACATGCAGGAACTGCTGCTGGCTCTTAAGACTGTGTCCCCATGAGGGTGAAATGACAACCAATCTCCTAAGACTCATGCTGCAACGCCAGAAAGAACCAGCAATTGCATTTTATTCTGGTTTTAGGTCATGCAAGTGTTAATTAAAGGGACTAAGATTTTCTGCATTTGCTACATTTCTGACACAGTGGAAACACCTCAGTTGCTCCATTCTGTGTCATTCCCCTCCTGTGTAGTGCATCACCCCATCACCTGCAGCACTAACGAGGTACTGTATTCACCTGAACTTGCATGAGCCAAGTTTTTTCCAACGTCTTTGGCAATTTCAGGCCATGGACTTCAGCTTTGAGAGCTACATGCCCAAAGGCTGTTTTAAATCCTTCCCAAAACCAGGCCTTAAAAAAAAGCCTCAATATTATTTCCTGATCATAACCTATCTCAGTAAAAACTCCATATAATAAACCATAAAGAATTAATACTCCTGAAAGTTTTATTGTGTTGGGATTAACAGCAGTGGCTTGTATTAAAATAAATACTCATGGGAATATACAGTAGTGGGAAATCAAGTGGTTCAGCTAGAGATGTCTGAATGTACTCCCATCTGAGTACAAACTGAAGTTTAATGTACTTTAGTAAGTGTTGATTGAAAGCTAAAAATTACCTATGTGGCTGTGACAGGGAATCATGACAACAGTTGCACAGCTCCTGTAAACCTCCATATAAATAATGTTGTCCCTCAGCACTAAATTTATTAATATTGGGCAGAAGAAAAAAAAGCAGCAGCTCAGAGTTGTGATTATCAACAGGTCTTCCACTTCACAAGACTATTTAATCCAATATGCAGAAATAGTCATAATGAATGCACTAATTCTAAACACTTTTTTTGCAGTGACAACAGCCATAGACAAGACACTGTAATTTATGCACCTCTGGATTAATTTTTACCCCAATATTCTGGGCTTCAGACACAGTTTTGTTCCCAGCCCTTGCAGACAGCACCACACTCACAAACCACTTACTGATGCAAACCATGGGTAGCACAGTAATAAATCACACCCAAGGTTTTGATCCAACTCTCTTGTGTCACAAAGTACTTGCTGATTTTCCCCTTGCCTCATACACTTTTGTTTAAAATAAACCACCAGGCATCAAGGTTCCAGGGGAAACAAAATGTGCAGAAGAAGAACATAAACCCTATGCTGTTGTCCTTTTGAGTTTATCTCAGCAGAATTAGCACTGAAACCAAAGCTCAACCTTCCCTAGACTTCTAAGTATTTACAAACTGATTATTTTATCTCTGATTGCAGCGTGACCGTGATGATTTCATCCATCTGTGCTATAAAAGCAAGAGCCCATTGCAGTGCCAGCAAGTTGCAAAACTTTGCCCTGTGGTTACAATTATAATAACCAATTTATGTGGGCAAACACAGATTAATAACTGGAGTACTTTAAAATAGGTATAATCTTTGTGTGCAGAATGTTCAGTCTTTCTAGAATGGTTTTCTTTATTTTCCTCCCTAATACAATGAAATTGATGAATGATTATGTTTTCTGGAGATAAACAAATATGGATGCCCAATTGTTCAGCTGCCTTTCTTATACTGGAGTATGAGCAAGAACTTACATACTGCAGTTAAACTTTAGTTAAGCAAGAGCTGATAAAAATTTCGTCACAGGAAAGTTAAATCAAGCTGTGAAATTTTAATGAAGAGGTCCTTACAAAGCTGAAAAATGCTTATTATCCAGGGTTTCCATTAGGCCCTGCAATTCTTAATTCGACAGTAAAAATCAAAATTTTAGGGGTATAATACTGAGAAAAATAAAAGGATATAACTCTTGTAGTACTACTCCCAACCCAAAAGCCAAAGCAATTTCTAAAAATTAATTAAAATATGCATCTAACTGTATTATTTTCCAATATATTAAAAATTAATTACTTTTCCCACGTCTGCCAAATGCAATCTGATCAAAATGAATGGAAAACAAGCATTTGTAGAAGAGGCATGCTAATTAGTACTATAAAAATTACAGAAAGTACAAATTAGTTAAGTTTGAAGCAATTATTGGCAAAAGTACCCAACAAAACTAAGCAAGGGGTGTTAGTAAGTATCCAAATACCAGCCAGATACCGTTGTTTGTTCCATCATAAATAGGGTTTTTCACTTTGGATTTACAGCATGGTCTCTTCAGTATTTTGCTTCCAAATATTTAAATACAATATTTAATATTCACTCAGATTTCTGTCTAAAATACGTATTTTTGCACTCATGGAATATAAGCTAAGGCTTGATTGGAGAAATAGGGAATTTTTTTTCCTACTCATTTCCTGGAGAAGCACATTGTCAAGTTTAAATGGCAAGTACAACTAACATGTATGCTTTCCATTGAACTGAAGACTAATACATCTATTTGAAACTGATAACCAATCACCTCAAACAATTAAACAATTAATTAAGCCTATGGACACAGTTGCCCTCACCTTGTCTTTTTATTCATAAAAAGCTCACTTGACTTTAACACAGTCAGGATTTTTACTGTAATTAAAATCCAGAGACAAGAGGTGAAAGGCACGTCAAGGTGATGGTGCTGAAATTTTACACTTGCTTGAATTCCTTCCCCTTTTTACCAAATACAAATACCTAGTTTGAAAACTGAACTTTGGCTGCAAGCAGCAGCATTTCACGAAAATATCTTACTATAAAAAACAAAATGACAATTGAAATCTTTTACCAGAGTCACTGTAACACAAAGGTGTGCATGTTTACATATTTACTAAACAAACAGAATTATGGTTGGTATGTCAGTAAAATCTCATAATACCTTTTCCTCCAGGTTTTCTCTGTAGATTATAGTGTTAAACTTTACAGAGGTATTTTTCCTCTGCTGTCTTCTCCCATTAGATAAAAGGAATATTTTAAATAACCCAATAACCCCTTTTTTAAGTAAGTCTCCTTTCTGAGGTTGCACACCACACACACGAATTTTGTACTGAAACTGAAAAAACTGTAAAACCCCTGTGTGTGAATGGAAGAGGTAAGGGTCCTACATAAGAACACTTTGAATTAGGTGATATCCTTTCTGTAATAAAAGCAGCATGCAAAAATTAGGAGTTTGTAACAAAATGTGCTACAGGAATGTGTGAACATGGCTATGGGAAAAAGTCTAAGTTCTCAAAAAGGAAAATGTATTCTAATTTACCTAAGAACTACAAAACAGAGCTTTAAACATTTTATGTATACTGTTTACCAATTTTTTTTTGTTCATTGTCCATCTCTTTAAAGCATGGAAAACAAGTATCAGGAAAAAATATACTCAGTCAAGAAATAATGACAAGTTCTGCTAAGTCTGTCACGTCCCATGGCCCTGGGCAGGTCCACAGCACCTCTGCAAGTCTCTTGCTTGGCAGAAGTTCAGGTGCATGGTTTGAATATTTAGCATCTAGAAGACAGGTAATATTTTTCACAGCTGTTCCCACCTTGTTTCCACAGTCACAAGGTTGAAAATCAAAAACTTCTGTTGAGTTTGAACGCCCAGCTCTGTGCATTAGCAGAAAAACATTCAGTGCTGGATCTGTTAAAATGAATGTCTGTGGTGTCTAATGCTGCAGGCAACCAAAAAAATTAAAATTGCGACATTCACCTTTTTATGGCACTCAGAAAAGAAATGGTTTCTCACAACCAGAGTGATTCTGGGTAAATCTGTTAAAGCAGACTCACTGCATCCTACTCTTCCAAAAAGAGACCATCTTGCATTGACAGAATAATTTCCTCAGTTCAGTAATCACAGAAATAAAACATGGACAGTGTATTTTCACATCATCCTCTAAGACGACAGAAGTGTCTACAGTGAACACTTCAGGTGAAACAAATTCACAATACAAAGACACTTTAGACTGTAAGATGACCAAGAAGACGCTTTTAAACCGATGTGCCTTTAGGTCATAATAAAAACAAAGCTGTTAGCAATCTTAATCAGGATTGATTCCCTCTTGAAATTCTGGGTAAGACAAACACAAAACTTTGCACTTGAAGACTCCTGAAAGTTCTCTTTTCAGAGCAGTGTCTTGGGTTCTGCTATGTTTATATCTGACAGCTTTGTTTGAAATAATATTTACTAATGAATGTTTTTACAATTGGCTCTATGAGCAATTCCTCTTCCTTCTATTAACCCCCACACTAAGAGAGCAACAAAGACTGTGACAGAAATGTTTGTCCTCGTGGAAAGTTCCCAAATCAATTTTTGGGTAGTAATGTGGGGCCAGGATTAGCCCAACCAGAGGGTGATGGGGAAGAAGCTGGAAAAGAAGTTACCTGCACTTCTAAGTTTTCTTCATCATCAAATTTTGTCTGAGTGTAACTTCACATTTCTGCTATGAAGGGAAGTGAATATCACCATTCAGGAGGTGAGGGGCTCCTCATTAACTTTACTGTTACCTTTGGATTCTCCCCTTTTCCATCCATGCATGTGCCAAACTTTCCAAGCCCACCAGGAAAACTTCGAGCTTTCAGATATGAAAATCATGAAAGCTGGCAGGACAAACTGATTTGTAAAAGTTTGCAAACAAGATACATCCTGCTCCTAAAGAAATGAGGGAGCTGTGCATCCCTCCCAGTTCCAGCAAGTTTGGAATCCATTGAGAAACCTCTCCTGGCTGCCATAGCTGCTTTAAGTTAAAATAATGAGGGTTTTGCTTAAAATCCAAATGGTGTGCTCTTCTCCTATCCACTGCCAGTGGAGAGGAAAAAAAACCTCACGATTTCTGCTTTCACATAAAAAGACAGGTAAAAGTCACCTTACATATATATACACACACATATATATATATATTTTTTTTTTTTTTTCCCTGTTTGGCAGCAGCTGGCCATTCACCCAGCACAAGTTTTCACCTGCACAGCAAGGAAGGATGTGGTAAGGAAGCCTGGAAAACAATGGGATGGAGAGTTTTCAAGGGATAAAGTCCTTTGCAATTATGCTCCAGAAAACTCTGCTATTCAGAGTGCTGCTGGTTTGCCAGGACTGCAGTTCTTACTCTTTGGACAAGGGGAATAAATTGGAGATGCAGCCCTACGCTATTCCATTTCATGACACACAAACAGCAGCTGTTTCCTCTCTCACAGTCAAATGCGAGCTCAAAAATTATCTTTTTTCCCCCTAAAATGCCACCAGAAGTGGCATCATGGAGGAGCCAAAGCCCTGGAGGGTTGCTGCTCTCTTGAAGAAATTCAAACATCACAATAAAGCTGAAAAAACTTTTTTCACCTTATTTTCAACATTAAATCATAAGCAAACCATCCTGAGAAGAGTTTCTTGCTTGAGGGTCCTTGAGGCACACAAAGTAACCTCTAGCAAGGAACAGGGACAAGTGGAGAAGATAATCTTAACAGAATCTCATACACTTGCCATAATATCCTTGAATTTAAACATTACATTTGTTTTTAAGTTACTGCTATATATTTCTTATATATCACTTATGAAATACATAAAATGTAAGTAACATAATAATATTAAGTAATTGGTTGTATTTAATAATTATACTGAGCAACACCAATGTCTCACCAAGTTCTCTTACCTTTTCCTATCACCTCAAACCCTTTTAAGTACAACAAAGAAGAATGAGGTGCTGCTGCAATTCTCTATATTCACCTTTCCACGGTGCTGATTAGAGATCTGTTGCTTTCTGCACGTGTGTTTTAGATCTCCTGTGATAATTTATGCCTCTCATCACAAAAAAACGCCTTTGTTTTCTGCTTGGAGCCCCAGACTAGAGAAGGTTCATCTGAAAGATCTGCCAAGGAATGCTCAGGTGAGCAACTCCCAGCAATTTCCTGCTGGTGACAAGACCTGGAGCCTGGGAAGCCCTTTTTGAACTGAGCCACAAGAAACTTCAAGTGATACTGATCTTTAGTGTAAACACACAGGAAATACAGCAGTATTCCATTAAGTTGTACAGCATCCATACAATGATGGATAACCTGTCAAGGCTCATGGGGGGGACGACCAGGTGATCTCTGAAGGTCCCTTTCAACCCAAACCACGTTCTGATTATTAGAAAAACGTGAAAAATCCCCATCTTAAAACAAACTGTGTGTTGAAGTTACGGACAAATGCGGATTTTGTATAGGAAAAACTTACATTAACTCAGTTATCCCTTTGGTTTTCCTTTTAATTTTAAGTTCAAGTCACTGCTCTGCTCATACAAATGTCGTTGATACATAAACATTTAATGTATAAACTTGACTAAAAAAAATTACTTCACTGCTCAGCTTTAACTATGACAGAAATGCAAACTGTTCTTTTACACTCCTGCACAGACTGGAAAAATGGGCAGAAAACAAAACAAAAAAACCCCAATGTGCCTCTATACACATATATTGTATATATATATATATTTATACTTATCTATACCCACACTCTTTATGTGTATAGTTTATAGGAAAAGGTATATTGGCAATATATGACACATAACATATAAAATATTCAATTATATATTTTCATACATCTATAAACATCTATGTAAGTTTCTTTATATCCACATGTATTTGTTATACATATAATAAACTCCTATATAAGCATAGATATTGTCTTCCAGATGTACTTACCTGGTTTTTTTGTATTTATATGCTTTAGCTCTTTACATAGGTATGAATAAATTCAAAAGTATGTATTTATATTTAAAGTTATATTACCTATACTTCCATATTCTTAAAAATTATATATGCTGTAAACATATAAATTTTGTTATAAATAGAAAACAAAGGTCACATATATACATACACTATATATGTATATATCTATATATGCACGTTTAAATGTATAACTTTTTATATATATATGTACAAATAATGTAGTTTTATATATAATCCATAGTTTTCATGAGTAAATGGACCTGGGCCTCTGATGACACCCCTGACGAGCAGGCAATGTTAAGGATCCGAGCACTGCTCCATGAGCATGACATCACATACCGCTACCATGACGTCACAAGTCACAAAAATGACGTCAGAAGGCCGTGAGACACACGCACAGCACCTGACCGACCTCGCACCGGCTGCTAATTCCCCGCACAGCCACAAAACGTTTCTTTTTTCCCTGTCACTAAAACCCTGACGCAAACCCGCCCCGCGCTACTCCCAGCAACGCGTCGCGGCGGCTCCGCTCCCGCGGGCCGCGGCCTCTGACGCGAACGACCTCTGGGGGCACCGCCCGGGCCGGGAGGCGGCACTGGGGACCTTGCAGGGCCGCGGAGAGGCAGGGGAGCGGGAAGGGCCCGGTCCCGGAGCGGGCAGGGCCGGCAGGCCCCGCGCTTACCATCGCGCCGCGCTCCGCCACATCACCTTCCGGCCGCCGCGACGGGCGGAAGCGCGCACCGCGCGCCCTCAGCGCGCCGGGGCGCGAGCACGCTCGCCATTGGCTGGTCGCGCCGCGGGGAGCTGCGATTGGCCATCTGGGCCGGTGTGGGGCGGGACGGATGAGCGGACGCGGCGCTGATTGGCTGGCGCGGCGCAGGCGGAAGTGGCGGCGCGGGAGGTAGGTCGGGCGGCCCGCCCCGCGCGCGCGGGCACGGGCGGGACTGAGGGGAATTAGTGGGGGGGGGGGGAAGGGCGGCGGAGCCTGTCCAGGTGTGGGGAAGACCGGGATAAACAGGATCAATCCTTCACTGATCACTCACCGGGACTGAGAGGAGCTGGGGGTGCCCGTGTCTCTGTGTGGGGATAACCGGGATCACCGGGTTCAGCCCAGCACCGCACTGAGGGGAGAGGGGGGGCGCCGACCGTGTTCCCGTGTGGGGACAACCGGGATCACCGGGATCAGCCCGGGCCATGGGGGCCACGTGTCTTCAGTGAGCAGCAAAAAACCCTAAAAGATCCCAGCTGGTTCTCTTTGGTGTGTTTTTGGTTGTTTTTTTTTTTGCTTGTTCGTTGTTATTTGTAGCTGTGAGGCGAGGGAGTGTTGCCTCGCCCTCACGTTCCTGCCGGCGTGAGCCACTGGCTGCTGCAGCCTTAATAACATAAAGAACGCCCTAATGAGGCTATTTCTTAATTAAAGCCCTCTTACTATTACTTCTGTTGTTGTATAGGGAGAATCCCAGACTATCTTGCCCTGGCATATTTTATTTTGGCTCCTGTGCTACGTTTTCTCCTTACAGAGCTTTTCATCATCTTTTCTGTAGCTGTATCTGCCCAAGAATTTCCTTTTTTTTTTTTTTTCCCTCCAGAAGGCTTTTTGTTTGTTTCTTTGTTTGTTTGTTTGGGTTTTTTTAAGGGGATAACCTCTCATTCTGTGAGAACTCAGTGAAGTGAGTTCTGTGCAAGAACTTCACAGTCATGGCTTTAAGGGCTTCAGTGCTGTTGTTATAACAAACACCTGAAGTTTAATGAGGAACCTGTTCTTCCTTATAAACGTTTTAAAAGCATCACCCCTTCCCAACGTGATGGATTGGTTTTAGGATCTGTGTTTCTGCACCCTTAGTGCAGGACAGATTTTGCTTTTTTTGCTTTGGTGAAGCGAAACAGATTTTTTTTCCTCTCTAAAATGACATTTTGAGGTAACATTTGACATACTTTGTGCAGCTGCTATGGGAGGCTGGGAGTTGATGTACATGTATAAAATGCATTTATCCCATGGAATTATTGCAGTAATTTACTGAAGCAGAGGAGTTCTAAGATGAGTGAGACCTGCACAATGCACTTAAAATGCTCTTTATGTCTTCTACAGAGCAGCTTCCTTAGCAGTGGTAGATTTGGTCACTATAATTGACAGAGCTCTGTGAAATCGTGGTTTCTGATTCATAATAATCAAAATGTAGCTGGGATGGTACCAGCATGAGCAGGGGTAGAGTTTGAGGTGGGTTCTCTCATGCAGCTGTTTTTTCTGTCCTGTAGGCTTCAGGCACTGTGTTGATTCTGGATTGATTCTGCTTTTTCTCTAGATTGTTTAGTGACTATCAAGGTTTGTTGAATTGCAGATTTATCCATCTGTCTAACAGGTAGTCAGCATCTTGCTGTGTGCTCATTTTCTCACAACATGTTCAGTGGATTACATTCACTGGGTTGGTTTCTTTCCATCACATGTCAAGGTTTTGGATTTAAAAAAAACTAAGTGCATAAAGACTAAAGTTCTAAAAATGGCATTATTACCTAGGATTAATTTAACTTTGAAGTGTTTGGATGATGCTACATTAAAGTATGTTTGTAAAGAGAAATAAGTTGTTAGTATAATCACTAACCAGTACAGCCTCTGATTGTCAACATGATAATGCTTTTGAACTTTTTGTTATGTATGTTGGAGATAGAAAACATAAACTGAGTTGTTTTGCCTGCTTGGATTCAGTTTTGGATTCTCAGTGGGAATTAGAAACTCCAATTGAAAATACTCTGTAATGTCTGGGGAGACTCCAGCTGTCAGTCCTTGCTCACACCACAGCCAAGCCTGCTTTCAGGTGGTCATCTAGCTTCCTCTAGTGCAGTTTTGTTTGCAAACGTGCCCTTTTATGATAGATTTATTAAAATTTTTTTTCTACTTTGATAGTTTCTGGCAAGCTCCCACCTGAAACCTATTGCAGATTTTTTCAAGAAATGCTCTTTATTTCCCCTATACACTTAATTTCCAGGTGACGTGTCCAACAGTCTCAGCTATAAAAAAAGGGAATTTTTATTGACTATGTGCTGTACTAAAATGATTTCAGGTGAATAATCTGCTGTGGTGGGAAAAAATGCCATTTAAAGATTTTGTGGGAACCTTGGTGACATAATTTAAAAGACTGGTGTACCAAACTTGGAAGTGTCTTCTGGAATACAGCTGTGATAGGCATGACATACTGACTGGAATATCAGCTTTCAGATGGTATTGTTCAGTTTCCCTTGTATTTTTTTTACCTCCTAGTTAATATCTTGTCATAGAAAAGCAGCCCTGAGGAGCTGGGACAGCTTGGTTGGTGTTATCTGCAGGAATAGGCTGGGTAGCCACACTTGTCTGGTGAAAAATCAAAAAAATTAAGTTTAAACAACTACGTTGACCTATATAGCAATATTCAGATATGTAAATAAAATCTTAGGATGAATACTGGTTTTTTTTGTTGCTGTTAGGTCTGTTAAGAGGAGGGCTCATGGCCAAGGCTATGTTTCCTGGTATTGAGAAATATTTTAGTGGTGAAAGGCTTACATACTGTTCATTGAGTAGTAGAGCACACCAAGGAATTTGTGTCTATAATGCAAAATAAAAAAGGTTCAAGAATTACCACAAAACAATGACAATTGCATGTGGAAGTCTTGGTTTTTATCTTCTGTGTGTTTTACCTTTCATGAGGAGGAGGATTGGAGGACATGGTTTTAAAAATATCACAGGTGGGTGACTGACATGACAGGTACATCTGTATAAGTAAATTTCTGTGCTTGACACATCCATGTATGTATATGAGGTAGAAAAAAACCGAAAATAAACTATAAATGCAGTTACTTGAGGGTTTTTTTGAGAACTGCTGGTTTGAGTGAGTGGCAAAAAGCTGTTACTGCTTTTCTTTGGCTGCTACATGGTGCCCACATCTGTTGTTCCCAGTATCTTCAAACACAGGCATGAATGGTTATAAACTTATTTGCATTTTTGCTACTGCTACAGATTTGCTCTGCTCTCCGTCTGGAGTAAAGAGGTGGTGGAACGTGAGGGATGTGCATTTTGCAGGCAAACCTGTCGTGGGTAGGTTGCTGACAGTGGTAATTAGAGCCTAGTATTTTATTTGCTAACGCTGTTTTGAAGGAAAAACAAAACCAAACCATCTACGTTTAGGTTTGGCTCCTCTTTCTCTTATTTTCTCTGCCTGTGCCTGTCACCTACCAGAAGCGCACATGATATTTACTGGAGTAGGATGGATCACAATAGCTGTGAAATGCTTGGAGTTTGCAGCTGTTCTGAGCAGGAATGAACCTCATTCTTCATGTCAGGGGTCCTTCAGCCTGGTATTTTAACCAGACATTTAATAGAAAGTTACTGCACAGAGTGATGTGTGTTGGGGAGTGTTCCTACAGCAGTGGGAGTTCCTGCACCTTAATATTTCTGCTTTTTGTGGCAGAGTTCATGTATATACGACTGATGGGCTGATGCAAAGGCTAGTCCATCACTTAGCAAGGTACTCCAGATTGTAAAAACGCCCCAGGTGTGATTTCCTTGCTGCAGAAATCGTGATGCTGTGCCTGACATGGGTAACCTCAGTGCCTCTCCTGACACAGACAATTCCTGCTGCTGGTGTGCAGCAACACTGGATGCCTCACAATGCTCTGTTTTGACCAAAACTCATCCATTTCAGTACAGATGAGGTAATTTAAGGTGGTTTTCTGGGCTGAGTGTTGGGTTCATTAAAGCAGTATAGCAAATATTCGTGCTGTGTGCTCCTGGGTGTGCCATGGGCCTTGCAGGGTCACTTTGCTGTTTTGTCTCAATGCCTGTTTCTGATGTCCTCGTTATCTTGCAGTGCCACTTGAGGATGAGAAATTTTAATCCCTAACTCTTGTCACCCAGGGCTTAACAGGAGGTGGAGAATGTTTTTCAGGGGTTATGTTAGAGCTCGGGAGCCCCAGATGAAAAAGCAGCACACGTCCTTGAGTAAGTGGAACCACCCAGAGTTGAGGGTGAGATTTTCAAGGACTCAAAACCATTATCTGATTCTTCAAGGTTAGCAGGATGCAGCTGTGATTTCTTCACTGTTATATTTGGCAGAAATGTAATGTAGTGCTTGCTTGTGGGGAACACATAAAATGGCGTGCATGAATTCTGAACCAACATCACTAAATAACCAAGATTCCAATTTAGACAGCTGTTGTAAAATAAACTTAAATGGTTCTTGAAATTATTTATTTTTTCCACCAAAACTAATATTTTGTCTAGGTGTATCTCTGGCTTGACCTGTGTCCCTTTCCTGGGTTAGGAAACAATGGCCTTCATCTCCTGCTCTTTGTCTTGTGGATCTTAGTCTTCCTCACGTTGTTTTCCTCTGTATATGAGATGGAAAAAAGGGAAAGGTGGCAAAAACCTCCTGTGAATTTGAGGATTATTCACAGAACATAGTATCAGATAATTCAAATGGTAAGGATTGCTGTCTAAGATATGTCAAGGTACAAAAGACTTGCTGAATTATGTATGGTACCATGTTGACACAAGCTAAGGCAAAATTTAGGAGATAATTATTAAACAAATTACTGTTGTTTGCTAATCTAACACAGTCAAATCTGATCAACTCAAAAGAACATGTCTTACAGGAAAGGTTCCAAGTTGAAAAAAAAAAATAAAAATCATTAAGTGTATGCCTTGAGCAAGGTCCTCTGGTGTACTGCTTTCTAAGGTGTACTGGTGATTTCACAAAACATTTTTGATTAAATTGCCCAAATTTACAAAGCTTGGGAAAGCACTGGAATATATTCTCCATCTGCTCTGCTGACTGTTAGGTGGCTTTTCTAGGATGGGGTGTCCTCCAGCAGAGCAGACAGCTAGAGCACAGATTGTAAAATAAATAGAAAAAAAGGGAGACTGATCTGATGTGACTTCTAAGACTGTAGAGACTGAGGACTTTTGTGCCCTTGATCTAGACATCAGCCAAATTGCTTGCTAGAAAAATTAATGCAACCAGAGGAAGAGTGAGGCTGTATATCCTATCACAGGCTGCGTTTGTTGGGCTTTTTTTGTGGTTTTGTTTTTTTTTTTTTAATAATAATAAATGATTCAAATAATTATGAAAGGGATTGTTTGTTTACAGGTCTACAAAAGGGTCTTAGAGGCCACCCTTTTCAGCACAGAAGCTGGACAGGAAAAGAGAGAGCCTGGGGCTTTCCAAACGCTCTCAGCTGTGTCAGGCTTGGGGTGAAACCTCACAAAATCCTGGGGAGAGGTTTGTGCTGGCTGAGCCAAGCAGGGAAGCATCAGACTCTGTTGTGGAGGCTTATAATAAATTACTCCAGCTGAGAAAATGAACCTTAATTTTCAGAGTCCAGCACGCAGCAGCCACAGATCAGGAGATGGGGCAGAAATGTTAATTTCTCTGAGAGCTGACATTGAGGATAATTGTTTTAGGAAGCAAGAGGCAGGGAACTAGCTGAAGCATTCTTGTGTGTCTTGGAAATACACCTACCTGAGCAATGTTTTGTGATCTCCTGAAGGCCGTATTAGAGATGAGGGTTTTCTCCCATGTGCCTTGATCAGACAAGTCCTATAGATAAAGATTGTGCCTTATATTTTATAATTGTTTACTCTTGTCTGCTGCAGGGTTTTTTTAATTAACTCTGACTATCCTAAAACCAGATTTTTTTTTTCTTTAAGTAAAGAGGTGGAGGGGGAATTCTTTACTGTAGTCTTAATTTGAGGTTCGTAATTTTGAGTTGGAATACTTTTGTCAGTGCAAAATAAATTAGGGCATTTGTAGCAGTGACAGAGGAGAAAATGCAGTGTCAGGTTCTTTATCTAAAACTGCACTGTAACAGGTTGTTGGAGGTGTGGAGAGGTGACTCCTGTGCTCAAAGGCTGTTTTTTTAATGTTCATGTACCTGCATTATTTCAGGGTCATTGTGTTTGCCCACCGTGGTGTTTCAGGTGTGCAGCTGCACTCGGGAGCCAGAAAGGTAAAGTGCCCCCCAACACAAACTGAGACTTGTTTTTAAAATATTTATCCCTTCTGTGCTGTTTTCTGTGCCCCACTCACCATTTTTTATGCCATCATTAACTTACCTGGGAAGGCAACAATTTACATCCTTTACACAGCACCCTGAGACCTGTGTGGGGCTTCACATCTCTGCTTTGTTGCAATTCTCGTTTTAACATCTCAGACCTGCGTCTGCCTGGTTCAGTGGCAAAGCAGTTTTGTGCTGTATTTTACTAATGAGAACCTAATTGCCCTGTCAGCTCAAGTCCCAGTGGCATTTCTGCACTGGTGTGCCCCTGCTGTGCCCTCATCTCAGCCTGCAGGTTTCTTTTCAGTCCCATGCAAGCATTCTTCTTGGAGCTGTAAAGGAGCACTAGGACTGAAAAGCTGTTTTCCTGACCCCCTGCTTGGCATCAAGCGTCTTGGGTGAGGGTTAAATTTTTGAGTAGGGTTTTGTTGTTCTGGGTTTTACTTTTTTTTCCACAGTCCATACTGTGAACCAAAAAAAGAAAAACAAAAACATACCAAGCAAACAAAAAAACCCCTAAAAACAAACCAAAAACCCCCAAAAGACAAAACCAAAAACCCCCAAAAACCAAAATCCCAACCAAAACCAAAAAACAACAAAAAACAAAGAAAACCCCAAATGAGAAAGCAAACAAACAAAAAAAGAAAACAAAACAACCTCTCCAAAACCAAACAAAAAACCCCACAAACAAAAAGACTCCCCAAAAAGGACAAAAAAAAATCCCCTCCCACCAAACTTCAAAAAATCCCAAATGAATGAGTGAAAGAAGTGAGCTGATGAGTCTTGAGAGGCTTTTTTTTTTTTTTTAATGTACAAAACTTGTGGTATTAAAAGTACAGGTGACTCCTGTGAAGCTCTTTGTGCCCTTTTTCTTTTCCAAATGTGGTTTGTAGACGTGCTGATGGAGCACAAACCAGTAGATTTGTAAGTGCTGGCTGAGGGTGTAGAGTGGCTTCTGAATTTTAGGTGGAACTGTGTCCTTACATGTTTTATTTTTTTTTCTGGTTTTTTTTTTTGTTTTTTTTAGTTTTTTTAGTTTGGTTGGTTGGTTTTTTAAAGTTTTTTGTTTTAACATATCTGCTTGTTTGCTCAGAGCTTGGTGAGGTGGTGGGATTTGTGTTCTTCCTAAAACACTGGCACATGTCATGAGAGGGACTGGTGCTTCTTGCCCTGCTTTGGTTTGTCAGATGTGGATTATCTCAAAGCCTGAGCTAAACCCCTGCTGAACCTGTGCCTGTGTGTGGAAACAGCTGAAATTGGTGCTCAATATGTGTCTTTTCACCATATCTTCAAACTCAGCCTAATCCATCAGCTGAGCAATTAATGTTCAATGCCAAGTAATAAACATAGCTAGATAAAGAGCTGCAAAATTGAAGTTTAGCTACACTGAAAGTGAGTGTCTCAGTTCCTTGTGAATTATTTCTCTATGAGGGTCAGGCGAAGCAAAATGAATTACAATTTTTGAATTAATAAATTTAAGCCGTGTGAGCTCTTTGTTTTCGGGGAGTTTAGTGTTGCATTTTCTAATAGATAAATAGCAGATGGAAAGAAAAAACATAATAAAACTTTGGTTAAGTGAAGACTGGGTAATGCAGGAATTTTCTTCAAAGAAAATGCCTGAGGAAACTGTTTAGTAAGATAAAGCAGTTTGGAGCCTAGGCCTATTTTTTATTATTAATTTGACAGGGACGGGAAATTAAAATAATCCATCTCTTTGAAAAGTCTTGGGTGTAGAGGTGGGAGGAGAGAAAAATATGTAAGCCTTCATATTTATACCTGCCCTTGTCCCACTGAAGTGGCAACATTTGGTGAAACTTGTTTTTCCAGGTTACTGGGCTCAATTTTTCAAAACTCCTCAGAAAATCCTACATACAGAATTACATCCATCCGTATCTACCTGACACTGATTTCTTTGTTTCATTTTTCTTTGTTTCACACTAGGTTTTCTTGCCTGTGGATCTCTTGTGGATTCAGTACTGAATTTATTTGGCTTTAAAATTTAAAAAGGAAAGAGTGGGGGGAAAGAGTAAAAAAAAAAAAAAAAAAAATTGTGGAATCCACTGCTCAGTGATGTTAAGTCAGACATTTAGAGAAACACATCAGAGTGAGTGGAATTGTAATAGGTCTGTGTGGGGAGTAAAAAGTAGAAAACAAAGGAAATCTGTGCTACAGATTTGTGTTGAATATCCTGATAATATTTAATCCTAAAGAAGGCAGTGTTTTGGAAAACAGATGATACCTCAGCCAGACTACATTGTTATCCAAATATACATCAAAAAGACATGTGTATTGGGGTATTTTTGGATGGACAAAGGGTGATTAAAACACGCTGCTTTTTTTTTTTCCCCCTCCCCCCAGAAATTTGCTCAACTTTACTATCCTCAAATGGATGATACTAAGGTACTGGAAACTGCAGAGATGCTTTTAAAAATACGACTAAGAGACTTGGAATTCACAAATCTTTGTTCTTACTGACTGTATACACCGGGCTCAAAGGTTGTGTCTGGCACAAACTTCCTTTTTCTGTTTTTTATCTTCACAACATACAGCAATTTTAGTGCTGTCTTTTCAGAGAAATTATGTGGAAAATGATATATATTTAGAACGTGTGTAAATTTTTTTCTTTTTTTTTTTTGAGGAGGAAGGGAATTATTTTTCTTAATAAATACCCTTTGGTTTTTCAAGCGAAGGCACTGTGCCACCACTGGTTTTGATAGGACCTTGGAAGGCTAGGGTGTCCTGCTGCCAAGTTAGAGTTATAAAGTGTTTGTTGGGACTTGCATCTTCCAGAAGTAGCAGGGAAAGGGAGTCTGGGTCTCTGAGACACGCCTTGCTGACTTTTCATTGCAGATCTATCCTCTGGAGGATGGGCTGGCTATTGCCTTTGATCTTTGCTCCCTTCCACACATGCTCTTTTTAGCAACTTCACTACCAAAATTCACTTCTTCATCAGGAAACATGATAGTTGCATGACTTTATTCTTATTTTATTTTTTTTTGCGGGTTTGTTCAGTTAGTGTGACCTGGCTTATCCGTGCATCTAGGAAAGTGAGGATTTGACAGCATGACTGTTAGTTTTGGGAAGAATTGTTACAAAAGGGTTGAGAAAGAAGAGTCTGCCCCTTTTAGAAATCTGTCTGCATATTCCCTTGCTTGCTAGTATATACTAGTATAATTGCCCACTTTGGCGTTTATTTTAATACACTGAAGGCCCTTTTTTTTTTTTTTTAACCTTATTATAGCTTAATGTAGCTGGTTGTGAGTGAGCTTGGCAGAGCTGGATGCCTGCAGTGGGTAGTGGGTTAGGCCTGAGACTTCAAGGGGATGAAAGACACCAGGGTGGGCTTTGCCTCCAGGCTACAATTAAGATCAAGGCTTGTTAGTAAGATTCCTACTATAAAGGTTGTTGACTGTCTGCTTCCTTCTGTTTCTCCTCATTTTTCAGCTGGTGACTGCAGTAAATAAGCCTGACAAGCGTTGTTCCTTATCGTGGATCCCAGATCTTCTGTGGCAAATCTTCCATATCCTATTGTCCCGTGGAGCCTGACAAGCTCAGAACTAATTTGTTTTTGGTTTTTTTGGTTTGGGGTTTTTTTTTTTTTAAATTTTATTTTTATTTTTTTTGGATGGAGAGGGACACACACAACTGCACAAAAATGATGTGCATGTTTCCAATCGTTCTGTGGCTGCCACGAAGCAGTGGGAAGGCAGCAGTGCAAATGTGAGCCATGTGAGCCTCGACTCTGCAGTTGGGCCCATGATCTCCTGATCAAATGTTGCCATGGAGCACTGAATTTCTTAAATGGCCCACTTTACCCCTCTGCACAAAGTTAGAAACTCGTTCAATCTCTTCTTCCTATCCAAGTGCTAATTTTTGGTTCTTTTATCTCCAAGGCGAAGTTGCGTTATTGGCAAAATTGTAACTCGTATGCTTTTAGTACAGAGCAAAGTTAAACAAAAGATTAAACAAATCCATTATTTAGGATGCATGTAATACAAAAATGTTTTAGCCCCCTAAATTGCATTAGGGGACAGAGCTCTTTCTGACTTTTTTCTCTTGACTTTCAGTTTTATCTGTAAGTCCCACATGAAGGTTATTATTGAATCATTCTTCAGTGTCAAACAAGTATTGTGGCCAGAGGAGTGGGAGGATTATTGTGAGATGGGATGGGAAAGATGCTGGGTTATTTGTCTTCATGTTCGTTGACCCAGTCATGTTCTTCCAAATAAAAATGAAAAAAGAGGAAGTCCCTATTGGATCAGTAGTAGTTCTAAGATTAATGGAGTGAGAGTTGAGGTTTTTGTCAGGTATTTTAATGTTCTTGCTCCTGAAGTATTGGAGTTAATGGAATTTTAAATTAACACGAGAGAATATCAATTTGTATGAAATATATCACTGGAAATATGCATAAATATAGGCATTATCTTATTTCCTTCTGTTACAAAATGTGGTAATAGCTAGTTTTAATCTTTAAAAGCAATCTTGAGCTTTTCTTGACTGGTTTAAATCTCCAATTATCCACTTATGAGTACATGCAGCATCTCCTGAATAGTACCTCTTCTCTGATTATGAATTTACAATTAACTTTCTTCTGATTATTAGGTTGTGATCTGTAGTTTGGGCAGGGTCAGAAGGAACTAAACTGTAGACTTTAATAGCAGTGTGTGGTCTTCTATTCTGAACTCCCTGTGGATAGCTCCCATTTTTCCTCAGCAAGAAAGCACTTAGGTTAATTGCTCCATTTCAAAGACATAGTAGCTCTTTCTGGTCTGTAAGTAGCCTTCCAAGCATAGCTGCTGAGGTTTGGAACACCTGCAGCCCGACCAATCTGGGGGAAAAAAAAAAAAAAGCCATTAGTCTGCATGGAGGGGAAAAAAAAAATGAAGTGCTGAAGTTCAGAATATTATCAATGATGCTGTGTTGGAGCAGCCTGAAAGATTTGGCTTTTGGTCTATGCCTGGTGCTATCCAAAACAACATATAAAATTCTTTGTTGGGTGCATTTTAAGAGTGTCTTGTTCATTCAGAGGGCCCTGTGTGCTCTGTTTGTTCCAAGGGCAGAGGCACCAGCCAACAGCCGATTCCTCCTCAGAGGGAAACATTGCCTAATGGTGATCACAGGAGCCAAAGACCAGGGGGACAAAGTGCTAAAGAGAAACAGCTCAATCCCCAACTGTTCCAAGACCTCAATAAAGCCTCTGATTTATACACTTGGGGTGGGACCCTGCTGTCCCCACCTGCAGGATGGAGAGGTGCTGTGTGTGTGACCCCCTGTGCCCCCCAGGGAAGAAGCTGTGCCTTTCTGTGGCCCCAAAATCCCAAAAGCTTCTCTGCAGCTTCGCTTTAAGGGGAAAGGCAGAAAGAACCGACTGCTCTCGTTTTGTGGAGGTGGTGAATGGGAAGAGCCCACAGGGCTGGGTGCTGAATGGCACTTGAGGGTGCTCCTCTGGTCTGGTGGACTCAGATGCGGCTTTTTAGGCTGCCATAATGAGAGGCTGGTTCCAGTAATTCGGGTACCAATAAAAGTACAGTCTGCTTTTGTGCAAACATTATTTTCTTTGTTTTAACAAGCTCCGCCAACAGCTGGACTGTTAAATAGTGACACTCCAAAAATTCAGGGGCCTAGTCTTTCTGAGCATTAACACAGTTCTTACCTTTTTACCCCAAAGATGTAAAAGTGAAAATAACTCTCAAGGTTTCACCTCTCCTTTATATTCATGTCTTTCTTTTGTAACGACATTTTTACCTGGCAGGAGTATTTGATCTGTGAAGGGTCACGTAAGCCTTGACACATTGGAAGCTGATGGGGTGATGAATTTAGTGAGTAAGTGGGTGCATTGGGGCAGGTTAGTTACGAGGAGATTGTGTTAATTCACCTCTTGAAATACAAAGCAATACATCTTATTTTGGAAATACAGTGCTGTATGTCTGTTACTAAGATGTGCCTTTAGAGTGAATGAAATGCATGCAGTCACCTCTTAGTGAATGAATAAGGAATATGCCCTCATTTATTGTCTGTATTTTTTAGTGGTAACTGCTAGTTGTTAAATAAGTAGGGAACTCCTTTGATATTTTTTGCTGTATTCATGCTTGAACTGTGTGTGGTTTATCCATTTACTGAACACTGCTTTAAACTCTGTGACAGAGTTGTGTTCTCAGGACATAAAAGGGATAAAGGGAAAAGGGATTTGGATTTTTAGCTTCTTGTTGTTCTAATTGTTTTATTTTCAAAAGAGCAGTAAGGTACAATATTGCTGTTTGCAGTGATGTTTTTATGTGCTGTGTAGGTCGGACTAATTTTCGTGAAGGAGGTTTTTTCCTCCTCTTGGAGAGAAATGTATAATAGGCATTGTATACAGCCAGGAGTCCTTGAGCTTTTGCTGATGGGTTAGAACAGCTGAGTGCTTGGAGATGGAGTCTGGCTGAGCTCTGCTGAAAGAGGCAGCTCCTGAACATGGAGTAATAAGTAATTTACTCCTTTCAAAAGGCCACTAATCACTGTGGAGCAAATGAAAGCTGGGAGAAACATCTTCATTTTATGCTTTCTTGGAAAATGCTTTTTTTCAGTGATGCACAATAAAATTTGGAAAAGCAGGAAAACTGTATGTTGCATTTGTTTCGAAGTTCAGGGTGTTGTTCTTGGTTTTGTCTCGTCATTCTGTTGACGTTTTTTTTACCACAGGGTACCACCAGTGTTATGTAAACAGAACAGATTTTTAGCTATGCTGCATCACAGGAATGAAATACTGATGTGTGCATGAGAAACCAGTATCACTGGTTCACTGTATCAAATTAATTTAGTCTCAGGCCTCAGAGATCTTGTCAGTGCATCCTTAAATAAATAAACAGGCTTCTTTGTTACTCTTGACCTCAGTTTTTCTCACTGAGGACTGACTGGCACTTCATTTGCTTTATCATTATTATATAAGTAGAAAATCTCTTGCTTTGTTTTTTATTATAAACAGTCTGGGTTGATAAGAAAGCCTCTAGTACAGGTGTTTTTCACTGAATGCTGCTCTACTTTGTGATAAAAATCACATAAACCAAGCAAAACCTTCCTGTTGAGCTACACATACATCCCTGTGTGCTGTCTGTCAGGGTTGTTTGCTACCGTTTTACAGTCTTTAATTGAAATATGTTTTAGGACGTTGTCTTTCAGAGGAGGACTTCCGTGGAAATATTTCACAAGAGACTGTATTTTTCTATGATTAACAAGAAGCAAAAGGGATTCTGGGAGGCGAAGGAGAGTGCATGCATGTGTGCTTGAGCATGTTTGTGTTTCCTGCCCTGTGCTCGTTACTGACCCATGGCAGCCAGTTAGTGCCCTACAAATCTTTAAAATGCCTTTATTTCTGGAGTCACTAATTGCAAAGGCATTGTTCCAGCTGTCCACTCCCAAATATTTCATTTTTTTGTTCTTGCTTACAGGTGCACAGACTGTAGATTTTCTGAAATGGCCAGCTGGTTAGTGATGGAACTATAAAACTCTTTGGTTTTGAATGCTATTGCTTGGTTATACTTTCTGATTTTGAAGGCTATGCACTTCTCTGGGCAAGGAAGAGGCATTTCTGAGATGTTGTTGGGTGCAGAGTTGAGCAAGGGTCAGGAGCAGTTCAGTCAACTACAGGTTAAAGCTGCTCCTCCTAACCTGAAAATGCCAATTTTCGGGGAAGCCAAAGTAGTTAAATCCGTATCTAGATTAGTTTCTTAATGTCCAGGAGCAAAGAAAGAGCTTCCTTCTATTCCTGCTTGGAGAATAGAGTCCCCTCAGGGCCTGAACTGATCCTGGTCATGATTATTACTGCTGCACTTTAGATGGAAACCTCGATAGAGCATTTAATCCCTGCCCAAGCACCATTGTACTCAGTGCATGTAGTTTAAATGCTTCATCTGGGCTTTTCTTCCTTTTACGTGCTATTTTTAGTCTGTGAGTGAACACGTAGCCTTTTCTCAGTCACTTCACTTAGGTTGTGTGTAACTACGTGGGATTCTTGAGAAGGTCTCAGGTCAAGCACAGGTTGCCAAGTTGCTTTGCCACAGAGCAAAAATATTCACTGTAACATCATAGATTTTGTTCTGTGCAGAATCCAGTGCTTAAAATATTTCCTTTGGGTTGCTGGCTTTTGCTACACCCTCTGCTTTGCACTGAAGCTTAGTAGCAGCTTTCATGTGGCAGTCTTCCAGATGAATATTGATTATTTTGAATTATGTTTTCTGTACTTTGGGTGATAGCAGTGAGTTAAAAACAGAGCTATGGGGAAGAGCTTGTGTGTAGTAATTTCCTATGCCCCAGCTTCCTGACAGCTTCTTAATTTGAACTATTCAAATATGTTTAATTGTTGGCACTGAAACCTGAATTGCTATAATCCAGTTTCCTATTTGCAAGTGTCACCACTTCGCTGACAAACTGCATTTGGGGAGGAAAGTAGAATAAAGTTACAAGCATGTTTGTATTTGTATATTCCCCACACAGGCAACCCCCAAACTAGTTACGTAAAGGTGTTAAGCACCCCGGTGGTTATAACAAGATTATCTTGGTTTTTAAACAGGTATTGAGAAGATGGAGAAGACTTTGAACAGAATTCATCCAGTTTCTGATCCAGAAGCAACCTATTTTCTGCAGGTGTCATGGGAAAAGGATTTAGGCACTGGCTTCAGTTTACTTCTTAGTGATTGTCAGTGTGCCTGGACTGGGAAAGGTAATAGATAGAAAAATACATTAATTTAAATTATTACTGCTCTTAATTCCTCCTTTTTAAACACTTTCTAAACCATGACCCACAACTTATATGAAAATTTCATGGGTGTTTTGTCCCCAGTGATAGAGGAGATGGGGTTCATGATCTTCCGGGATATGGCCAGAGAACATTGAAATCTGGAGTGATGGTGTGTCAAAGCTAAAACTAACTCACTCAGCACATGGATATGCAGCGTTTTGTTCTCTCGGAAATGTATAATTTCTTGGAGGGATGCTGAAGTAACACTTCTGTGTCTTCTTGAACAAATGTGCACACAAGTTCCATTTGCAAATTGCAGTCCATGAAGCCTTTTAATTGCAGATGTTTTTTAAGTGTTTTCGTGAAATTTTAATAGCCAAAAGTGGCTGTATTTCATACTGAAGTGAATTTTTGGGAAAGAAAAGAGACAATAAGTTATCAGCAGGGAAAACTTAACCTGTGGGATTTTTTTCCCCCTCTCTGAAACCTTAATAAGAGAATGGGTCTTTGCATACATGCATGCTTCTCTCATTCATACTTAGTGAAAAAAGGTTAGATTTGTGTGTTCCTTGAGAAATGTCAAATACTTGATCAAAGCCCTTCTCTCAGTAGCAAAAATATTTCAAAGGGAGAATTATGTAATTTCAGCAAATTGTAGGTAAAACCGTTTTCTGGACCCTTGATCTGAATTATAAGTATCCATGTAGTTCCTTTCTTCCTTCCTTCCTTCTCCCTGCCCAGTAGATGTTGTTTCTCCTCAGTTCCTACATAAACTAAGCTTTCATATAGATCTGAGATTAGATAAATGTAAATTAAAATCAACACATAAATTAAATCTGCTCTTCCATATTCCCTCTAGTATTCCAAACACTCTATCGATCAGTGGTCCCTGCACAAAGCAAATACATGTGTTCCAACCCTGATTCCCAGTAGTGAAAAGTTTTTCTTTCTTGGCTTGACAGTAGTAAAGTTATTTTGAAAATAACATGCAGGGTGTTAACACTGACCAATACTGGTTTTTTTCTGTTCGAAGGATCTTGTCATTCTTCGGTGACTTCAAAATCTTCAGTTTAGAATTCACAAAAAGATGATTCTTATTTCTCCAAGTGAAGGCTGTGCCACTGTAGCTGGGAGTGTATAGAAAAAAATAGGGCAGACACAGTTCTCATTTTGTGGAATTCCTGCATCTGGTGGAATGGGGGGGATAATCATCTCCCAAAACAGTGGGGCAGTGAAAGCAGGATGACCTCACTGTGTTGAAAAGGGAAGAAAGAAACCCCTGACAGTTCAGCCATGAGCACTGGGTGCTCATCCAAAGGAGAGGTTTTTTTTTTTGTTCTGGAGGAATCTGATCCCTTTCTTAGAAATTCTTACTGTATTTCTAATCCCTGGAATAATTTCGTTGGGGGTTGATGTTCTTGTGCATAAGGCTTTCCTACTGCACTGATCTGTGTTTTCATTCAACAAAACATCAGTTTTGGTCACTTTCTAAAGTTACTACATCATTTCTGAGATTGCTTCCATTTTAAATTCAAAACCTGGAGGGAGGGAAAGCAACGGTCAGAATATTCTTGCTGGGGGAAATCCCTTTCGGGTTTCTCATGTTGTGAATTATTTTCCTTGGCAAGACCTACCAGGAAGAGAGTGAGAGTTGCTGATGGAGTTGTCTTTTATGGGTTTTGTATGTTTAATGTGATGATGAAATGTGTTAGGAGTTCTGTTTAAGGAAAGAGGGAAAACAGTGAATGTTGGAGGGGAGGAGAAGCACACAAATATGCAATGTAATCCAGTGTTTTATCTTGGTATATCATATGTCTATGAGGATTTATGCATATCAAATTTCCCTAATGATTGATCAGTTCTGCTGTTTTAAATCATAAAGGAACATGCAGCATATACAGAAAAAAAACCCCAAAACCCCACAGGGCTATACTGCAGTATTTTAGTGTCTTTCTTTTTATGACTTGTTATTAAAAGTTTACCTTCTCAGTATTGAAATCACTGTTCCAGACAAACAGTCCCCTTGTAAGTATTTCAAACTTCCTTTTTCTACCCCTCTTTGCCTCATGCTGCAATGGGTTCCACATTTCTCTCTGTACTATTTTGGGTGACTTTAGGCAGCTAGAATTGTGGATGAGTGGCAACAAGGAAATAACCCATTTTCAGACAGGGAAAAAGGGGACAGAACTTCTGGAAAACGCAGTATTCCTGCTGCATTTGCACAGGTGAGAATTACACACCAATGTGTGTTCAAGGGAAGAATAATCTAATATTTCATAGAATCACAGAATTACAGAATGCCTTAGGTTGGAAGGGACTCTAAAGATCATGTAGTCAGTGTGTGTCTGTATATACATGAAAATATATATATTTAAAAACCCATATGTAAAATATATATATACTTTAAGATACATAAATATATAAAATGTGTGTTTTTTACATATGTATAGTAAATATATGTAAATACAGTATTTTATATATATATAACAGTATATTAATATATGTTTTATATGTAATGTATAATGCACATACTTGTTCACACACATATGAATATTTATTCCTCGCATGTCTCTTTTTGTTAGTGTCTGAAGCAGACATTTCTAGGGAGGCTGCTGACATGGAAATGGACAGAGAAAAATATGTGGAAGAGCTGAGGAAAGCACTGATAGCTGCAGAAGAGTCAGCTGGCAGATACAACTTCGTGATTTCAAGAGATGAGCAGAATAAGGCCTGCCACTTCTCCTATGAAAGGAACTTAAAAGATGGTTCTGTAAGTAGATAAATGCTTAAATTTATCTGTTAAACTATGAGAATGAAATACATTTCTGTATTTTATTATGGTCTTTAAAATCAGACAGACTTGTAATACTCATTCCACATTAAATGAGTGTTGCGAGCTCTTGCATGGATTAAAGTCAGAAAGGAAGGTGGGTGATTTGGGGTGGATGCTGCCCTTTTTACATTGTAGCCTCCTGTGCACTTCTGTTTTTCCTTGTTTTTTTTCATCCTCTCTCTGTACTACTCACCTAAATCAGGAAAAAATAAAAATCAGGCAAGATTATTTTCAAATGCTAAAACGTAGTTTTAAAATGAGCTTTTCTACTACTTCAGATATTTTGTAAGCTACGGCTAAAATTGTTACATTAAATTGCATATGGGAAAGTGGTTCCATGCTGCTTGCTTGGCTGCAAAGGGAAGGACACTCTTTAAACAGGAAAGAAACCACTATAATCCATATCTATAGATGCTTCTGGATATTTCAGGTTGTGTTTGCTGTGGTAACACTTTTCTGAGGAAGAAGCTAACTTAAGGTGAATCTCCCAGTTTGTACTTTTTATTTATTTTTTTTAAATTCTTTTACATGCCTTTTTCCTTGTGCAGTATAAGACATTTCAGCCCAGTTTGGCTCTTGAGGAGCCAAAAGTGAGGGCATGTAAGTCTACCAGTCTGCATTGTAAGTATTTCTGTGAATTTACCCAAGGCTATATTGGCCCTAAACATTGTGAACTGTTTGATTGCTCACAAAGATATTGCAAGTTTAGGACCAAACTCTACTCAGAAAGTGAGATCAGTGAGGTTAAGAATCCTTTTTTGTTGTTGTTGTTGTTTCTTCTCTATGTCACACATGTTCTAAGTGCAGGCCAGATTAAATACGTGCTGTATTTTTATTAAGTGAAAACATCCTTGTGTTTGTGGGGTCACCTAATACATATTTCCATCAATTAAGGCTTATGAGAAATTTAATTTGTATGAAAGCAACTTTATGTCA
The DNA here is from genome assembly GCA_037013685.1 of Acridotheres tristis. Lineage (NCBI taxonomy): Eukaryota > Metazoa > Chordata > Aves > Passeriformes > Sturnidae > Acridotheres > Acridotheres tristis. The sequence goes on from CM072919.1 coordinate 7,352,689, forward strand.
ATTTGGGAAAATAGTGATCTGGCCAAACCAACTGAAAATACAAAAACCTTGATTCCTACGTATGTATTAAACTTTGGGTGTTGAAAGAATGTTTTTAGATAAGATAGGATTTTGTGGGTGAAAATGCACCTTTTTTTTTTTATCCTTCTCTACTAAACTAATGGCTACAAATAAAATTCCCAAAGCAAATATTTAGAATTAAATAATAGAATTAGGTATTAGAAATAGTTTTCAGGAGAGTAATAGAAGATGTTCCAAATTTTTTGCAAACTCTCTGTGGAAGCATTTGTGATCTCTCTCTTTCAGCATCACATTAGGAAATCAATCTTCTTGGGCTCTGTACATCGAGAGGGCTGATATTCAGTTAAATGTAAATTTAGCAAAGAGGAAGCCTAGAGAAACTACTCTGCAGCTTAAACATGACTTAAATTCAGTGTATATCTCTTAGTTTAATAATGAACAGTGTTTAGTAAAAAAATGCAAAAGCTTCTGAAACGCATTGTTACACTTTGAGCTATAAATTGCTTATCAATTCGTGTAAGTAAAAATTATTGCAAAATCTTTTCATGACATTGGTACATGGGTGCCTGAGAGTAAATGTTGTAGTCTTGGAAGATCAATAATATATGCCTTATTTCTTTAGAAATACATGCATGCTTATATAGACAAATTCAGTTATTTTAATTATTTTTGGTGGGATCTGTCATGATGCTGATCACCAGCAGTCACCTGTGCCCAGTAGTTTCCAGAGCTGAGCTCTGTCACAGTTCTCCATCCCATGTGGGACTAAGGACTGGCAAATCTCTGAGCTAGATACTGATTTACTCTTTGCATGGCTGTACCAAACCATGGTGTTTGAAATAAGTTTTACCTCCTTTGCAGCATCTTGCTAAACTCTGCTTCCATAAAGTCTAATGATGTGCCAAAACTCTGTTGGGTGGTCTGTAGAGTGCAAACAAAAATAGTGGGGTGATGTTAAGCAAAGGAAAACATGGGCATATTATTGGGAGGTGCTTTCTGATACGGAAATTTGTTTTACCGCCCAGGTGTTTTCTGGAGGAAGTGATGGCAGCCCCATTGTACCCCTTGCTTTGAAAGGGGCTGGAATGAAAAATGCATTGTAATTATCTGCATTACCAGTGTAGTACATTTGGTGACATAACAAAGTGTTTGATTCACCTGCTGTTGTTCAGTTAATGAACAAATAGGTTCCTTCCATGAACTGATGTCTAGGTGTTTAAAAGGACTTTGCTTTGATGACATGAAACCAAACCTGAATCTTCATACAATTAAAGAAGTGTTTATAACCATCAGTGATGTGTATGTAAGGTTTCTGTAAAGGATGACTGCTGGTGGTTTGGGTTTTGGATGGATGGAAAACTTCTCCAAGTCGTGAAGGATTCCTGTCTGATTTAGATAGAGCACAGTCTAACATGTTTGTTTTGTAGTGCCCTCGTTGCCTGTAATGCTTAGAAGTGACAGAATTAAGTAAAATAATCTAATTTAAGGCATGATCATAAGAGTTTTAGTACTAATTTATCTTGAAACGTTGGTTGGAAAAGATGGTGATGTCTGAGCTTTAGAAAACTGGTTCTAGTACCTCAGGACGTGCAGCTGAGCCTGAGAAGTGACACGTTCGGTGAAAATCCCAACGGGTTCGGTGAAAATCCTGACGTTTTTGCGAGAATTCCGGCAACTCTGGTGAAAATCCCGGCGTGTTTGTGATTCAGCTCCCTCAGGACAGGTGGCTCTGCCTTCGGGAGCCACGTCTGGGGTGCCCGGGGACGTGGGGAAGGAGACCCTGGAATAACAATGTCTGTGGAGCACGGTGGGAATTGTGTGCGGATCCAGCTGCAGCCCCGGACGGGCCACACACACAGAGACCCCGGCGAGGGGCCAGGGAGGCTGGTCCAGCTCAACTGCTGCCACCTAAACAAACACCAGCCACAGAGGCAGTGATTTAGTGCTTGATCTAAGTAGGTGACCACGGGGAAGTAAATCTTTCCAAGTGCTTCAGCGAGTCACTCCACATATAATAAATAATGGAAATCCGGCAAGCTCTTTCTTTCTCTCTTTCTTTCTTTCTTTCCTTGTTTTTTTTTTTTTTTTTTTTTTTTTTTTTTGAGACTGGCAATTAAATAGACTAAATAGCCTTTGATAAACAATTATTTGAGTGCTAGCAGTCTCTTTTTTTACAGTAATGTGACAGGCTCTGGGGTTGGTTTTTTTTTTCCTTGCCTTTTGCTTAAGTCTGTAAACAGGGAGGATAAGAGCTTAACAAATTCCACCTTAGATGCAGCACTGTTGCTAATTAGGATGATGGGAGGGATGCTGTTATTTGTCTCCTCCATTTCCTGTGGCTGCTTTTCCCTGGTCGGGCCTGTGAGTTCATTACAAGTTTACTAAAAGTTGAAAAAAGAAGCTGGAGAAGCTTGTGCTAACCAAAACTTTTCACAGCATACTAAATGAGAAGAGTGCAATTGGTGGAGCTCTCTGTGCTGTCGAAACGTTTCCATCCTGGTTCAAGGTCTGAATAGTTACTTTGCTCCAAACCACTGAGGATGTGTTGTTTGGTTAGCAAAGGTCACTGAGAGTTCAGGCTGTTTCCCAGGCAATTCCTCCAGCTGAGGAGAGAGGAAGATGAAATGATTAATCCTTAGGTCAGTGTGAAAGTAATGACTCTCATGTCACTTATATCACTTAATGCCTGTGTACTTCAGGAGCTGAGAGTGGACACTTGAATGGGTTTCTTGGAAGCCCATTTTAGAAATAGCTGGCTTCTAATGTGCCTTGTGTAATAGAAACATTAAGTGTTATCTTGTAGGTAATCTCAGAATTGAGTGCCACATGATTTCTCCCCATCTCACCTTGGGTGTACCTTCAGATATTTCAAGTACAATGGATATGCAGTGCATTACTTCTGTAGCCTCGAGGTAAGAAAAACCATTTCTGAAAGAGCGATTCCCTGCCATATTAGCAGGTGTACAAGGTGTGACAGAAGTCCTGGTGAATTAAGCAATTAAGCTCTGCCATTTTCCTTGCTTAGCTATTAGACTATGTATTTGGCTTCTGATAAGCAGTAGTTTGGAGAAATTAAGTTAAAATACTGGTAATTTATGCCTTTAAAACTGATATTGTTGAAAAAGTAAGAATCAAACGCTGTAATGAATAAATTCTCTTCATTTTTTCTCAGCCAGTTAGGATCTGTGTATTTCACTGGACCTATCCAGCTGGACAAAAATAGTAGTTTAATTACTTTAAGGCCTACTACAAATTACATTATAAAGGGCATCATCTTATTTCTTGAGTACAATGAGAGTCTAAATATATTTCAGGTATACTTAAAGTGTTCATAAAATAACAGATTTGGATTTGTGCAAGAAAAATCGTCAGTTATCCTTTCTCCCTCTTGGTGTTACTGTGTTTTCTCTCCTCCTTTCCTCTTGATTCTTTCAGATTTTCTCTTTTTGGAATACCTGCTGTGCATTTCAAATCCCTGTGTGGACATCAGGGTTTGCTTTCATTTGCAGAAGAGAGTACAAATGCTTTCCTTTTAGGTGGAAGAAATCTCTAAATCATGGCCTATTGACAAGCTTTAGTTTCCCAAACACAAATTACAGAGGACAGTAGGTGCTCTGGAAAAGAGATTACTATGTGTGGGCTCTAAAACTTCACTGCCAGACCCCAGTGCTGTGTTTTCTGTGAGGATGAACAGCAGCCAGAGCCTGAAAACCAACGAGAATCTCACCAGTGGTTTCTCTTCAGAAACTTTTCTCACAGCTCCAGAGGAAGCATTCATCTTTCTACCTGCAAAGGCACAGGAGAGCTTCCAAGCTCATGTTAACTCTTAGGTTCACTAAAATACCACCTTTTCCAGTATAAAATATTGGATGGATATGTTTAAACCCTCAGATCAACTTCAACACCTCTACTACTTCTGCTGCAGCTAGACAAAACCTCTTGAAGTGTAAGAAAAGGGAAAATTCAAGATGTCCTGTATTTTTTAAAAAGTGACAAATATGAGAATATTGCAGGGTGATGGGATGGAGAAATAAGGGAGCTGCAGAATGCGATTTAAAATGCACATATCTTTGATTTTCCAAAGACTGACTATGAAGTCAGTCTGTACTAGTAGTCCACGCATAAAACCAAAATTTTCTCTGAACAGTGAAGACAAGTCTCTAATTTCTGTGTCCAGTGAGCAGAGCAAGATCAGTTCTTAAAGATCTCTTCCAACCTAGTAATTATTTTTTTCTGGTGGAACAGCAGTACCATAAGTTTCCTGGTTCCCTGAAAACCCTAGGAGGTGTTGTGCCTGCCCATAGGATTTGACAGAATGCTAATAACTAATTTCAATATGTGGAATGAGTGGATTTTTTTTTCACAAGGACAAAGCCTAAGGGTCTTTGAGTTCTAAAATTTGAAGCCAAATTGCACGTGTATTTGGAATTGGTGAGTAAAATATTCGATTAGAATTGCTCTGAAATATTTTAGTCTCACTGGAAAATTCTTTGGTAAGTTTTCTTCATCCAAATCTTGAATGTGGTTCTCTTGCAAAAATATGTTTCCCAGAAAGGCAGGTACAGCACACAATTTCAAGAGTAGGTTTCTGAGTAGTATCATTCCAGGAAAAAGCTCTTCCATAGAAGATTATTTGTTTCATTCTCTTTTCTTCTTGGTCCTCTCAGGTACTCTGCAAATAATGCCTGACATTTCATTTAAAATTAGATGTCAACTACTTTTGTTGGGTACAAAGTGTAACTGGTTTTTTTCTAATTTTTGGAACCTAGTCTTTCTGTGTGTGTTTTTCTCAGACAAGCTTTGGGATTTTTTAACAGTTTGAGGTGCAGTTTTTTATTCTGTTCGTAGAAACAATTTGTCTTTTCAGTGTATGAATAATACATGTAGGTTATTAACTTAACGCAGATTTGTAACAGAACATTGCCAATACTCTTAGAGGCTGCAGAGGTGCCAAAAACTGGAATTTGGAAGCAGTCAGGTTTTTATTATGCTAGTTCTTTACTCATTTAATTGATGGCTGTACATCTTGCAAAACAATGGGAGATTTATTTCCATGAATTCACACTGAACTTGTTGCCTTGCAGTTGCATTTCCTACCTGTTCAATTCCAGCTGGAATGAGAATTTGTTGTTCTATAGAGCTAATCCATCCCAGGAACACCACCAGGGATGAATTTTGCTATTTAGTTAGGCTAAACCTGACTCTACTCTTTCAGTCTATCCTGAGTCCGTATTCTCCTCTCGGCTGAATCAGTCTCAGGAAAAATAAGAAAAGAAAAGATATTATCTAATGTAGCTTTTAAAGACTAACTTGAGCTACTGACTAACAAGTTTTTAGGTGAGAGGTCTAAGCCTGAGGTGATGTGGGGGCAGTGTATAGTTCACTAAAAAATCTGAGCTTGTCTAGTCTTTTATTTAAGCACTCTTTTATATGCAATTTTGTGAGGGTTTTTTTTTGCTAAGAGTTGAAAACAGAAAAAATTACTGTCATCTTTTACTTCCCTGGGCTCACAAAGAAGGTAAAACTGTAGTCCTGTGACCTGCTGTGATTTTCTAAATCTGCCATTCAACCACTGCAGTTTTGGTTTTGCCAGTGTTACTGACTTGGTGTACTGAAATACGTTGACCAATGTAGTTTTCATCTCATTAAGAGCTAATGAGACACTGCCTAGGACGTGGATCAAAACTCAGGAATTCAAATAAGAATTGCATTAATATAGAGCATTAGTTTTGGTTTTATATGCACTGATGTGTATGCAAGAAAACTGTTAGGTTTCTGAGACCACCTGAAGGTTTTGTTAGCTGTGATGAGGGGCAAACCTCCATATTTTCCTTTACTAAATATTATACTATACTGTTATATTATACAATAAATATTTAGTAAATAACTAAATATTGTCTTGTGTTCAAGAGAGAGATAATCAGCCTGCTCTTATGTGTGTATGTGCTAGCTTGAAAAGCCTGTAAACTACATAACTAAGATGCTTTGTTCCCAAAAATCCTTGCAGGCCGTGGGTGAATCACTAAAGATGTTTGGGAAAGGGATTTTAATAGGGCCCCTTACGTGGACATGTGGTAACAAAAGTGCTGTGCTTACCAGTGGAAGGGGGGCTGTTATCTGTATTAGTTACCTGACATAATTATAGTTTACCAGTTCTTATTTCAGTGATGTAATCTGGGGATACAACCAGCATGACTGCAAAAAGGACATTCTTTCCCTGGAAAAGAACGTTCAGGTGCCACTCCTTTCATTTTTCCTTTTTGGATGTGGTCCTCAAGAACTTCTTAAAATCAGTTTTTCTAGAACAGCTGTTTTCTTTGTTGAATGCCAAGATGTAAGTTTTATTTACCACAGGATAAGACTGACCTTATCCACTGTCACTAAGGATCTTGATTTGTGGGAAATAATCGGGGCAGATAAAATGTGGAGAGAATAAGAGTATTTTTTTGGATCAGGGTCTGCTGAAAACTGGGCACTCCCCCACTGAAGAACTCAAATACAAGATGGAAGATGCCAGATACTAAACTTATTTTGGTTTTAACTTCTGTGGGACATGCTAATACCTAAAATAAAATACCTAATATAATGTTTTATAATACCTTATAATACTGAATACCTGAGAGTGTGACATCTGTTTACACACCTTTATTGCCAACTCTTTTTAAGCCTGGGAGTGAGGAGCTGCTGCCTTTGCCCCTCGTGGCCCAGCTGTGTGGTTTATCTCAAGTTTGTCAGGCAGAGCTTGCAGTCCCTGGGGCTCTGCCAGGGCTGCATGTGCTCATCAAACATTGTTTAGTCACTGCAGCATGTTTATGCCATCTGCAGATGCCTGTGCTCCCCTTCCTGAACAATGCTCTTTAATCAAGACCACTATTGTGGGGAGGCTAGCAGGAGCAGTATACATAATCAGCAGGATGCCAAAATTAGAGTTACACGTGCGTTCTGCCTAACCCCACCACGTCAGCTCAGGGTGACAAGCTTCCTGAGGGTGCCACTTCTCTGGAATTAGTACCTTTGTCCATAATCTCTCATACTTCTGTGTATATTATTCAGAGTCCAAGTTGTTTAAAGAGCTTGGTGGTAATAATAACAAATCAAGAGTCATCGTGGAGAATTGTTAAGCCTATAGGAATGGCCTGCTATCTTTTATTTGTTAGGAGACTCCATTTTCCAGGTCTGTCTAAACAGAAACATCCACTAAACCATTTCACATCTGTTGTGCTCCTTTCTTCATGTTACAAAAGCATGAGCTTTTTGTTCCACATATTTTTCTGAACAATTTCTTCATTGTGGGAATGGTCCCCTAAATTTTTGCTGGTTCTTTTTGCTGGGTACTAAAAGAGCTCTTAGAGAATGCAAACGTGTTTGAGATGGTGTTAATTCCCCTGGTAAGTGCCAGGAGGTGAAGTGTGCCAGGCAGTGTTCTGACAATGTGTGTGTTCAGAGATGACAGTCATGATAGCTGAGTGATTCACCTATATATCACATGTGTGTAATGATACATATTCATAAATATCCACTCAATTTTATCTTCTTGCAGAATAATAGAATAATTAGGGCTGGTAGGGACCTTAAAGACAACTTCTATTAATGCCTTGTAAATTTTTAATAGCAGTTGTTAAAGGTGTTTTGCTTTAACAGTAACTTCTATTGACAACTTCATGTTTTGTTGTGGGTTTGCCTGTGGTTTCTTTTTCCTATGAAAGTAGTGGGGTAGGAGGAAATGTCTCTTTTCTGAGAGTGCTGTACTGCTTGATAAAGTGAGCTAGTTAATCCCAGTATCTCTAGAGCTGGTGAGACAACCACCCTGGGCCTTTCTCCCTTTTCAAACCAATTTCTTTCTTATAAACGATTTTTATATTTTAAATTTAATCTTTAAATTGCCCTTTTTATTTTTGAATTGCAATTTTAAGGCTTTAGGCTAGATTTGGACAAAATCTATCTGTCTAAACTCAAAGTTTATCATACTGCTCCTTCAATTAGAATTTCCTTGTTGAAAGAGAAGCTTAAAACTCAGTCGGTGATGTGTCTGTCTGTCTTTCATAAGTTAAAATTTCATGACACCATCATTTTGTAGTGCAGGCTCTCTTATTGCACAGCTAATTCAGAGGTCAACAAAATTCCTATTACTGCTAAATTTACCACATATGACATGCTTGGTTTTGATTCATCAAAATTGGGTGCAGTCAAATGTTTCTCACTTATCTGTCAGTCTCGGATTTTAGTCAGTTAATTTTGAGTTCTCTGTTACTTTTACCTGAAGGAACTCTTGTATTTCACAGTGTGTGAGTGACTCTGCAGGTTGTGCTCAGTGACAGTTCCAAAACCGGGTATTTTATGTACTTGAGCATGGAAAATGATGTCATTCAACAAATGGCAGCTACTTTAATTAAAAAAGAAATTAAAGAAAGTCCCTAGATGTCAGGTCACGTGCTTTAGGAAAATAACATTGATTCCATGACACAGGAGTGTTTTCCTTTCAGCTGCAACTTTAAACCTGACCCAGACCATGACATTGGTAAGAAATATATTTCCATATGGTAAAAGAAATGTAGTCATATTTGTTGAAAAATTCACGTGGGTTTCTCCATAAAGCTGTTAATGCTTCAGTAGTCTGGTGGGTGACATAAACCCTCTGTGCCTTATTGTTTTAGTGCCTTTGTAGAGAAAATGGCAATCGAGGGAAAGTGGTCTTTATCATAGGCACTCTTTTTAAAAACAGAGATGAAATGTTACAACTTAGTGGTATATGATGGAAACCCCAGGTTTTCCAGGCTATATTGACCCTTAGATCAGGGTGGTATGCATTGACTTGAGAAGGAAATCTGTATTTTGCTCTAAGGCTAAAGCAGCAGTTAAGGAAAACATATTCTGAAATTGGTTTTTGAACACTGGGATATGCTGTGGGAAATGCAGGGGAAATTGTGCCAAAGCTTTTTTTTTTCCTGTTTCTTAGAATTCAGAAAAGTAAGTTTGTAGTGTAGAGGTAACATTTATGTGGTGTCAGTCTGTGATGGATGCTTGAATCCACCATGAGTGTTGTGAAAATACTGTTTTCTGAGTACTGTGTGACGAGATGGAGACTGTATTTGTTCTTAAAACAACTCAAAACCAACTTATTGCTGACAAATAGCATAGATGGGCTGCTGCTAACACTCAAGCTGCAGACTTTTGGTAGTTTAGGAACTAACCCTGTCTCTTACATTAACACAGCTTGGATTGCACAATGACCTTATTAGCTGAAATGTTCTGATATTTCTACAGAAACCCCACTGGAAACTTACAACACGTTTTGAAAAAGTACATTTGACCTGTTAATTAATTGACTTATGTGACTATTTTTGAAGGAGCATGCCTTTTGAGAAGTGAACATGTATTTTTACTTGAGAAAAAGAAGGCGTCAGTGAAATCTAAAGTTGTAGCTAGAACACATTTGAGCCCCATAGGGCTTTTTTTTGGCAGTAATTAAGGATTTCCCAAGCGATATCTGAACGGACTCTTAGTTTGCCCTGAGGTTGGGCATTTTAAGCTGGGAGCTCATCCTGTTACAGGTCCAGCTGCTCTCCTGGGTGAAGAAGAGTGAGTATTCACAGCCATGGGCTAAGGAGGGTTGTTTGGGAGATAGGATCTGCTTCCCTTCACTGTTTGTTTTCCAAGGATTATCTTTTGGTTGCAATAGATGTCCAGCTGTTTCACAGGTCCTAAATTTTCCATTCGTTATCAACTTGACACCTATGGAAGATAGGCAAGATCTTGAGTTTCCATCAGGTCTTTCCCATGGGCATGGAAGCTAATTTTAAAGCATTAGATAAACCCTTCAAATGATTGTTTCAGAGCATTTTAGGTCATAGAATTATTTTATTTTACTGTGTGCACTATTGTGATTGTTGGGGATGGCAGCAGTTGCAGGCGATGGCACAGGCACTAGATAGTTATATAGTAGTGCTGTTGTAGGTATTTCAGTTTGGACACTTCTGTCCAAATAAAATACCTTTTTGCTGAAAGTTCCACTGGGATTAACGCTATGGGAATGCTGGTTTGTTTTTTTTTTTTCCCTGAAATCAGTTTTTCATACTCCTGTCTATGTGGTGACTTTAAATGCTGATCTATCTGCCTGTTGGCCTTCTCATGCTTAGGGAGGTTTTGTGTACATATTCTCTGAAGAATTTCAGCCTGTCTTTTTTGTTGTTTTACCTTTTCCAAGTGTTACACGAGGAAGTTCTCACTGATGAGAGAGAGTGATGTGCAGTACTTAAGTCAGCAGTAGAGCACATAGCCAAGAAAAAGAACCTGGAACTTTTAACTTATGTGTCAAACACAATTACAAGTGAGTTTGGGCTTCAGAAATACTATTTATTGTTCAGTCCATTAGCTGGATCCTGTTGGAGCAAACAATCAAACACAGCTGAAGCAGCAGCTTTTCAGTTTGAAGCTTCTAAATTTTGATCATTTCAGCTATGTGGCGTCCTTGTAAGTTGAAAATTATTTCTCAGTGCAACTCAGAAGTTTCATTTGTTGAAAGGGGAAGTGTGAGATGCCAGGGGAGGGCTCAGTTCTCATATTTGTGCTAAGCCTTAAAAACTGGCTACTAGGTCAGCCAATTTATGTCTCAATAGCTTTGGACTTGTACAGCAGTCATTCTTTACTGTGCCTTCACAGTGACTCAGCCCAGGCAGATTTCCATCCCCCTTTTCCACCCCACTCCCCTGGATTAGTCATATGCAATTCAGGAGTATCAGACAAGCCGTTTCTGGGCTCTCTCTGAAAATAGTTTTGATTATCAAAAGACAAAAGGATTTGATTCACAGATAGCTTGTAACTTGGAGACTTCATTCTGAACAGACGTGAAAGCTTACTCCTTTCCTTTAAAAAAAAAAATCACTGTGATAACATCAGTGTCTGGATTTGTAAAGAAAAACATAATTGCATTTTTACACTAAATTCTGTTAGCACAAAAAATCTCAAAACTGATTCTGTCTCTCATGGTCTGTTTTTAGCATTCATCTTTTTTGCATTGTTTTCACTTTAAGTTTCTGTCATCTTGCTTTTTTGAGTCCCTTCCTTGAGGCTTATTGCTGAGCACAGCTATAAAATTATCAAGCTGTAGATTAAAACTGCTAAAACACCGAGTTTGGTGATTGTTACACCTTGGAACAGCACGAGTACATTGCAGGCAGAGAATTTCCATGGCTTCCCTTCAGCATCACAGTCTCAGCTGCTCATATGGCATCCATCTGTGGTCTCTTGGCAGCAGCCAGGGCTGCTGCATGGGAGTTTTTGGAGTTCAGAGCTAACCTCATATCTGTCTTCCCATCACTCTGGAAGTTATGAAGATTCTTCATGGCTGCCCTGAAATGAGGTATTAAAATATTACAGAAACATGAGATGGAATTAATAATGCTGCGAGTTAGTAATGGGGAATGCAGGTTTGGGGTTTGGTTGGTTTTGGGGCTTCTTTGTTTTTTGTTTTTTTTTAATAACAAAGCCAATATCTTTGATTTAGTTTCTTTAGGTGTTCTCTATGTGCAGATTACGGTGGATTTCCTATACACAGATATAAAGGGTGATTGATTCTTATTTGATTAATTGGATTTATGCTGCCTTGCCTTTAGAAAAGGTAATAAAGACCATACAGATGGTTGAATCAAGTACATAGATTGGTATCAACAAGATTTAAAACATTTAAAGGATCAAAAGTCTCACTGTTTCTTGCTTAAGAAAGCACATTTAAATGAAGCTTTTCCTGCTTAAGTGGGAGTGTAAAAGTACAAGAGTAGGTAGAAAAAAGTAAGTTTACAAAAGATAATCAGAATAAGATTAATATAATGAAAAAAAACCTGCAACTGATGGAATTATGAGAAGAAATGCTTTTTTTTTGTAAAAAATTCTGTGAATTGTGCTAGGCCTATATTCTTGTTAGGCTTATTGGGTTTCTGAATAATGCTGAAAAAAGTTGCCATCACTTTAGAGCAGACCAAGATGTTCCATTAGCATTTCTCCTCTGAATCTGAGAAGCAAAAATATTTGTGTGTCACAAAGACAATCCATTAGTTACTAGGGAAGATATTACATAGATGAACACATTTAAATTACCATTCTCCTCAAATAAATGGTGTCCAAGAGAGCAAAAAGAATTGGCTGAACTGATTTTCTGGCTTGCTCAAGTCTGGTTTTAATGCTAAATCCATGGGAAGTTATGGAAGACTTGAAAATGTGCTACTGTTCTGTCAGCATGCAGTGGGTATCCTATCCCACTTGTTGGTGTTGAAATCTGAAGCTGCCTGTGCTGTAGTCAGTCTGGAATTAAAGTAATGGACAAGTCTGCTAAAATACTAAAGGGATTACAGAATGAAAATGTAATTCTGGCTGGTAAATTTCCTTTAGAAAAAAAATCCCTCTGCAGGACAGGATCAAAGTTTACATCCCTATAGTTGCTCATGCCCAAAGAAAAGAATGTCAACATCACTTAGACTGACCTAAAAGTGGGAAAAAAAAAAAAAAAGAAAAAAAGATTGTTAAGGAAATCTGTGGATGAAGAATAAAACAGTAGATTTTTTTGAGGTAGCATTTCAGAGGTTTCTATTTTCTGCACGAAAGCTGGATTTAATTATTTCCCATGACATGTCTGAGGATTTGAGACTCAGTGAAATAAGTAATGGCTGTGGTTCTTACATTTGTACTATTGTTCAGCCCTGAAATATATGTGGTACAGGTTTCATGTAAATAGAAAGTCTCCATGAAATCTGAAGATATCCCTGCAGGTTTTGTCCTTAAGGTATCACTGCTGTGTTTTCACATGTTCAGAGAATAAAATGTCAGTGAATTTCCACTCATCTCTTGTATTACTCTTTGTCTTTATCCTTGCATTGCTTTGAAATGGGAATCTGCCATGCAAGTTCTGCATTTCATTCCTCCTTTTTTGGTGGATTAGGTAAGGCAGAACAAAATCCAGGAATGAAGGATGTATCAGAAACCAGAGATTTTCAAAAGTGCCAGGGCAGTGGTGTGGCTCTTGACTCATGTATCTGTTTTTAGGCTTATCATCTGCAGAGTGAAGAAATGTTGTATCACTTTGAGACGGAGAGCAAAAAAAAGTGTCTTGAGTGCATTTTCCAAGTGGTGGAAATGGTTATCATGAGGAAACTAGGCAGTTTCTTGATTTTCATAATAAATGGAAGTCGAAAGATTTGATCTTTTCAAACCAAAACATGTGAGCAATCTTAAAACCTTAGAAATTATCAGAAAGAGTTGCTCAAAAATGGAGAAATATTTTAAAGTTTCTTTAGATGAACCCTGTTGAAAGGGTTTGAGAGGAGCTTGGGCTTGTAGCTTTTGCCAGCAGTTTTCCATGTTGGAGAGATTTGAGCAAAGGTCAAAACTTAAGACAGTGGAAGGGAAATTGATACGTTTCACGTCTTGGTGCTTGAATTTAGGGGATATGTTTTGAGACTGGGAAAAGCAAATTACTGTTTTCTCCCTGTAAACTCTTGGTGGTGGCATCTCTGGGAATGAATAAGACTAGTTATGCGGTTGTAAAATTGTGTGAAACATCATTTTTTTGTGAAGTGGGGTTGTAAAATCGTGTGAAACGTTTTTTGTGAAGTGGCTAGCGTGTGGAGGTTGGAGATGGAAGTGAGAAAAGAAGGACACGAAGCAGGAAACCTCTGTGTGAGATAAACTGACATGGGGTCATTAGCCTCCCTCGGGGGGAGATGGGGAGAAGGACTGGGTTAAGCTGGGCAGTACGTGTCTTCATTAAGGCAGAACAGCTGTAGCTTGACATTTTTGTGCTCTAAAACCGGGATTGGCCAAAGTTCATTTTGGATCCTTTCGGGTTTTGTGCGTTCAGAGTCCTGCGTCTCCTCTGGCCCGAGACCATCAGTGCATGTACAGTATAAAGCTGAGAAAATAGTGCCTTGAACAAATGTGCTCTCAATGTCATGCTCAAAACAAACAGGCAGTGTATTGCTGTGGCAACCAGACAATAAACAAGTGAAAAAAAGAGACAATCTCCCTTAAATTCATGGGGTGTGAGCAGTTAGTTCATCTAACAAGATTATCTTCTGTAGTGTGTGATCACCATGCTGTAGCAAGGCTGAGTATCTGTATAACATGTCTGATAATTCTCAGCCTGCTTTTTATCCCTCCAAGTTTACATTTCAATAAAGCTAAGAAATATTGTGTGAATTTTTAGGATGTTGCATAATTAAAAGAAAAACGCAGCACAAGGTTGGCTCTGATGGTCTTAGAAACCAAACGTAGAACGGCGTCTTGTTTCATTTTTGTACATTTTTTTTTCCTTCCAGACATCACTCCAGGTTCACAAACAAGCAAACAAAAGGAGTTAAGCTCAGTCTTTAGTCCCTGCCTATGTACCTTAGCAGTGGATTTTGGAGCTGCTGTGAAGGCTGAGCTGGCAGGCAGGGAGGCAGCGCCGGTCCAGGACAGGGTGGTTCCTGCTGGTTACTCACCCACTGGACAATATGCTGGAAAAGCTTGCAGCACTGCTCTTTTCACCAAGTTCCTGAGTTATGAAGGACTTCTGTGCAGCCCTGGTTGCAGGCCATCACTTTTATTGTGTCTCATTTGTTTTTGGAAGCATCTTTCAGAACTCTCGTTGGTTGCAGTTACTATAGTGGTCTAATGCAGACTGCTTTGGAAATACTCTGTGCCAATCTTTAAAATAATCTCCTCTGTATTTTTAAGTCTTCTAGCAAATTTTTAGACAGCTGAGACTGATCCATCTCCTCTTCTGAATCTGAAAAGCAAAAATATTTGTGTGTCACGAAGACAATCCATTAGTTACTAAGGAAGATATTACATAGATGAGCACACTTAAGTTTGTAACTTGTTGAATTTTATCACAGAATCAAGACTTTTAGATCAACATAATTCTAAGACAATTTTGTTGGCACCTTGTTTTATAAAGTAAAAATTCTCAAAAAGAGAAGTGAATATATGTATTCACTTCTCTTTATGTTCCTTCAAAAAAGGCCACATAATTGGATTAAGGTAGTAAATATAACTTTTCAAGAAGGGGTTACAAATTGGTTGTATCCAGGCTATTTTCACTAACCTGTATGAGTCTGTTCCTGCTGCTCTGGGTAATGAAGAGGAAAACGCTGAGTGCTCCTTGGGTCGTATCTGCACCAGCTTTAGTTATTTGTAAATAAAAGCACAGCAGCAGCCCTGTGCTGTAGGTGTCAGATGTGGTGTTTCCCCAGCACTCCCAGGCACAGGGTGGGATTGTTTGGGTTGTCCTGTGCAGGACCAGAAGCTGGGCTTAGAAGGGATCCATCAGGATCATCAAACTCAGGATATTCCATGATCCTAATAAAGTCTCAAATGTGGCAGCCCTCTTGAACCCCTTGCTGTAAGCATGCAGTTAATTTAGGAGTATTATTCCACTGAATTAATTAAAAATGGTCTCAGCTCCACACCCAGGCTGTTTTCTCTCTCCTGAATTGTATGACAAGTGCACAATCTTATGACCTGTGGGAAAGCAACTGTTTTAAATATTAAAAATCTCTAGTTGGTCCAGATTGGAATTTCTTTAAGGCCTTGCCCTCCAGCTGTTTCAGTTGCAGGTTGGCAGTCTGAGTGAATAAAAGTTCCAGTCTTCCCTTGAAAGAAGTTTCTTTCTGAAACAAGTTCAGGAAGGAAACTTCTTACCTTGAAAGAAATTTCTGGTACTAAGGCTCATATAAACTTACATTTTATTTCTTTCTTGGCTTGGCTGGAGAACCACAGAGACAAGACTGTGCTCTGAGCTTCAGTGGGGCTGAAATGGGGTGTAACTCCTGAAACCTGACTGCTGTAAATAACAGATCCAATATAAAGCAATTACTCTTTCTGAGTGAACAATGGGAGTATTGTGTATTTACATCAATTTTAAAACAGCAACCAAAAAAAAACCCCATACACAGCAGCACCAACTTTGTGAGGAGGAACATCAAAGTGATGGTTTTGTAGGGCTTGATAACAGAAATGCACATTCTCTGAGCTCACTTCAGGTGTGCTGGTTGAGATTGAAAAGTTGATGGTTTTTTTACAGGTGCCTCGAATTTTAGGTCAACAATTGTTTTCCAGCTCAGCCTTGCAAGGAGGACAATCTCAGTAGCTGTAGGCAAATGGAAGGGTGAGATAAAAATAACAGATAAATAATTACAAGCCTGGACTCGATGAGGCTTCTTGCACAACCCTACTGGGCAGGAGATAAGTTTTGAGAAGAGGGATTCTGCCTTGTCAGGGAGGAGCTGGGAGGGGCAGAAAAAGCTGAGGGGAAGGTCTCAGCTGCATCATAAAAGTTCCAGTTTTACAAATCCAGTGATTCACTGGTGCTGCCTGGTGACCTGAGTCACGACAGCCTGAGCTGGAGCGGGTGGTGACACCAGCCAGCCCCATCAAAGGCCACTAATTAGCTAATTGCTATTAAAAAGACAGCTGTTAATAGCTCTCACTTTTCATTCAGCCCTGCTAGATGCAGGGAATGATGCAGGCTGAGCAGTAATATCGAGGAAAAATGAATTAATTTTCTTTTTTTTTTTTGCCGATTTTATTTACAAATTGGATTAAAGCTGCTCAGTGCCACCATATTGTGATGGAAAGGCAATTAGTGGACTTAGGACGAGCTTTCTCATATTGGTAACTGGATTATGATACATAAAAAATAGGTTTCAGGCTGTTCTAAGGACTGAAGGGATCATGTTAGCTTTACTGGGCTAGCATAGGATTTTTGGTGGGGAAAATCATTCTGGAATTAAGTGCTAAGAGAAGGAGAAAACTGTGAAAGATAATGCTAATTGTAGGGCTTAGCTTCCTTGAGGTTATAGTCTACTTCGTGGATTTGTTGATCAAATATAATTTTAATTACCTTTCACATTTTTTGCATGGAGTTTCTGTGTGTAACAGTGGCATCTAGACCCATTTAGGTCTCATGTCTTAAAAGTATTGGTATGGGAAACATCCAAGCTAAACAATTTGAAGGCAGAATGGATATAGTTTGCTGATTTTTCTTAAAATTGTTATTTATTTGAAGTCTGCTTACCACAGTTGCCTAGCTGAGCAAGAATTTTAGCTTTCACTCAAGTTTTGGCAGTCCCCGTTGTGAAGGTTAGGGGAAGAGCTTAAAAATGCACAGCTTAAAAGGTAAAAAAACCCTGAAAACCATATAGAAAAAAAAGAGTTAATTAAAGCTAACACTTTCAAAAAAATTAAATTTTAACGCTATATTATGATTTTGAGGCAATGAAAGTCTTTCTTAAGTTCTTGGATGGGTCATTAGTGTTGAAGTTCAGTGTGAAAAAAGCAACCAAGTATTTGTTCTCCTTGTGCCATTACTGACCCCTTCCTTCACATTTTTTTCTGAATGACAACGATTTGTAATGTTTAAATGAGAAAGGACAAATCCTTAAGAAGAGAGGTCGAGGACTTTAGAGTCCAACCTGTGGAGAATGTGAGTAAAAGTTGTAGAAGTGCTCATTAGCACTGCCAAAGGCAAGAAAAAGTGGATGCTGGGCTTTGTTAATATTCCTTTTCACAAGGGCTGGGGTTGTCTAATCCAATTTTGTGTTATTGGAGGAAAGTTTGAAGGCTTGTAGATTGTGGGCCATCTGCTCCCAGGAGATACTTGTTCAGGTAACTTTTAAGTTAAATGACATGATTTCTATGGCTCTGGAAAGGCAATGGTGTAAATAGCTTATTTGTCACTCAGCTGTATACTGCAAAAAACTGTTTAGCTTCAGGCTGAAATAGAATTATTCTTGTGTATTGTCACTTTTTTAATGCAGGTGTTAGACAAGAAGAAACAGAAGTTAAGAACAACACTTTGGTTTTAATTAAATTCTATTTCTATGTTCATTTTTTTCCTCAAAAGCAGTGAAGTGGCTTCCATTTGAACAATGCTTCACACAAGTAATCTGAGTTAAAAGAACTACCCTCAACTTCAGACACATTCATCTGTACTGATAAACAAGTGTGAGAAATTGATGGGAGGGGAAATAGTCTGTGACAGTAGTGGAGTTTTGAAGGAAAGGAGAGAAAGAGTGGAATAATGGAGAGAAAAATGGAAGGCAAACTTCTCATTTTTGTGTCTGAGTTCGCAGTGAAAGTGATTTGTAGCAAAAAGGCACAATGAAGCTCACACTTGCAGAAGGGTATTTGGCTTTCCTAATGCTTTGTGAGGCCTAAGAAATGGCTGAAGGATGAGAGTCTTATGTTTTATGATACTTAAAACCATTGAAATTGTGTTGAAATTTCTCCTTTACTGTTTTCTGTTTTCTTTTTGCTGAAGACAGAGTTGGCAGCTCCGAATACAAGAGGAAAATGTTTTGGGGTAGGTGCTATAATGCTGGAAGTGAAGTATTTCAACAGCCAGACAAAATGCATTTGTAATGCCTCTGACATTAATTTCTGCTCAGTCACATTACCAGTTAACACCCTAATAACTGAGACAATGTAAGAAAACACAGTAACAACTGGCAGTGTGTGACCAGACCATTGTCTGGTCACAAACTCAGGAAAGCATAAACAAAACAGTGAAAAGCTACAATTTCCACAGACTAGGTGTGAACCTGTAGGTAGTGGTTCTGCTTTTCAAAGCATTGGCCAATGCAGATGTTGGAATATTCAAAGAAAAAGTAAAACGTACAGTATTTTTAAAATTTGCATTTTAATTTCCGTTTTCAGAGTACACATTGTAATCAAATTTCCAGTGTTCATCTTTCTCAAAATTCTCCTCATTCTACTGATTTCCCCAGCCTTTCAATAAATATAGGCACATGCATAGTTTTCCATCTGTTTCTTCATAGTCTTTTTTTTTTTTTTTGGACAATATGTAAGTGACAATGTAAAACAGTTTTATTTTTTTGTTTGTTAACTTTAGAGAAATTGTCATGATACAGTCAAGAATAGAAATCCTGAGCTGGAGTGGAAAATCACCTTGACACAATTAGAGATCAATACTATCTAGTCTTTTGAGTATTGTGTAATTGCTGTTAAAATTTTCTTAAATTCACAGGTTTTATTTTCCATTAACAGGAAACATGAACAAACAGCCTTGTTAATGGAAAAGAAAAATAAAGATAAAATGCTGGGTTTGAGCAAGTAGTAATGCTGTATTTAAAAGGTGCCGTAATCTTACATGAATGATTAAAAAGGACTTGAGTATTTGCTGATACTTTAAGTTGTCTATGAACTGGAGTAGTGCTTGAATTGGAGTAGTGCTTGAATAGTATTCCTTTATTTTCTGTCCATGGTAACCATGACAAATTAGCCCAAAACATTCACTGTCACTAGAGAACATAAATCTTTCTTTTCTAACATTTTTTGCTGTATGCAATTAAAATAAACAGTTTTATTTCCTGTAAGCCCTTGTGAAATAGCCATTATGAATCAAACATTGAGAGTTTCACTCTCACGCATGAAAGTCTCTGAACAATGTATATTTTGGTACATATTGAACATTTTCTGTAAGCTCCCATAAATAAATCCAGGAAATGTCGGTCCCTTGAGTACTACCTTCATTAAATCTGGAGCAGCTGTTGTTGAACTTGCACCCAAACATATAATGGAGTCCTTGACATCAAAAACTCTTCCATGGCTGGCATATTATTGTAAGTCTTTGTAAACACACATTTGTTCTGAAAGAGGGCTGATTCTATCAAAACTACAAACTGGTTGATGCTGTGGAAAATGGAACTCTCAGCCCATTATGCTCTGGAATATGATTAAATGCTAAAAACCCCTTGCATTAATTGTTTGGTTAATTTTTTTTTGTTTGTTTGGAGCTTATTGGTAGTTTGGTTTTGTTTGTTTGGGAGATTTTTGGTGTGTGCGTTTTGTGTTTGTGTTTTTTTCTTTGTTAGGGTGGTTTTAATTTGGTTTTTGATTGTTTGGGTTTTTTGTGTTTTTTTCTTTTTTTTTTGGTTTGTTTGTTTGTTTGGGTTTTTTTAGGTTTTTTTTTGTTTTTGTTTGTTGTTTGGTTTGGTTGGGTTGATTTGGTTTGGTTTGATTTGACTTTTGTTGGTTTTGGGGTGGAAGGGGTTGTTGCCTCAGTATTCTACAAGATGAGACAATGGCAGAGAACCTTGTTGTAATAATGGAATAATTCCATAGGAGTTACAAGATACCTTTCCTGAAATCATGGTGTTGCCATGGCTGAAAATATTAATGCTAGAAAACTGTAATCCCCTTACATTCTTACAATTTGAGTAGGGCCAAAATATGTTATGTTTCATCACTCCGGGGGATTAAATTGCTCTGAGTTTTTGTATCATTGCTTTTCACTACTTTACTGAATCACTTCAAAGTCATAGAATTGTGGAATTGTGAAATGGTTTGGGCTGGAAGGGACCCCAAAGCCCATCCAGTGCCACCCCATCCACGGCAGGGACACTTCCAGTGTCCCCAGTGTCCAGCCTGGCCTTGGGCACTGCCAGGGATCCAGGGGCAGCCACAGACACAGCTGGACCTTCCCAGCCAGGAATTCCTAATTCCCCAGATCCCATCCAGCCCTGCCCTCTGGCAGTGGGAGCCATTCCCTGTGTGCTGTCCCTCCCTGCCTTGTCCCCAGTCCCTCTCCAGCTCTCCTGGAGCCTCTTCAGGCCCTGCCAGGGGCTCTGAGCTCTCCCAAAGCCTTCTCCTCTCCAGGGGAACATTCCCAGCTCTCCCAGCCTGGCTCCAGAGCAGAGGAGCAGCTCCGTGGCTTCCTCTGGATCTGCTCCAGCAGTTCCACATTTTCCTTGTGCTGAGCTCTCCAGACCCCCGCAATCCGTCCAGCATCTGATTTCACCCTGAAGGATGTGTGGAAGGAGCCCTGTCTCTTCAGAACGGCTGAACTGCTGCTGATTAACCACTGAAATTCCACCTTTCAGCTCTCCAGGCATCACCACATGCAAGTCTCCTTTGCAAAACCACTGTTGGAAGTAGCATGAACTCAGTTTAGCATTGTAGAGGTAGAAAATCTCCCTCTGAGCTGAGAAGTGTTTTCTTTTTCACTAAGCTGAAGCTCTCGTGCTAGGAGAAATTGTTTCATCTTCTCCTCCTGCTCTGCAACTTCCCAACTTTTCTGCCAAGGAAGTGGCTGCTTTCTGGACAAGTCAGCCATCACAGTTGATTTGTGTTATTGTTTGTTTTACTTACTGCTTATTTAAATATAATGTTATATTTAAATGTTGCTCCCAATTTATCAAGGAGAAAAGTGAGAGGAGTCATCCTGTTTGGATTTTGCTTTTCAACTGCTATTTTTTAACTTGAGAACCAGTGGAAAGGAAAAGGAAGCCTGTGTATAAGACTTATGTTACTGGCTTAGAGAGGCAATAATCATGGCATGATAGAGAAGTTATCTCATATTTATAAATAAATCCATCCTTAGCTACAATTAATGAACTGAAGTAGAGGAGCACTAACTATCCCGACCTCTTGCACAACGGGCTCCTCCCACTGGGTTTTGAAATACATTATTTGTTTTCATAGTAGTTAGGATTCCTCCTCGTTTTGACGTGAATTATCTTGCAGTTCTGCAGAGAGCTGTCTTTCCTCTTGGGAGGGGTATAACAAAAGTGTTTTGTTCTCCATTGACGAGATCTGCCTCACTGTGTGTCCCTAAAAATGTCCCTAAAAACAGTTTTGCAATTGTACAGTTTTAGGTGCAATCCTATTAGTAATCTGTGAAATTTGTATGAAAGATATCAGTTAATTATTATAGAATTCCGCCCTAAATTTTTAATCTATGAAATTTGTGTGAAGGTAAGATATCAGTTAATTCCTGAGATTTTATTTAGACAAAACCAGAAGCCTAATTTCCTGGACATGTTTGTTGTACTCTGTAATCTCTAGAGTCTCAGAGGGTTTATTCAGTTGGTGGTGCATCTTCTTGTCTGGAAGGGGCTCTCTGAATCTCGTTCAGACATGACACAGGTGATCACGACTGTGGTCTTTTGTGGTAAACTGCCTCTAACTTCTGGTTTAAGAAGGAGAAATCATGATTGCTGTGTGCTGTAGCTACTGAATTCTCCACACAGTCGATGATTCTATCCACCCAAATGTTGGTTCTTGAGATATCTGATGAGATACCTTCAATCCCATAACATTCTGCTCAAATTTATGTAGAGAGAGGTGAAATAGATCCACTTGCTGTTCTTGTCTCGTTATGATCTTCCAAATATAAGTGCTCAGATGTGTGAGACACAACCTTTCTGGTAACAGTGTGAAAACTTGGAGGGGCAATGTCCATTTTGCACTTTTGTACAGTTTCTAGTAACCTTTTTAACATCCTGTCTGTTCCATGTATTTTGAAAGTGGCTGATCTGTAGTCCTTGGTGCAGGAATTTTGTATTTTGAGTTAGTCCACTTGCTCTCTCTGAGGAACCCCAACTTGCTGGAAGTTGGGACGGGTAAATAGTGCATAAATTACACTTGTTTTTAAAGTTAAACTTCTGGATTTTGAAGATCCAATTTATTTTTAAAGGCTTAACAGTGGAGGTTCCTTCATTTGCTATGGAAGGCTGTGTTTTAGGTACATTTCAACACTCAAAGGTGATGAAATTATTATCAGATCTCTTTTGCTTCTTGGAAATTTCATCCTCATGTTCAGTTAGCATGGCATCATTTTTGTTTTAATTTCCAACATATTTGAATTGCTACACTCCAGTAGGTAAAAGCAAAATGTAGAGACATTAAACATGCTGCTTTTGCAAGTTTCAATGTGCTCTGGCATAATTAATGTTAACAGAAATTTGGACAGCAGTTACCTGTTTTCTTTTGTTCCTTGGTAGTATTTTGAAGCAACATTTTCTGTAATTACCATCATCACTTTCCAATGGCTCAAAGTAAGGGGAGAGAAACTATTTAGCAGTGTTGAGCATCCTTACTTAACTTTTATTTATTTTAGTGATTGTTTAAAGGTTAACCAGACAAAAAAAATCCAGCAAAACTCTGAGGTTGGTCTGAGTGGTGTTGGCTACTGCCTACAGGACTCTGGTCTTGCAAAACATGAACAAATATTCTTCATTTTGCAAGCCGGGCGTAGTATAGGGATATCTCCCGTCTTTTTTTTTTTTTTTTTTTTTTTTTTTTTTTTAATGAGTTCTTACACTTAGGATTTTTTGGCAGCAAAGAGTTATTCCCGTGTGCTGTGCAGCTGCTGTGGTTCATCTCTGGCTGGTGTTTGTGTGGGCTGGTGCAGTCACTAACACAATTCTGCTCCCCAGCCTCAGCTTTTCACGCTCCCATTGTCACTGCAGCTCAGCTGCCTGGGGCTTGAGAGCACTGCTTCCCCCAGCTTACATCTCTGCATAAACAATCACATCTCCTGTGTTTAAACCAGCTGTCCCAGAGCCTGCAACGGCTTCTTCTCAAACATCTCCTCGTGCACAAGGTGGGATTTGCTCAAAGGAGCAGTTTTCCTTGTACGTCCCTAAGAAAACCCCTCGTGTTACTCGTGTGGGAAGCAAGCTCAGTGATCAGTTCTGCAGTTTCAGAAATGGTGGTGGGTCTCTTCTGTTTTAAATGTTATTTGGGGCCACGTTTTTGCAGGTCTGTGGCTGAGCATGCACTGAGAACCTCAGTGAACTTATATTTAGCCAAGTGGAGATAACTGCTTGCCTGAGGACAGCTCAGACCATGCAAGTACTTGTTTTATCTTTGTCAAAAAAGAACCTACATGAACATGTCAGGTCTGTTCAGCTCTGGATATGCCATTGTCTCACCAAGCACTGTCCGTTTGGCAGTGAAATATTGATATAAAACAAGAAAAAATGTGAAATTAAACTTCTTACCACTATCTCTTTGGGTAGGGCTCTGTGTAGGGTGGTCCTGCAGTCCTGTATTCCATCAGATCTTCCTGGGCAGGGCTTCCCCAAGTCACCAGAACCTGCCCTTGAAAATAGGTTCTTGACAGACACATCTCTTTAGTTCTCATTTTGCCCACAATTTTAGATCAGTGACTTCTTTTTAATGCTTATAACTGATGGTTGACATGTGGCACTGAGACATTTTGTGCTTTAAAGGAAAGATTAGCTCTCTAGCTTGCATTTGCTGCTGTGTATCTTCTCTTCCAGCTTGCTGCTGACTGAAGAATGTGTTTGTTGAGTTATGTGGTTTTTATCACCTCAACGTATGCACTGTTCTCTGGTTGTTGGTTTTTTAGTGACTTTTGTTTGTTGGGTTGTTTGTTTGCTTTTTGGGGATTTATTTTTGGTTGGTTGGTAGGTTTTTTCTTCTTGTTGATCATGTTACATAGGACTAGCTCAACAATATGTTCTTTAAGGGGATCCCACTGCTAGTATTTTTTTTATTCTGTAGTAAATAAGATAAGAGTACTATTATATTAATATTATATTATTATCCTAATAAGATCCTGCCTTAGTGTCCTAATAAAATGAGTGCTTAGAAATCAAACAAGCACAAAGCAAAAACCAAAGCCAAACAAAATCACAAAATCCCAGCATTTTCTGGTTCATATGACACCTTTAGTTCTACTGCTACAGATTTCAGAAACTCCACAGATTCTCCCTTCTGTGCTGGTTTGCTGGCAAGTAAAAATGAAGAAAATAAAACGTGGAGACGTGAACAATGATGCTTTCCCTCCACTGAAATTACTGCAAAGATGAAATTAAATTCTGAGGTTCTTTGACACCTTGAGCCATTTCTGTGATAACTGTTCTGCTCTTGGCCTCTGACAAACTGCTGGGGCCATCCAGAGTCTGTCTCTGCACTGGGAGACTGCAAAATCAAGGAGACTTTGCTCATTTCACTTGATTCCTTGGGAATTTCTGCCTCTGTTTTGTTCTGCAAATGAAATGCCCTGATGTGGCTTTTTTGGTGCCCCGTCTGAGCACCTTATGTTCTACAGCATGATCCCATGAAATCTCCAGTTGTGCTCTATAGGTTCCTAATTGTGAGGAAAAAAATGCTTTCCTTCATCCAGGGTTGGCTTGGCTTAAGAAAACATGAATCCTCTAAATACTCCTTCACGAAAACTTTTGAAAACGGTGTTGTGCGGAAAAGAAAGTAAATGTTTTGTTTGTGTTGCTAGCAACCAGTTTAGTCTAACTTTTTTATCTGTGAACTATATTTCTTTTGCAGATGAGAATTTGTAAGATTTCAGGGAAAAATATTTTCTAATTGAATCCATTCCAGCTTTTGATCTGAGTAAAAACTTCCATTGTGAAAAGACGTAATTGCGTTCATTTTAAGGATTTAAAAGGATTTAAGATAGGGGAATTTTCTTGTCTTTAGGTGATTTGAATTTCCAGAAAAACCTATTTTTATTAGAACTATTATTAGGACTTAATACAGGTTTCTTAAATGCAAAGATTTTTATATCTTTTACCATTATAATAATAATCCATAGTGCCCATGAGTGGATCTGACATAGAATTTAATAAGCTCCTTTTATCAGTCAGGGAGAAGTGACATTTGATCACTCAGATTTCAGAGAGCCCATGATGAGTTAGTGGCCTTTACCTACGGAATAAAATTGTAGTACTGTAATTATTCTTACATGATACAAAATGCAGTTCTGACTGGGGTCACACAGTGGTTCCTCCAGACATTTTTGGGGAAAATGTCGCCAAGGACCATCAGTTTGGAGTTCAGGATGTACTACTGCTCCCTCTGAACCTGGAATGGGCTCAAGTTTGAGCTGCCCCTTGTCAATAATTTCGTGTGAGAGCTGGGTTTGCCTCTTGGGTCTTCGTTGGCACCACTGTGGTCACAAACACTTCACTGTAGTTGTATTCTTGTGACAAAAGAAGGGGGAAAATGCATCCCTCAACCCATCTCCAACCAAGTGAGAATCTCTGTTAGCTGTAAAAATTTCCATCCTGCTATCACCACAGTGTGTAGTCTACAACAAACACTGGTTGTCAAATTTCTATCTGACTGTGTTTTATAAGGAAACAAAGTGAAGCACTCCTTGATTTTTAAAATTACGTCTTTCGTTCTTATTCTTCTTGAAGTTTAATTAAAGAGTATCCTAAGGGGTAGGAGAAATCTTGTCCTGCTGATGAAATTGAACCATAGCAATAGGGATGTAACCATAGGGAGAGAGAAATGAGTAAAGTTTTTTTCACCTGCATTGAATTTCTGAACCTGACCTTGCGTTGATTTCTTTCTATGTGCAAATGAGATTATGGCCTTTTTGTTGTTGTTTCTTTAGGTTCTTGGATGGAAAGAAATGTTGTATTTATGTCTTGACAATTTATAGAAATTTTTATGTCCTTCTATGAACTCAGTGCTGCTTGGAATTTTGCCTTTACTGGAATTTTTTCATACTCAGTACATATATCTTGTGATGCAATGAGTTATTTCTGTGTTTGTGGGTGGGGCACAGCATACACAGATGTTCAGATTGCTCAGATTAGGTACACAACCCTCAATCTGTTGCCATTTTTCTTTCTTTTTTTTTTTTTTAATAATAGAATAACTCCATTCAGTGAATTTTTTATTAAGTAGTTAAGTGACTGGATCTTGAAGGCTTCAGCATGTGGCTGTCAACATCCTTTAGAGATTTTTTTTTTCAAACAAAAGGTAAAATACCATCCTGAAAACAGTCAGTGGTTGTTCTAAATGAGTGCAGTGTTATTACTCACACTGGAAAATTGTTTGTAGTGCTTAGCTGGGAACACTTTTATATTTTGCCTCGGTCTAGGCATTATCTCATGCTTATTCACGTGGTTATACATTTACTTTCCAAAGAGGAGGGGAAAAAAAAAAAAAAGAGTCGTGTGCAATCCTGGATCTGTTTACTGCCAGCATATTTAGGGAGAATCAGACCCAGGTTACTGCAAAACGTTGGCACGTCAGCTCCAAGGGTGTATTCACCCAGCACTTTATAGTTTCCATTACTTCCCAAAGCCTAAAGGTCAAGTGTTTGAAGGGAAGCAGCTCCCAAGATGAGTTGTCTTCATATCTGACAGTTATTACTCCAGACATTTCAGCTGTGCCTTTTTACAGTTCTTAAAGGCAGGCTGCAGTCTGGGCTTCACATGTAGGAATGGGATCGCTTGACAGGTAGAATTAAAATACTCCTATTATGCAGCACATAATGTGGGGGTGTTTTTTTAATCTTGGAAGTATTAATCATTTATATTTTGTTACCGTGGAACCTTTACTTGACACTAATATCACCAGCACTCCTGCAAGTCTTGCTTTTATTTTGGAGATTTTTGGCTGAGAGCACATTTATACAGGTCTACCTTTCATAATGCTTGTAGAAGCTTCTCTGGAGTTTTTTAAAGGCTTGCATGGTGCTTTTTTCAATGTTTCATGTTCATGCTACATATGCTTTGTGACTGTTCAGAAAAAGACTTTCAGTCTGCTCCTTTAAACATTTTACTTAAATAAGTTGTCATTTTTTTTTTCTGGAATAATTTTCAACTTGGATACCTGAACATAAATGAAGAATATTTGGGGAAAAAACAACAACAAAAAATCCAACAAAAACCCCAACCCATCAAATTAAATTAAAAATCCTTGTCAGGTCTCCTTTCATATTTTAGTGAGACTCAAGCCTCAAACTCAAGGAAGTTGCTGTGTGATAAGTTTGTGTGCCAATTGTGTTATGGTAATGGGCCCATGTTCTGTTCTTTATTTCTCTAGGAAATAAATTCTGATTTAAGCTATCTCATAAGGCTTTCCCTCTGAAATCTAAATTAACACAGTTGTGAACTGTTCATGCATTTAAGCCCTGAGACCTGAATCCAGATGTTATGTCTAGAGTCTATTGTATTATTGCCACACTATAAATTACATGAAAAACAAAGAAGAAAACAAGTTTAGATCTCCAAGTAAAGCTCATTTCCTAATTCATTTAGGGCAGGTTTTAAAAATAATGAAAAGTGCAAGTGTTTTACCCTGCTTCCTAAGGAAACAAAGCTTATGTGGTCATGCTGTGTGCCTCTGCTGACTGCCAGCCTCTTACCTCCTCCCTTTCCCCCCAATAACTTCTGAAACTCCTGGACAATTTCAAACAGATTTGACAGGAGTAAAGGTCTCAGAGATATCAGGTTCCTACTAGTTTCATGGAAATAGGTGCCTGGATGGAGAAAAAGAGACCCTATTCATGTGCCTGCTTTGGAAAAAGCTGTGGAATGAGATCAACTGTATTATTAGACACTAGCAAATCCTCACGGGAGAGAGAAGTTATGAATGCATTAAATAAGGGAAAAGCTTTGACTGGATTTCTCACCTTTTTAGACATTAGGGGATCCAGCACAAGAGTCATAGCCATAGGAAACCAGCCTTCAGTAGTTCCATTGCTCACAGCCCTGCTGCCTGCTCAGCGAGGTGGGAACGCATCTGATCCTGCCTGGAGCCACGGAATTAATGAGGGAAAAGATGAAAAAAAAAAAAAAAAATCAAAAAAGGTCCTTTCAGGGTGTCCTGCCTCAATCCTCTTTGTAAGCTCACTTCAGACGCAGAGGGGTAGCAAGGAGTTGAATGGACAATATTGCCTGAAATGCAGAAAGGAATGATAAAAAGAGGGGAAAGATAGAGGAGGAATAAAAGATTTTGAGTGCATGCATAAAATACAAACCTGACAGTTTCTGTGTGGTGAAATAGTAATTTCATTCCAAATCCAACAAAGTGCTTGAATTGTTGGTTCTTAGCACAATCGTGTCATCACTGTTTATGGAACTATCAGGTATAGTTGCCTTTTCCATATTTATTGTTCTAAAAAGTAACTTGTGCACCTGATTTTTATAGATTTTTGCCTTTGGCTTTTTTAATCCAATTACTTTGATTTTTTTTTTTTTTTCTCTTGGTGAAGTGAAACAATGTCTGTGATTACCACTGGGAGGAAAAAAGGGGAAAAAAGTCGAAGAAATACCTGATGTTACAGGTGCCGAGTATTACCACCACAGTTCATTTTAGTATTTAGTGTATTTCTAATTTAAAGGGATTCAGTTACACAATGGTCAAAAAAATTGGTGTGTATGGGGGGAAAGTAGTGGCAGCTTTCTGTGGCTTAGCACCTTGAGAGATGAGCATTTCTGTGATGCAAATGCTCTGCAACTTTACTCAGTTCTTGTCTTTTTTTGGAAATACATCTCGCTTTTTTGAAGATCTGGTTTGGGTCTTGCATCTACACCTATAATATCTATATCTATCTGTATATATATGTATGTTTGTGTAGATTTAAGGTTGTTAGGAGGAAGTGCTCTCATGAGCCATGTTTTTTAAAACAAGTCTGAGAAAATGGTTACAGAGCACTTTGAGGCAGTGCAATCACAGCCTGGGTAGATCCTGACCAGACCATGCCACAGCTGTCAAAATTCAGTAGCTAAAGACCCTTTCAGCCTGGGTGGGATTAGGCTTCACAGAAGTAGCTGATTGTATAGATACGTGAAATATGGTGTTTCTGAGGAGTGTAGAGATTAAACAAGGAAGTTTTCCAAAGGCTTTAAGGAAAGACGTATAATGCCATTCATGAAAGAAATCCAGTAGTTACTTGCTTAGTAGGTGTTTTTGGTACTCTAACCTATGTACGTTATTTTTTTTTTTTTTTTTTTTGTGGGGAGGGATATTTAAGAATTAGCTCATGTTCTTACTATTTTCATTTACCATTTTTACCTCCTAAACTATCTCAACAACCAGGAATCCTAAAATGTAGATAATCCCTGCATCCTGGTGATTGTTACACAGGGTACATGGTTAAAGGAAAGAAACGAAACATGCAAATAAAGATTTAGGTGACATTTGAACACTATCAGTATTAAAGTCTGTGTCTGTTTTCTGTGGATCTTCCCTGTCTACCTCGACATGGTTTATATGTGAAATTAAATGTACACTCCTGGTCATTCACAGTCAAGAAATGAAAGCTGAAATTGAGAGGGAGGTTGTGTGGTATGAGGGACAGAGAAAGTAACACGTAGCCAAAGCTACATGGAGCATTAGTCCAGCAGAAAAAAATACTGGCTGAGGAATTTATTTATCTATAAATTACGAAGTCTGAACGTGACAGAGGGAAAAGAACACTGTAGGCCAGGGAATAGAGATGTCCTAGAACAAACTGATAGAAATCGGGCTGTGCGTGTGTTCAGGAGACAAATTAGGAAAAAAATAACTCAGCTACACTAATGAGATGCAGAAAATCTTTTGAAAAGTTGAATTCCTGTATAAGGGGTTTTATGTGACACTGTTTCTTGTGTGGGCAGCTCCCAGAGAAATGACGTTCAGACCTGCACAGCTCCCTCCCAGTCAGTAACTCCATGAAGAGCTTTCAGGATCTGCTGCCCACTCTGAGCATAAAGCTTGATGTGGGCTTGGAAGGAGTAACAGAGCCTTCCATGTCCTTGTTCTAGTACCTGGGGATGCTCCCAATTTCTCTGTGGTTTCCTCTACAGGTGAAGCCTCCTTGCACCACAGTCCTTACAATGTGCGGGGTTTGAGGCTGTGAGAAACAGTGGAGTGCTCTACAGAAAATATTTGGGAGATTTTTGTATTTTAAATTACATATTATATATATATATAATTATTATATATTATTAATTATATTATTTAATTCTAATAATTGATACTAATTATAACAATATAATTATATGGTATTATATTATTGTATATTATTAATTATATATATATTTGATACATACAATTATATTTTAAATTATATTTTAAATCTTCCTCCCACGCAAAATAGCGAAGCCAGAAGGAATTCAATTTCCAGTGGATGTGGAGCTGATAGGTTGGCAATTCTGAAGGTTTCTGCAGCATGTGGTAAAACCTGAGAGGAATACCAATCACATCAGCTGTTTTGCTCTAGAGTAGATGTAATGCCTTCGTCAGGGGAGAAGTTTGTTGGAGGCAGGGTTTTTGTGTTAAACTTGTTTTTTGGAGCTGGTGATCGTATTTTTACACCATCTGATGTAACCTGCCAGATTTCTTGGCTTCCATGGTGCTGTGTAATTTTTTCTAGCTTCCTAGAGTTTGCTGTTACAAAAGCAACTTCTGCTTTCACGTTGTCATCACTGTATTGTGCAAGTCTAGTGTGCTCGTTTTATTACCACACCCAGGGATGTCATAGTTACTGCCGAATGATTTCCCTCGAGATAATAGTGGCACAGCTTTAAAAAATCAAGACCACTCACTGATTGACTTAAGAAATAAAAATGGTATAATGCCTTCCAGATTCAAGCTTGTAACAATACTTTCTTTGTGTACGTGTCAGCATCATTCATTTGTAGGTCATATTCTTTAACCCTGTACATGAATTTTCATTAACATTTTTCTCTTTTAAATTCTTAGGTATTTTCATAGCAAAAGCTTATTTTTATTCATTATTTCAGAGTCTGTGCAGTAGGAGAGGTAGCTGATATGTAACAGGGAATCACAGGCTGTCTTGTAAGAGCTCCAGCTCTTAAATGAGAAAAAGAAAGTTGCTGTATCTCAAGGCACAACTTCCTTTTGTAACAATTCCTTTGGAATTAAATTAACTCAAGTCTAACTAGTTTTAACTAAGACTTTCAGCCTCTGTAGTAAAGAATTTGCTTTCAATACCAGCAGTAGACAAGGGCATGGGCAGGGGACTTCAGGGTAGCTCGCCTGTACAGCTTTTAACATTTTTTCCTAACAGGAGTTTTCTAGGTAGCCGCAGAGCTGATGAAGAGGACTGGGGCACCTCTGCTACAGAAACAGGCTGAGAAAATTCGGTTTGTTCACCCTGTGAAAGGAGCAGGTTGTGTGCAGAGCTCAGAGCACCTTCCAGGACATGAAGGGGCTACAGGGAAAGGGACTCTGCATCAGGAACTGGAGGGACAGGACAAGGTGGAATGGATAGAAATTAAAAGAGGGGGAAATTCAGGTGAGAAATGGGACAGAGGAATTGTTCCCTGGCAGGGTGGGCAGGGCTGGCACAGGGTGCCCAGAGCAGCTGTGGCTGCCCCTGGATCCCTGGCAGTGCCCAAGGCCAGGCTGGACACTGGGGACAGTGGAAGTGTCCCTGCCGTGGATGGGGTGGGAATGGATGGGATTTCATGTCCATTCCAACCCTTCATATCCCCTGATTCTGTGATTCTGTGCTCAGAACAAGGCAGTGACAAAAGGATTTGTTGGTGTGTGGATCTGCAGGTCTTTCCTGCTCCAGCACAGGGGTCACAGCTGCTTTCACAGACTGCAGGTCTCCAAGAGCCCAGACAGGGACTGCACAGCTGCTCTGTGCTGGTGGGCTGCTCTGGAATTTATTTTTTTCCTCTTGAAATTCTTCTTTAATATTTCCCTGGTGAAAGGACATTGCTTGGGCAATACCTGGCAGGAGGCAGCATCTGTCTGCGAGGATGTAGATGTTTCTGGGTGTGCTGGCTCAGTCTGAAATGCTGTTTTAGGGGCAGAGCACTGGGATCTCTGTGTCTCACTCAGGGATTGGAGCAGTGGGAGCTGAATGAGCTGAGTTAGAGCCTGGAAATGGCTGTACAAGGTTGGCTTGTGTGATTAAACGTCTACTATTCAGTTCACACTCTGGGAATATTTTCATTCCATAATCAGACCTAAGCACCTGTCAAGTGTGCTCTCTCCAAAAATTATTTGTTAATTAGTTTTCAAAACAGAGAAGGAAAAATTGAGATACTGTGGGTTAAGATTTAATAGGAGAGAGGTTCACAAATGCACATCACACAGATATATATATATATATAAAAATATATCTATCTCTAGCTGTATCTCTATATCATCTATATATTATATATCTAATCTATATATCTATATCTCATCTATATAATCTATATCTATACCTATATCTATATCTATATAATCTGTATCTATTCTATCTATGCTATACCCTGCTAAGACAACAAAGGACAGAATCTATCTGATTTTTTTTTCCCACCTTGTGGAAGTATAGAATTCCTTAAATGTATTGTGGGTAAAAAATACTGTTAGAAAGAGTTGTTAGAATATTTTACTAATACAGAGAGAAATCACAACCAGCAAAGCAGATGTAATGAGAGTTTCCAGCATGATTTTTTTTTTCTTATAGGCATAGTGAAAAATTGTTGTTATTGGAAATAACTTCACTGTTAGTGTTTAGCTTCAGATTCTGACTCAGAAGAGAGGCATTACTGTGTGAGTGTCTCCTCTTTTCAGTGCATAACCTCTGATAATTATTGCCTTGGAT
This sequence comes from Acridotheres tristis, assembly GCA_037013685.1. Taxonomy (NCBI): domain Eukaryota; kingdom Metazoa; phylum Chordata; class Aves; order Passeriformes; family Sturnidae; genus Acridotheres; species Acridotheres tristis. The sequence continues at coordinate 7,385,822 of CM072919.1, forward strand.
ATCATAACTTTAATTTTTAGTGAACTGTTGTAATGCAAGGATTATAGAGCAGATATGTGTTACTTAATGCAAAATTAAAATCCACTGTCTCTCTATAATAAAGTAACTTTCAGTCTTGGAATCTTCTGTGAAAAATATGTTATCTCATTTTTTTAATAACTGTTATGTTCTTATGTGGAGCACATCTTCCCATAAGCATTTCGAAGAAAAAACTGAGAAACCTTTTCAGTTACTTCTGAATTATTTTGTGTCTTATGGTTGAGATCACTTCTTTCTTCATGTCTAGAAGACCAACAGTGGGCAGGGCGAGATGTCAGGGGAAAATGACATTTTTGTCATAAGCCTCTAATTCTTGTTTTTATTTCTTAAGCTCAAAATACAGGCCTGGTGGATACGTGATGACTGTGATTTCTGATTAAGGGAACACCGTTTTCTAAATGCTTCTGTGTTCATCTTCCTGTGCCTTTAGAAAAATAAAAACTTGAAAAAATAAAATCCCAACAAACAATGAAACAGATGCTGAAGGGCAGCAGTGAATCAGTCACAGTCAGTCTGTTGTCCCCTGGGACCTCTACCAGATCTGCTCCTTCTATGTATAAATGAAGTGTTTAGTGCTTCAGTGTTTTAGATAATGTTTTCTTGAATGATCTGAAAGGGGAAGTAGAAAGCACATTAGATACATCTGCAGATGATGCAGAGCCAGAGAGCTACAGCAGCCATAAGGATGGTGACAAATTTAAATTCATCTGGAGAGCAGCAACGTGCAGGAATTTACAAAGCTAACAAAAAAAAAAAAATTAAAATTCACCGTTACAAATCTATAAAATCACGTTGGAAACGTTATCCAACCCAGGACGTGTTGCTTGTCACATTATCTAAGTGAGGTGTTAATGATGTTTTCTTTCACTCCTGCAGTAAGCAAGAGCTGTTTATCTTGATATCCCACCCAGTTAACTGTTTGTAATGGTATTCTGATCTTTAACCACCTCCACTGCATCTCCCTAGAACTGTTTGCAGTTTCCCTGCTGTGGTTTTGGTGGTGGAGGACAAATAACTGCACCATTTCTTGCTTTAGTTGCAAGGAAAATCTCAGCAGCGTGTGGCAAAAACTAACATCTCCTTTTTAATTGTATATTTTTCCCCCCACAGCATTTAATTTTAATAGAATTCTGTCTGCAATTTACACGCCTGTCCCAAATTCAGAGTCCTAGGATGTGAAATTGTGTTATTTTATCATCTTCTCCTCTACCACCTTTCCAGTTCAGGATGCCAGCAGGACTCCAGAGCAGACCTGCCTTGAGATTTCCTTTTTTCTTTGCCTAGTTTTAGTCCTGCTTTGGGAATTCAGCTGCCTTTTTGGCTTATCAGCCTCTCAGCACCGGGCTCCTGGTGGGGCAAGCACCACTCAGCTGCAATTTGCCCAGATAGCAGCGTTGCTATTGTTAGTGCTGGTGTGTTAGAAAAGGGGGTGTAAAACAATTCCCTGCTGCAGGAACAGCCTCGGGGAAGGGGGTTTTTGGTGCACTTTGTGCCATGGAACCACAGGGTGCTTTTTGGGATGCCCATCTCATTCCACTCCTTTCCATGGCCATGAACACCTCCCACTATTCCAGGCTGTCACACTGTTTTGGTGTGGGATTGGTGGTTGTTTTTGGTTTTTTTTTGTTTGTTTGTTTGTTTGTTTGGGGTTTTTTGTTTGTTTTTGTTTTTGTTTTGTTTGTTTTGTTTTGTTTTTTTAAATTAATTAATTAATTTTTAAAATTAGGGCTGTATGCAAACATTCTGTGTTTTCTTGGAGATAGCTGGATAAATGAAGATTAGGGGGGGGAGGAGGGAAGAAACAGAAGAACACTTATTTTGCAGAAAACCTTACTATTTCCCCCCCCTTTTTTAGTTGATTTGTCAGCACCTTCATGATAAATTTAAGCCCCTTGGTGATGGGCTTGCTCTGCTCACCTTTGTGGGCCTCCTAGAAATGGTCCACAGGTCCCAGTGTCTGAGACACAGAAGCAGGACAGTGAATTTTATTGTGAGAAAGTAGGTAATAGTCGATTGTTTTCCATAAAGACTGAGCTAAAGGCTAAACTGAAGATAAACCATCAGTGTTGGACTTCAGCACCTGCAAAGATGGGCACAGTACTCTGTGTCCCTCTAGCAGTGTTGGTTTTGGGGGTTTTTTTGTTGTTTTAGTGGGGGTTTTTTGTTGTTATTTTTTTTTGTTTGGTTTTTGGTTTTTTTTGTTTTTGTTTTTTGTTTGGTTTTGTTGTTGTTGTTTCGTTGGCTTTTTTTTTTTAGTTTGTTTGTGTTTTGTTTGTTTTGTTTCCTTTTTCTTTTTTTTATAATCGCAATTGCTTTTGGAGTGTCTGCTGTGCGTCTGGCATGATTTTGGTTGTGCAGTGGTATTGGGCTTTCAAAATAACTCTACTGCTACTCACTTAAACCTGTTTTAAGATTATGCAATATTTAGTCGTTTTGTGCAGTGAAAACTGTGAATTTTTTTTGCCCTGATTAAATATATTTGCCTATACCTGATCTCAGTTGAACGTATTAAGGCATAAAACAAAAATGATGTGCTCTCCTTGTTATTTCCTTCACTGTAAAAGGTTGTGATGGTATTTATCTGTGCTACTGTGCCTCTCTATCTCTGTGAATTCTTTATCCAAATAGCGTGGTGGTGGCTTGCAAGTGATGAAAAACAGTTTCCTTTTACACAAACGTCCATCTTTGTTAATGCTGTCAGAGAGCAAGTGTGATATTCAGGGGGTGCACGCCAATCTGTGGGCTACTGATAGTGTAATCTAATTTCCAAAAATAAATTAAAAGCATCTTTTCATCTGTAGCCATCAGATGTACACCAGCTAAGGACAGCAACGCTTCAGAGACAGCACACGTGAATTTGGTGGCTAATTGGGAATTAAACCTTTGGGTTTTCCACCTTTTCTGACAGGCTGACCTTGCTGCAGGAGGTCAGGATGGTATCATGTGTTGTGGCAGGGACTTCCACAGATAAAAGGTCTGCGTGGAAGGACTGCTCCTTGTTTCAAACAATGTCTTTGAAAGCTTTGTGAGCAGTTTTTACCGTGGCATTTTTTCAGCCAAAACTTATGCATGGCATTACAGAAACTTGCATTTTAAAAAGTTAGCAAATAATAGGCTTTTTATATATAGATGTCTTTTATGTCATTTTCCATGTCCTCCTAAGTAAAATGGGGAAAAAAACGAATCAAACTGCATTTCTGATTTTCATAGTGAGCTGCCACAACACAGAGTGAACTCTTCCCTAGTGTGTAGCACTTACATTTATGCTTTTTAAAGATGTTATAGCTGTGTATTCAAACTGAAAAGATGGGTAATACTTCTCTCCATAGGGAAATGCTACAAAATTTATGCCAGTCTTTTTGATAATCTCAAGATGAGAGAGAGGACCCCCTTCTCCTTCCACTCCCTCAAACTATTGTGATGGATATTAATGTTTCTTCACCCAGGTTTGCATGGTTACAGCTCAGCTGGCACTGGTGTGTATGTATGGCTGACTTATTCTTCCTTTAACGTGACAAAGACAACAGTTTTCTGTTGTTTGTCCCAGACCTGGCAACACAAAGATGTCCAAGCCTCCTGTATATCCTGTAGGGCATCCCCCTTGCTGAAGAAACACAGTGGATCATTGCAGATCCTCCAATCTCACTGGAGTGGTGAGGCTGCCTGTTTAATTGAAGGAGTCCTTTTATGATTAAGAACTTGCTGTCTGAACCCCGGATGTGACAACTTGCTGGCTAGATTTTTCATTTTAGCTGCATAAATCACAAAAAAATCCCAGAATGGCAGGATATTTGTGTTTGTGAGGGAGCTGTGGAGATGCTGTGCTCCATGCCCCTGCCCAGGCAGGCTCCCCTGCAGCAGTGGCACAGGAACGTGTCCAGCTGGGCTGCCATGGCTCCACACAGGGACACTCCAGCCCTCCCTGGGCAGCTGTTCCAGGGCTCTGCCCCTCCGTGCACACAAGTTCTTCCTCCTGCTGGGCTGCACTGCCTGCCCTTTCTCTGATGGCCATTGCTGCTCCTGCTGCCACTGGCAGCACTGAGCAGAGCCCGGCCCCATCCTCTGGCAGCCCTGGAGATGTTTGGATGGATGGATGGATGGATGGATGGATGGATGGATGGATGGATGGATGGATGGATGGATGGATGGATGGATGGGATCCCCTCTCCCCTTCCCTCCTTCAGCACAGAGATGCTCCAAACCCTTTCTCGATGTTTTGGCCCTCTGGAAATAATTAACATGTAGATTATTTCACATATTTCTCCATTCTCTTCATGACAAATTTATTATCTCCCTTTGAACTGGAGCACTGTAAGGTATTTCTTATGCTTATTAAAGATGTATTCAAGTTTACAAAGCCTCAGTGAAGTTTCTTGTTGAAATAACTCATTCTTTCCTTGTGTCCAGTTCAGACTTGGATCTCTGAAGCTGCAGGAAGTCCCAAGCCCAGCAGAAGTGGTCAAGGAACTCATTGGTTACTGCCTGGACAGCCTGGCAAAGCTGCAAGCCAAAACTGAGCATCTGCAGAGAGAAAATGAAAAGCTTTTCTGCAACTGGAGTGACGTGGAGAAGAGGTGAGTTCCCAGGTGGATTCACCTGAGAAGCTCAGCAGCAGTGGACAGAAATTTTTATGCAATTTTTATGCAACCCATGTGGTTGTGGATCTCCTCCCTTTGAAAAAGATGCAACTGATACTAAAAATGTGCAATTAAAGGTGGTTTTAGCTTATGAGTTAGAAACAAAACCCCAAACACCTCAAAATCTGTGGAATTAGCCTCATTTTCTTTAGGAAGCCTTTTCATTAATATTACTTCCTATAATTCTTAGGACTGGCATTGTAAATTGTTCACATTTTTGAGTGAGAAATAAATTGCTGTCTCTTCCATTTGTTTTCTTTGTTGAAGAAGTTGGAATTGAAAAATGAGTGCAGTATTGTAGAAAAAAGTACCATTATTTTTCAAGAGATTTTTGTAATTGCTATCTCAATTGTCTATCATTCTGTAGTGAAATAATCTATGCTTGTTTCAGTCAGCATAGAGCAGCCAGAGATTCATCTTGCTTTTCTCTAACTTTACCTGAAAAAACACACAATCTAGGAAGATTGATGAAAGAATGCCGCTAATTTCCCTTAATTTACCTTGAAAAAGAGAGCCAACTTTTGGGGAGGAGTTAGTTTTGTTCCCCTCTCATTAAAATGAGTAACAGTTTCTCCTGACAGTCTCCCTGACAAGCAGAGGGCCTCCCTAAGTAGTGTTTTACTGCTTAACAGTGTAATTGAACAATAGTGTATTGTATAACCCGTGTTCTGTACTGCATTACACGCTGATGTGTAAGAGGCATTAGTGCTTGTATCAATTTCCATGGTGGGGTGGTACTTTTTACAGAATAACCCCAAATAAAAGGAGGAAAAAGAAAAAAAAAAAAAACAAAACTAAAAAATCAGAGTTGCATGACTTTGTTCTCAGTGCAAGCTGGTGGGTTTCTTTAGCATGTTTGTAGTTTTGAGCAGATGAAAATGGATTTTCAGAATATCCACTGAAGGATTTATGGTCACCCCTCTTTGGCCATGTCTATTAAATGCAGAATAAAAATAATTCAAAAATCATTTTCATTCAAGAAGTATTAGGCTTTTTGGTTGGGTTTTTGGGGAGGTTCTGAGAGTTTTTTGGTTTTTTTTATTTTTTTTTAATTTAGTTTGGTGTAGTGGTTTTTGTTTTTTCATTTAATTATTTTTGCCGCTTCCCAGTTCTACCCTGCTGCTGCCTCCCTTTGCTGTTTCAGCTCCGAGCACTGAGAGTTGCCCCGAGCTGAACAAAGCTGTGCCTGTCTTTGTTCAGGAGGCAGGATTTCAGGATTTACATCCTGCACCACTCAGGGTGCTGAGTGGTGAAACATCAAATACAGAGCACGTGGTGTGGAGAACTGAGCTCCAGGCCAGGACAGCCCCTGCAGCTCCCTCTGCTCACAGCCTCTCTCCTCAGGACTTCATTAGAATTAAAACATAGCAGGCAGGCTTCTCAGAGCTGCTTTTGTGCCCCTGAGTCCGGGGGCTTGGGCTGGAATTATTCAATCATCCCATTTCTATCTCCCTGTTCGAATTTTCTTGGCCATCACAGAGGTTTTGGTGAGCAGGTGGCTGCCTGCGGTTGAGTGTGTGTCTGTGTGTGTGTCTGTGTGTGTGTGTGTGCACCCCAGGGATGGATGAGTTAAAATACCTGAGCAGAATAGCTGTTCTCTTTATTCCATATAGAAAATTCAAAGCTGGTACATCCCAGGCCAGGTTGGACATTGGGGCTTGGAGCAAACTGGGATAGTGGAAGGTGTCCCTGCCATGGCAGGGAGTGGAACTGGCTGGGCTTTTTTCCGGTCCCTCTAACCCAAACCCATCTCTGATTCCTTGATGATGGAGGTGGCAAATTTTAAGTAACAATAACCTGTAGCAAAATAACTCCTTGAACAATAAAAATCCAGTTTTTGGCTTGGGCGTGGGGTATTTTGTTATCAGGCGTCTAAAATTTGTGTAGACAAGCCAAATTCAAAATAGCTGCCAATTTATGTTGTGGTCAACTGCAGTGACAGTGTATTTAAACCACAAGCGGATTATAAAAATTCAAGCAAGGTACTTTGGGCTTGAAACTGAGTCTTCAGCATTAGCTCATCTACATTCCATACCATTGCCAGTGCTGGGGGGAGGGTGAATCTGAAATGCAAGGGAGCAGTGCTGTGAGATCCAGGAATTATTTTAGAGCACTGGGAACAGGGATGAATGCCAGAGATGCTGAATTCTTTCCTTCATAGTGTTGGATTGTGAAAGTTGCCACTGGTAATTAAATAAATGCCATTAAGTTTGATATTTCGTGTTCACCTCTGCAGAGCATATGTGATTGCTCTTGAAATCTTGGTTTTTATTATCAATTTCTCAGTTTATTGCATGTCACAGTGTCTGGTTTCTTTGGGCTGTGCAGGATGTTTAATGCCTGCCACCTTGGGTGCATTTTGGCACACGAAAAGCATTGCAGAGAGACCTGAGGACGCACAAACTGGGAGGCACCACTCCAAAAAAACTGACCCCCATTGGGGCTCGTGGTGCTGGGAGCTCATCTGTGAGAGGAGCAGCTCCTCCACCTGGCCTGGGGAGATGCTCTTTGAGGGGCACAGGGCATGCAGAGGCAGCAGCACGTGGGGAATGGCAATTAAAGTTTGTGTTTGCAGCCACTGAGGTATTGGAATGAAACCCAGCCAGCTCTGCCCTGTGCTCACGTAGCTCAAGGGGTGAATACCTCAGTGAATCCTCCACAGAGACACCCCACCTGCACCATTAATGCATGTCTGTCCCCAAGACCACTGCCTTTTACCAGCCTCCTTTCAAGTGTCAGGTATGCCGTTTAATAGTGGGTTTTAAAGGCTCATAACTTGTAAGTACAGCATCAATGTGATGCTTTTGTGATGTTCAGAGCTCTTACATTGAGTGTTTTGCCAAATTAATGCCATTCTGTGTCTGCAGAATGCATTTGGAAGTGGATAGCTTTGAATAACAGAGGCAAAAAAAGGTCAAAGAAAGGTGTTCTCATAAATGAAAACAATCATATAAGATTAGCTGATGGCATACTACTAATTGGTTCTGCCCAGAGGGAAGAGTTAATATTCTAATTCTAATGTTCAAGATGCTAATTTTTTTTTCTCCAGAGACTGAAGAAATTGGCTACTCTTGCAGTAGGTTTCTCCACTGCTCTACTCACAGTCCAGGCAGCATCAGCTTTACTTCACTGGAAGTTTCCACTGGCATGGGCTTTCATAAAGAGATGTCCTTGCAGCACTCAAGGGCCTCACTGGAATTATCTTAAATGGCACTTTTTTGGCCAAGTCAGCCACATTTCTCAATATCTGAACCAGCCTCAGCAGAGAGCAACCACTTTTCTGGGTTTATGTGTGGGAGAGGGGATTATTCCACAGGATTTGATAAAGACAAGATTAGCATATTTTAGGCAAAATCCTTTCCCCCCCCCCTCATTCTTATGTATACGGAAATAATTAGTATCAAGCATGTCCAGGCTCTTCTGGGCCCTGCATTAGGGTTTATGATTCTTTGTGGATTGTCTGTTTATTCCCCACTAAACAGTTAACTTCCCTTTTGTAGGTGGAAAGTCTCCTGGTAGTTGATTAGTACCTATGATCTTTCATTTAGGAATTATTGAACTGATCTATATGGTAATGATGTTCTGCTATTTGCATTTAAATTAGATGAATTATTTATCAACTATCAAGCATATCCCCAAAGCATTGAACAGTAGGCTTAATACTTCATGAGATTTCACACATTTCACCACAACATAAAAAATCAGGAGGATTTTTTTTTTGCTATTGTCTTGCTTCTTACATCATATATGGTTTTGATCTGTGAACAAAGTAATTAGTATTTATGTAGGAAGTCTGTTTAAATCTCCTGCCTTATAAATTAATATTTTTAAAGTCTGTTACATGTCTGGGTTTAATAGCATAATAAGCCTTCTAAACTTTTTTTACTGCCTTGCACAGGCTGGTGAAAAAATGTTAAATTATGACTATTTACTATATGTACCATGATCAGTGAGATTATCAAGATATTTATTTTCTTCTTGTGTACACAGCTAATAAAATGTTTGTGGTTCAATCCAATGACTGAAAGGTTGTGAAATACAAGAATTAAACACAGAATTACATTTGCCACAAACCACTTGATTTGTGTGCTCAGGTTTGCTTGTATTCCAGTTTGCTTGTGAGACTTTATACACCTATATTCCTAATTTAATACTTCCATTGTGCTTCCTTTTATTGACATTCATCTCCCCACAGGTGCATACTAAAATTTTTTAAAAAACTGAAGTATATTTTCCTCTGAAGGTATTAAGAGCTTCTAAACATTTTTATAATTTGGAATTTTCTTTTTCTCTTCAAGTATGTTTCACACCAGTGTGTGGTCCAAATTCGAGACCTGTCAAGGTGAATCATATCTGTTTATAATCTCATTATGTGTATCCTGCTAAGGTATACCCTTAGCATTGAAAATAAAGAACATCTGCCTATTTACATTTTAGTTATCTCAAATGGAGGTGTGCAAGAACCTACGAAAAAAAAATGAAGGGCATGAAGAGAAAGGTTTATATCTGGGAACTTTTCCCTTCTGGAAGCAGAGTTCATTGCACTTCTCTGTGGAAAAACAACAGAAAAAAAAAAGTTTATTCTGGCCTGTTTCAGACACAAGGTGCTGGACAAGCTGTGTGTGGCTTGGAGTGGGGATTCCTGGATGGCCTCACGACAGAATTGTCTTCCAGGAAAAAGAAGAATTTGTGTAACAGTTAATTTTGTGCTGCAGGCTGGAAAAATGCGTGGAAGCTAAGGAGGAGCTGGAGGCTGACCTTTACAGCAGGTTTGTTGTGGTGCTGAATGAGAAGAAGGCAAAGATAAGAAACCTGCAGAAGCTGTTGAGTGAAGCTAGAGAATCCACAGGGGATGCCAAATGCTCAAGGTATTTAATTTCCCTGAGTTTCTTGGTGTGGTACCTGGTGTACGTTTGAGTTTAGCTCAGCTCAGATTCCATCTCCTTGGCCCTGACAGTGAGTGGCAGCTCTTCCTGGCTGAGTGCTGGGTTATCCAAACCAATCCTGGAAGCCATGGGAGAGGAGGATTCTTTCTGGCATTTTGCTGTGGGTGCTGTAGCCAAGAAATGAGTTTCTGATAGATCTGTCCTGTTTTCTGCTGGGCTGCAGTTGATTTTCCAATCATGTCCCTTGCCCTTTCCATAGGTGGCAATTCCATACATATTCCCCCTGGGTTATTTAATTCCTTTGAGAAACAAAAATACCTTAATTTCTTTCCCTTTCTTTTGATGTTTTTAGGGATAGTATAGCTACTACTCAGGTGGTTATAAAGAGAGAAGACAACTATGATGCCAGCACTGATGAGGAAAGTGAAAATCCAGCAGGGGCCTCGTTGCCATCAGGTAAGACAGAAAGCATTGTCTTCCTGTTTTATCACAGACAGGCTTTGTGTGAATAAAGCTTGAGGAAGGCAAAATACTACCTGACACATTTATCTGTGACAAGCCAGCCAGCAAGCCTTAAAAATACCTCTCCTGAAGCAGAGTACAATACTGGCATTTTCAAATTAGAGAGGGGAGGTTTAAAAGCATGTTGCACGAGTGAAGGCACTGTCATTTCTTGCAAAGTGACAAATTACACACTTTGTGGAGCTAATGACAGTCTAATAGTATCTGAACCATCAACAATTCCATTTTAAATTCTAGGAATCATGATGTGTGTGCCATGATTGATAAAGTGTAAAAGGTAGCTCCTGACAGTTCCAATAGTGTTTAAAAAAGGGAAAGAGAGGAGGTTTAACAGCTATAAAAAGAGCTGTGTGCATAAATGGAATGAAAATGTATTTATAGCAGAATCCACTTTAATTTGTCAGAGGATTTTTGGCCTTGTGAAGATGCTCATGAAACTTAATCTGATGGATTTTTCCAGGCCTAAAGCCTTGTAAAGTGTGTGGGATGCAGTGATGGCCCATTATACAGTACAAGATATTTAACTGTGAATCAGAATTTTGGCATGTTTGTGATAAACTAATGGGAATACATGGGGTAAATGCTATCAAAGTTTCAAAACTGCAGTGATAGTTGTGACATGGTTATATGTATGTATAGATATATACATATATGTGTATAAAAATACATACACAGACTTCCCTTCTGGTCTATAGAGTTTGCTATGGGTTCTCTCACTGGAGCTTTTTATTTCCACCATAGGTGAAGGTAATCCAGACAACAGTGTGTTCCTGTAAAACAGAAATTTTCTGTGCACATTGGGAACCAGAAGTGTTCAGGACCCTGTTGCCAGTGGCAAGCAGCTTTGTCACTCACGTGGGACTGTCTGCTGAGGAATTTCTGGCTTTATATAAAGTAGGCAGAGCTTCAGGCAAGTGGAAAAAAATTGGGAACACAGAAAGAAATAATTTAATTGTTGCACTGTGCCCTCCAGAAGTCTTTGCTGTCAGGTGGTAATTGGTCAGTTCAGGTAGCATGACGAGAAATACTTTGTTTTGTGATAAGGCAAGGAAAGGTGGAAGGTGTGGAGTCTTCTTCTAAGTTCAGTGGAGCCTAACCAGCTCAGTGACAGCTTTGAGACCGAGATATTTATTTAATAATGAAAACAACACCCACTGCCCTGCTCAGGCAATTGTGAGGGACTGGACTGATCAGTGTCACAGGAAAATACACCAACTGTGTTTTTATTTGAGGTGCAAGCAAAAAATGTCATTTATTTTACCTTTGAGGGATGCAGTCCTCAGGGTTTTGGTGCAGACTGGAAGAGGTCAGATGCAAAACTTGCAGATAACATGAAGACCATGCAGTGAATGCTTTGGGTCACACAATGAGTATCCCTGAGGTCAGTGTGGTGCTCTTCCTTTGTGCACAGCTTTCTCTTTCAGTGAACAATGGGAAAGCACAGCTGGGTGCTGAATATCTGCAGTCGGTCCTGGAATTTTCACACTCAACAAGAGGCAGACCATCTTTTTAGGGAGAAAATAGTGAGTCAGGGATGAGTGGAAAGAGTGGATAATGAAGCTCAAAGCTACATGAAGCATCGAGATCTGTAAGACATAAAAGATAAAACAGATAATACTTGGGGTTTTGTTCTGTTTATCTTAGTTTTCCTATCTCCTAGTCCATCATTGTATTTCTCTTCCTTTTGGACTTGAAATATCCTTGCAGGAGTCAATGAGAATTAGAAGATCATTGAAGTAGTTTTAGTAGATATTGGTGAAACCCACAGTCAAGAGAGAAGATCATAATTAAAAAACTTCTTTGATGGAAAGTGAAGGCACGTGTGTGTAGGTACACATAGATGCACAGCAAAAATGCATTTGTATATGTGCATGTCCAAATAATTCACTATTCATTGAAAAAGCAGCAGTGAGGGGAAAACTTGGGGTGGTTCCATCACAGCATAATTCAGTCCTAGCAACTCAGGAGGATGTTACACAGAAGCTGTGAAATCAGATGTTGCAAAATCAGAAAAAAAAATAAAAATCAGGATTTGTTGAACAGCAGAGTGTAAAACTGTCTGAAGATTTTATTTAACCACCAATAATTGTTCTTCTCCCTGAATTTTTGGGGTACTCAAGAGATACCAGGGTATTTCAGTGGGCATGGAAGAAAAACCTGCTAATGTTTATTCAAAGAAAATTGAATTACTTATTTAGATATCAATCTGATGTTGATCTGATGCAAATATTGTAGCACAATCCAATGAAGAAAAATATTAAGAAAATGAGTAAGAATAATTAATTGCAATCTTTGTAAAGGGGCAGAATCTACAGCCTAAAAGTTCACCTAAAATTTCTTCCTCTTTTTGGCATTTCCAGTACTATTTGTAGGTTTGATTTATGGTTTGCTTTCTCACAACAGTTTCTGCTTCATAGCTTAAAGCAAAGATCAACTGAAACGTGGTAGTTTTTGTCTTGCCTACACACTGATGTAGTTAATGCTTTGTATTGTAAAGGAAGAAATTAAAATTGAATTAGTGAGTATTTTAAAGCACTCAGAAAAACAGCTGATGAGAATTACACCCCTTAGAAAAAGAACAGCATTTATAAATAATAATACATTTGTAAATAATACTGTGTGTGATCCTATACAAGAGTTTTGCCCATCATGCTGTGAGCACGGGGGGAATTTATTTGGAATCTTATTTAGGGCTGTGAATGTGAGGTTGAGAAAGGCACAGAACTCCAGCTCTCACTGCAGTTTAATAAATTCTGAAGCAGCAGCTACAGATGACGTTTCAGGTCCTTGAAATGCCTCTGAGCTCCTGCTTGAGAGAGGGAGGAAGAAATTAAGGAAATCCTGCTGCTGTTCTTCATGGATAGAGTGTCAGGAATCTTTCTTGGGAGCAGGACAGGGCTGGTCTTGCTTAGCTCCAGGTTTTATTCCAGGGTGGGTGAGGTTCTGTGAGTTGTAGTTGTTGCTTTCTCGACTGGTGCTTCAACAGAGTTCCCCCATCTGGAGCAGACCTGTGAATATCACAGAAGGTGAGGAGTGGGATAAGGGCTGTGGTTCTCTCCATGTGCTGGTGCCAACTGGACACAGTTGGTCTCCCAAGGGGGGAAAAAGTCCCCAAACCAAACCACAAACCCCAGCAATGGCCAGCCCGTGTTTCTCTTAGCCCACAGGAGTGAGTGGGTGACTCAGCATGATGCCACCACACTGATGCAAGATGTTTCTGTCATTTTAGGATACAGAAACCCTTATTCTGGGTAAGGACAACCCAGCTGTTACCAATTCCTCTTTCTTCCCCTCTGTGCTGAATTTTACAGGTTTTGTTTACTCCAGCTACTGAGCCCTTCCTCCTAGGGATCTTGAAATTACAATATCAGACTGATAAATCTTAATTTGATATCATGGTTGGAAACGATGGCTTTGTCCTGCAAATCAACTCATTAATTGAAAAATGTTTTAGTGGCCCACGTGTCAGGGGGGCTTTTAAAACATGAGCAAGGATGGGATAAATGTTCCCCTTCTCTGCTGCCTTCCCAGGAGCTTGAAAGGTAGATGGAGGGTAATGGTTTACTCTTCACAGTGCCTGGAAAGTGACCAGAAAAGAGAATATTATTCCTCCTCCCACACACATGACAAAACTGCAGGGTAAGATGTAATTATTGCAATCTGTTGTAGATATGAAGGATAACGTAGCAGGTGGGATGTAGGCAATGGAAGAAATTGTTGTATGATTTATTGTTGTTATTGTCAGTTTTAAATGCTATTATATGTGCCTGCCTCTGGACAAAACAAGGCTGCTGTGCACCAATTTGCAGTCAGCTTGCATCCTGTTCTATTTTCTCTTGTCTCTAAATTCTTTAGCTGTATTTCACATTATAATTGGTAGAAGTTACCTCTCCTTAGGGTAAGGAGGGATGTCATGATCTCCCCTGTTGGATCAAATAAAATTTTACGATCTGTGTTCCTTGCCGAGGTGTGTGGAAATATTCCATATTTCCCTAGACATTCAGTCTTTTCTGCATGTTTGATGATGAGGACAGGTTCAGGATTGGTTGTATTAAACTCTCTGCAGAGCCCACAGTAAATAAGAACAAGCACCTTGCCATCCCTCACTGCCTCACCATGCAAATGTTCTCACCCCCTGCACTCAAGCTCCTGCCTTGGGGATTGTGTGTTATGCCTTCAGGATTCTGTGGCCCTTTAAATTTAATTAGCTCTCCTGTGTAGGCCAATCCACTGATGGCTTGGTGCTGCTGGTTAATAAGCTTTGATCAAAGTTAATAATAATAAAAAAAAGCTTGTTGTAACAGCACCCGGCTGTGCTGTGCAATTAAAGTTCCATCTGTGAAGGCTTCTCCTTAAAAGTCTATTTTTAGGTAGTTTCAGTACTTAGCCATTTTAATTTACCTCGGGTTTAAGTTATTCTCTTTTTGTCAGGCTGTAATTGAAAATGGTTCATCCCAAGGAATAATTTCATTTCCCTTTCCCTTAAAGCTGTAAATACCGTTTTTTTTTTTTCTTCCCCCTGAAACTTGATACTTATTTTTTCCCCCACAACCTGATGGTTTTATGCCTCTGAAATGCTTGTGGCTGCCAAACTGTGTTACACCAGGTGCCATGGCCAAAATATATTTACAGTATAAGTATCAAGATCTTCCATGCCCCTTTAAAAATCCTGTTGTGAGCATTGCACTAGGAGGGATTTACAACATATTACTTGGACATTTTTCTATGAAAATTATCAAAATTGCTGATATCTCTGCATATTCTCTACACACCTTATTTTTCCTGCTTCAGCATATAAAGTGATGCAGCTGAATGTGGTTGTCCCAAAATGAGTCCTTATTCAGTGATATTACATAACTGAGTCAGATTTATGCTTTGCTAAGACTGTTGAAAGTTTGGTGATTGATCAACAAAATTAGAGCAGCTAATGATCAAACTGCACAGTTAGGTGCAACAACACTGATTAATGGAAAATTCAAAAATGTTTGTTCTATTATCCATGTACTGCTACACATGAAATAACTTTTATTTCCTTGGTGAGTTGTAAAATCTTTTCAAATCCAATTTAATTTCTGCATAAATCATCAAAATAACTGCCTCTATTATATTTAAGTTAAATTGTAAGACCCTTATATTAGAATCATTTTCAGACCAAGCTGGTCCGATTCCAAGCTTGATGATGCACACCCACGAATCTAGTGTTGGTTTTTTTTCCTTGACAACTGAAAAAACCAAGGTAATTTCAACAGTTCAGCAATATGCACTTCAAACAAAGGTGGAATTATTTCCTTTTTTTTTTTGTGGGGCAAGGGATGTTGATATGTTCATGCGAAGGAGAATAAATGACATGAAGTTCAAGTTCTTAGGTAAATAAATGAAAATTAAATCCATTAATGAAGAAGTGACTTGATAAATGTTGTCTCCTTCCATGGATAACCATTCCCCAAGCCTATTTTGACACCTGTTGGTAGAGAATTTAACTCCCCATGTGAAACTGCAAAATCAGTGGTGCTGGAGCTGTGCCACCACAGCCCTGCTCTGCCTCATCCTCCTCCAGGGAACAATTCCTTCCCAATATCCCACCCAGCCCTGCCCTCTGGCAGTTGTCATTCAGACAGGAAGAAATAAAAATACTTAGGTATATTTCATGATACACTGAAAACAAGATAATTGACATGCAGAAAGCACAGTGCATTTGCATTCCTTTCTTGAGAACACGTCTGTACTTTAGAGGAGCTGACATTTGGTTTAGCACTGTTGGCTCTTGGAGAAGGATCCTTTCAACAAGGAGAAGGAAGAAAGGTTCCTAAAAGGGCAGTGATCCTGAACACTGAGGTAAAAAACCTTATTTTCAGCTAGGGAACAAACCCTGGATGCTGCAGGTGCTACACTGGAGCAGAGTTTGCTGTCACCTGTGGCTGTTCCGCCTTCTGTAGAGCAGCCCTTCTGATGCATTTTGCAGGCTGCCTTCCCAAACTCCACATTTCCCGTGTGTTTGGGGCAGTTCCCCAGTGCTGGGTGCACACACCAGTTTATTTTTTTTATTTGCAGTGTGGCTCTCCCTGTAAGGGCGTTTGCTCTGGCCACCTGTGCAACACTCACTGCCGTAATTACCTTAATGACATCCCAGCTGTGTTACAGTGCCTCATCCCAGCAAACAGCCTATCTTGATTAAAAGCTGCACTAAGGCCCGTGGTTGTTCCCTTGATTTATTGTTTTTCCAGGTTAAAGCACACATCCCTGTTTTTAGCTGGAAGTTTTCTCAGCTAGGCTGCACCCTGTGAGTCTGGTGGGTCTTGGCTGGATTTGAGGGTTGGTTTCCCTGTTTGCCTTTGCTTCTTGTAGCCTTTTTATTTTGTCTTCAAGACCAGTGGAAACGGATGGGAAACAGATTTTACACCTAAGGAAACGTCAAAATCAGCACACTATCTAAAGTAGCAATAGAAAAACTTTTGTTTTAGTGCCTTAAAGCAGCTTTGATTAAGAAGAAGGAAATCTCTTTGCTTCATCTAAACATCATGAAAGTAATACTCCCATAAACTTTTTTTAATTACTCCCTCCTCCTCTTCTCTACTGTCCTGCTTATTTTACTGGATATTTTTGTTACTTATGTCCATCTCAGGTGAAAGGTACTGTCCTAAAGTCACTTTCCTATGTGTCCTTAAGCTTTTATTCTTAAAGTGGCACACAGATCAGTCTAAGACACTGAGAGCGAGATGATAAAATTGTACTAGAAAAATTTACTTTACTCAATGGAAACCCTAAACGATGGCACTAAACTGATACACAAATTCCACGTAAATCACTTGGAATGTTGCCAGACTTCCTGGAAGGCAGGGGGTTTTTGTCAGTCATTGTATTGGAAGGCTGAGAAGTTCCTTTTCATCTTTAGGATGAAAGGCTCTCCTCAAGGACCCTTTTCCTCAATCCATGACGCTGCATACGTGCATGAATTTCATGCAGAATATTAGAAATTTGTGAAACTTGGAAGGGGAAAAATGGCTTAAAAGTAACCCGGACACAATAGGCAAATTTCCTTGGGAGTAATTTTTGATTTTGTCATGCATTTTGGTGTATTCTACTTGGTTTTGAAGTTTAACCTGACCTCGCTGGTTTATATACAGGTGACCTCATAAAGAAGCTCTCAGTTACACACCCTGTGTCCAGGCAGGTCAAACACAAAGTTCTCTAAAAGAGAACTTTTTTCCCATATGGGATCTGACAGAGGGGAGGTGTTTTCAATACTGGAGCTGTCAGCAGCATCTTATTTGTTTAGGTTTGGTTTAGTTTTTTTTACTTACTGTATAAATTAAAAGTAATGGTATAATGCCAAAGCAAAAGTATTGTAAACTCTGAGTTTTGTTTTTTTTAATTGGGCGAAGAGACAGCCCAAGGTGTATGAAACACAGAGAGTATTTCCTTATACATACAAATACCTAAATTATTTGCATGTTTTATTTTTTTTTTATATCATATTAATTTTACTCTGTTAGGACACACAAAACATGACACCTGCTAACCTTCCAGAGAGAGTCAAATTCAGGAGGTTCAGAGCTTTGCATTTCTATCTTGGGAAACAGGTGCAAAACCCACTCTGGGCATCCTGAGTATGACCCTCCCTTCTTTAAAAAGTAAATATCAAACTTTTGTTTTAAAAAGGTAGATTTAAATAAAAAGATGCTCTCAGATGGATTAATCTTCCTGCAGTTTTCATCTCCATTTCACCAGTCTTCACCTAGCTTTGCTCCTGTTCCTCTGTGTTAATAGGTGTAGTTGTGATCACCTGGGACCAATCACACTGAAATCGTTGGGCCCTCTTTCAAATTCTTCCCAAATTTAAACCCTGGAATTCACTTTTCCAGACAAGGTATCCAGTTTGCAGTCAAGCTGCAAACCTTTTCTTCCCTTGTAGCTTATAAAAATGTCAGTAATAACTCATTTATAACTCATTACCAGTTCTGTCAGTGTGTAAAAAGGCACAATATCACTCTTGATGCAAACAGAAAATTGGATGCTCTGTGAGCAGTTCACAGCATATTGTTCTAGGAATCTGGATATCTAAATGTAAATCAAAATGAGTGTCCATCTTTAATTGTCCTTTTTTAGAGATTATGGGGTGAAATTTAGACCTCGTTGTGTAGATATCAATTGTGTCCAAATTCAGGGTTTTTAAAAGGAAACAAAAAAAGGCACATTACCACACATTGTATGTACCAGTATTTCTGAATATACTAAGAATATAATAAATTATAAAAATCGGCATTTTTATCATGTTAGTTTTTCTTAGCCTCTCTTCACCAAGCATTACCTCAATCATTTGAAAGACACAATCAAAATAAGTTAGTCTTCAGTGTTGATGTGCATGGCAGAAAGGCAGTTTATTTACTATGCCTATGTCAGATGGCTCCCACTTCACTGCCAGGGCTTTCCTTTGTTCAGTTTGAGAGCAGAGGTAGGTTTTTTATATTTAATAAGGATATAAAACTTCCTTAGCACACAACTGAGTAGGCAGCTCTTTGGTGACTGTGCTGATAGCTAAAAATCTCAGCTTTCAAGAGTGACCAAAGTAATTTCCATGATGTAATGGGTTAATCCATCAGTAGCTTGGAAAGGAATTGCATGTAACCAGTTCAGGCAAGACCAAAAACCTTAGTTTCTGTTTCTGTAATGAACCTGTTTCAGTTGGAGAAATAAACTCAGCTTGTAGGAGAACACCTTGGAGCAGGGCTTTGTCTCAGCCCAGGTGTGCTCACCTGGCTGCAGTGTTGTCCCTGCTTATACAGCCCCCAGATTTCCCTCTGCTGATCCTGAAACTGTCTCCAATTCCATACAGGAAAAGCAGGGTTTATTTGGGATTAGCCATACTGTGAGCTGTTGTCTCAGTCAGGAAAAAACCGAGCCCTTTAATCTATAGCCAGGTGTTGGATTCTCACAAGGATACTCATTACCTGGGTTCCTGGGAGAGAAGGTTCAGGTCAGGAGTATCTGATTGCCAGCAATTTCCTTAAGACCTTTCCTGGTTAACCTGTCTGTAATCCCCAGGGGTTCTTTCAGGGGTTGATCTTGGCATTCTGGCCCTCTCCAGTGGGTTATTTGATTTTTGTCCTGCTATCTCCACGTGCTGTGAATGCACTTCATCTGCTGAAAGCTTCAAAGTAATTAAAAAAAAAATTAAGACATTCTAGATATACAATAAAGCTGTTGTATATTCCCTACGTGATTGTTTACTTCATTACACCTCAACAAATATTAACTTCTCTAGTTAGGCATGAAATTTGTCTGCTTTGGGAGCAGTATCATTAACTAAATGGCTCACTAGTAGCTCCTTGCTCCTGCAGGAAGCATCAAAACATTTTGGGTGCAGTCTTTGAATTCTAGCAAGACCTGGAGAATTTTGATTTTTGATGAAATTTTCTTTTCTTGTTTTTGGTGGGTTTGGTTTTTATCTTTTTTTTTTTTTTTTTCAAGAGGTGAGGAGAAGAAAGCAAAAAACATCACTTCCATGGAGCTGCCCTATAGCCCAGGGGACAGGGAAGGAATATGTGATAAGATTTGGGACATCTCTGCCAAGTGAGGCAGTGGCTTCTTGCACCTTTGAGGGGAATGAGAATGAAGCAGAGACCAAAATGTGTGTGTTTGTGTTGGAAACAGCACACAGCCCCCAACACCTATAGGGGATGCAGTAAGCAACCTTGGGGAAATCTCCTGGAAATGCTGATTTTTCCATGTTGTGAATTTCCCTTGTAAGACACTTTGTCCTTGGTTACCAGGGACTCCTGTTTTCCATACCTGGAAGACTCACAGTGTTTTTTGGTTGGGATTTGCAGGAACACCCCCTTGGTGTGGGAAGGAAAAGACAGAAAAGATGTGCAAAATGGCAAGAATATTGGGTAGTAAGAAATTTTCTTGGCCAGTCTGTAAAAGTCCCACAAAATCCATGTAACAGGGTTATGTGTAGATCACACAGACTGGTTTGGGCTGGAGGGGACTTTGAGGATCACCCAGTGCCACCCCCTGCCAAGACAGGGACACCTCTCACTGTCCCCAGTGTCCAGCCTGGCCTTGGGCACTGCCAGGGATCCAGGGGCAGCCACAGCTGCTCTGGGCACCCTGTGCCAGCCCTGCCCACCTTGATAGCAGCCATGGTTTTCACCTGGCTGCTTTTCTTGGTGTGAATTTCTTCATAGCACATAACAAGCAGTTCATAGTTTTAATTTTTTCAGCTCTCCTGCTAAACAGAGCTGCTTAACAAAGCCTTTCCTTTGATCAGAATCTCCTCCTCACTGCTTGCTGTGAGACACTGCTTGCCATCAGCTTCCATCTGTGTCCAGAATCCTCATCCTTACTCCAGCACTGCTCCTGGGTTCAATTAGCACTGAGAGCACTGGGTTCATTACTTGTCCTTCACTAAGTCTGCCCCTTGCTCAGCCCTGGCTTCACCCAGCACTGTTTGCAGCCTGCCTGAAGACAGAGTTCCCTGCTTCCCTCACTCGAACAACAACAAACCTGAGTCACAATTCCCAGCCACGTCTCAAGGTGTGTGCTGACTAAAGCCTCCTGCAGAACACTGCTGCCTGTGTGGCTGCTGCCTGCAAAACGAGCCTTTATGCAGCACATTCAAAACATGTTGATGCTCCAGAGGAAGCTGCTTGTAAATTCCACCTGATTTGGTTTCAGTTCTGCTGAGCAAAAAAGGTCAATTCCGATATTGTCACCTGCCTTGATTGTTTAAAGAAAAGAAGATTTGGGGATTGATGTGAAATGCAGGTAGACTTTTAGGTTAAATGGATTTTCAGTCATTTCACTATACTGTCATTCATTTTTCATGTGATGTGCCCCATTTTTATTTCACCTTGCTGTTTTTTCTGTCCCTCCCATGGGACAGAAAACTATTTAAAACAATTTCATTAATCATTGAAATTTAGGAAGGTGTTCTGCCAAGTTTCTGTAACTTCTGAGGATGTCAACAAATCACTACCCGAGTACAAAATGCCATCAGGGTACAGAAGAAATTTAAATACATCTCCTCTCTGCATGCTCAGGGGGATAAGATCCTATTCTGCACTTAGCTTAACTTTTCATCAAAGTGGAGAACAGAGAACTATTTTCTTTCTGGAACTTGTAGTTTAAACTTCCCAGAAATGATTGAGTCTTACAGCTTTTAGGGAAATGTAAAAAGTGCTTCTGCCCACCAAGGACTTGATAAAGATTTTTGGCACTTGTGACATGAATGCATCTGTCTTTTCCTTGTGATCAGAAATGGAGGTGGGCCGTGGATGATGGAAATGTGATCTTCGATTTGCCACTTCCCTCTGCCTAAACTGATTTTTTTTTTTTTTTGAGAGAGAAAGAAATGAAAGATGTTGCACAGCTAGCCATCAGACTGAGCAGCTGACCTCAATTACTGCTGGCTGATGACACTGACCACGTCACACCAAGGGAAAATCAGATCTCTGCCATGAGTCACATGTCTTGGAAGACTTCCCCATAAAGCAGGGCAGGAATTAGAAGATTGTAATTTTTTGGATTTTTGAGGGCTATGAGGGCTTTCAAGCTATCCTTATGATATGTGAATCATGAGATTGATGTCAGCCATTTTCAGAAGCATCAGGAAGGTCAAAACAGTGATTGGCCTTTGGTTTGTGTGCCTGTGTGAGTGAATTATATCTCTTTCTCCTAGAAACTACTGAGCTGCTTCCTGGCGCTTTATTCTTTACGCAGTGCAACACTTGGTTCAGGAGCTGCCAGATGAAAAAAATCTGTTCTGTTTCTAGGCCTATCAACATCAAAAAGCTGTTTCAATGTCTGAGAACCTCCCAGTTAGCTTCACAGCACAGTTGAATTTTGATAATCTGAGGAAATAACAGGTGGAAAACCACGTTATGCTGGAAACAGACATCATTCTCACTGCACCCTGAGAGAAGGAGGGTCTTGTCCACCCCACAGAAATTGTGCATTCATAGATCACTACGATTTGGGAAGACTTCAGAGATCATTGAGTCAGATGGTGAAGGCAGCAGTGCCACGTCCCTAAACACCACATCCACACATTTACTGAACACTTTAGAGGATGATTCCACCACTGCCCTAGGCAGCCTGTTCCAGCACTTGAAAACCCTTTGTGTGAAGAAATTATTTCTAATACCCAAGCTAATCCTTCCCTGCTGCAACTTGAGGCCATTTGCTCTTGTCCTGTTTTTTGTGAGGAGGCAGAAGACATCAACCCCCATGCTGGACCTTTGAGTTTTGGAGAAACAAGGAGAGGAGATGGTTTATTTGGGATAAACTAAGGATGGGAGACATGAAGACAATCTCATTATAGGCACTTTTATGTGCACTGGAGGTATTTTATGTGCAGGGAAAGGCCGGCTGTGCCACTGAAGTGTCATAGACGCTGGAGAGCTGCACCCAGCATCCAGATATTCAGGAGATACTTGTATTTCGTGGCTAGAAGACATTAAATAGTCTCCTAAAGCCCCAGCCCCATTCAGGATGTGTCTATAGCCTACTGAGGAGAATTTTTACTGCATGAACAATGGAAAGTTGTCTTAAAATGAATCACTGGTGAATTCCCCCTGGGCAGGAGAGTGTCTTGCCAGCCAGCCCCTGTTGAGCTTGGAGGGAAAGGAATGGGCACAGGAGATGAGCCTTAGTGGGGCAATGGGAGTTCTGTCTTCTGGTGGGATACAAGGTGTTAAATATTTGGTATAGATTAGGAATTTTGTAGCTCTGAAGTGGGAACTATGTCTGTTTCACTCTGTGCTGGTCCGTCCTTCTGCAGCAGTGAGTCGTAGCAGTGAAGGACAGAACAAGTTGCATTTTCATTTAATGTTTTTTCTTTATTTCTTTGAAAAATGGGACATCAGACAGGAAGAAGTGGCACTGCATTTTGGTGAGATTAAGCTATTTACCACTTCATTCTCCTCGCTGTGGCTTGCTAAAATTACTGCAGGAGAGATGTGACATTACATTTATTAACAGCAGCCAGTGGCTCAGTCAGCTGTGACCCTTATCCCAGCAGCAGTGAATTAACCCTGCTGTGTATCCGTGTCCTTTGTCTGGGGTAGGAAAGTAGAAGGGAAAACAGCCCCCAAATCTTTCCTTGAAGCAGCCTGGTGTCCCAGAGCTGAGCTTCTCCCAGTGGCCCAGGCTGCTGCTGTCCCCATTCAGGACAACACTGACATTTTTAATTCACGGCTGCTTCTCAGAACAAATCATCCCCTTGTTGCTCATGGGCCTGAGGAACTTTCAAATCCCTGTCTGGCAGACAGGAGGTGGCTTTATTTTCCTTAGATATCCTTGGATAACTAGATCAACACAGTTCTTGTTATCAGCTGGAATAGTTGTTATTAGTGAAAACAGTGTTAGAGGAAATAACAGGTGTTTTTGTAGTGAGGGTTCCTGAGGGTAAATGGTGAAGGCATGGAGCATTTTCCTTTTTTAAACCACCAAAACTAGAGGCTCTGATGTGTGAGCATGCAGGCTAGCAGCAGTCCAGGGGCCAGCAAGCTGCATGGACTGGGAGCCCATCACAGCATTTGGGAATGTGCTCCCAAAACTGCCCTGGCCACGCAGCTCCCTTCAGCTTTTCCAAGGCTGGGAAAAATTTCATAGAATTACACAGAATACATACATAGAATTTCATATCCCAGGGTAGGTTTGGTGTATGAGCAGTTTAAAAATAAATGTTTTAGTCGTGGTAGTGCTTTTTCCCTGCCACGTCAAGGGAAAGAAAGCAATAATGGACTTTAAGCTCTTTCATATAATTTAACAAAGAAGAACAATGCTATTATGTGCAGGTTTTGCAAGAGAGAGAATGGTCAAGAAGGATTCTAGGTGTTTTTCAGGTAATGATACTACTCAAGCTGCCTTTGCAGGAAATACAATTTGAAGTGACTGTGTTCATGCCCAGCATGCAATTAGCCTTTTGCTTTTGTTTTGTGCATTTCACCAGCAAGCTCTATCCCGGAATAATACTCTGAATTCTCAATTGGTGTAATTCATTATGGTTCCATTAACTTCCAGAGAGGCTTCTCTGGTTTATTCTGGCCTCGTCCCTGGCCAAAGTGTTCAGTTCTGAATATGTAATAAAAGTGTTACTCATCTGAGCAGCCGCTATTCACATCAGCACTTTGTGCCCAGTCCTGGAGGTTTTAATGTGTTTTTTGTTGGTCAACAAAGAGGGTGTTGTGTGCATGGGCAGAGATTAGATGTATCTTTCTCTGCTTTTGAGCTCTGCTCTGACGTTTTTCACTCTTCTGCACAGTGTTCTCCTCCACCAGGAGTCAGACCAGACTGGCCTTCCTGGGAGGCAGGGTGCCAAAATAACACCCAGTACCAGCAACCATGGGACTGAGGGCAGCACTGTGGAGCCTTCCCAGCTCCAAATGGAGCACACAAGGAAGGAAAATATTTTTTTAAATGTCTGATTTGGAACTCTGTGTGATTTCTTTTTTTTTTCCCCCCCTCTTTTTTTTTTTCTTATGTTAGGTATACCAATATAGTAATGAATAATCCATTTCAATAAAAGAAAATTGCAGGTTCTCAAACGTCTTTTTAGACAAGTATTATGATGGTTAGAAACAATATTAGTTAAAGGCAAAAATTCTAGCTTTAAATAATATCAACATTGGGTTTTTTTCTAAGGAGCAGGCTGTCAAATGTAGCACTACTCAGGATACCTGGAGCACTTCTAAGATGGAACCTTTAATCTGGAAAAATGTGATACTCAGATTCTCTGTTTTACATTTCTTTTTTTTTCCCCTGGAAAGACTTAAAAAAAAAATCAAATTATACAATATTTTCTGCTTATAAAACCTTGTTATGGCTTTCTGTCATCCCACACATCACCTGCTCAACCTAGTGACTTTATTCTGCTTTTACTATTAGTGAGCTTAATTTTTCAGGTCTTTGTAGCCTGCAATACCTTTTTTTTTCTCTTGGTTCTCTAGAAAAAGTCGTAAAATCATTCATACTTTCCAACATCTTCAGCAAATTTCTCTGGAAATAACCCACTGGCATTCTTTCTTTGACGACATCATGTTTTTATAGTATTTCATCACTACAGTTTAGCATGTGGTTTATATCACAGTGATCATCCCTTGATATTTTTCCCGAAGCAAGGTGCCAGAGGAAAAACTCTTTTCAGTCTAAACCAGTCTGTTTTGTTGTGGTGGGAAAAGGAGTGTGTGTTTACACACCCTTTGTATTTAAATCCCATTTTCTCTAAGCTTTATTTAGTTAGAGAGAGACTGTATTACTTTTTGTAATCAAACCTTACCATTACAGTAACTGTTGTTTTGGAGAAATGTCAGGAAGTGTTTAAAATTTCCACAGGGCCTTAATAATTTAAATGAATTTTTGCTGGTAAAGGGGCATGAGAATTGCCCAGTGTAGTAAAATTACAAAAATACATTAAATATAGAAAAGCATTTTCTTCTTACATGCAGATATTTTGAGCTTGCATGAAATATTAAGCAACCATAAATTATCCCTATATATAGATATATATATATATTTTTTTTTTTAGAATCACTGCACGTTGATGCAGGGGTAGAGGAATTGCATCAAGCTTTGCCAGTCCAGGCTGTGTTTTACCCTTCAGTCATCCCCTCAGGCAGCTGATACTCTGCATATCAGCAAAACTTAGTAGGGAGACTCTTTATCAGAAGAAAATGCCATGCTTCCTGGGCTTGGATATTTGGGGTTTGTATTTCCCAAATGGGTTTGGGGCTTTGGGTGATCATTACCATTTTAAAAAACAATTTTCCTGGTGCCTGGTGGCTCTTAGGGGGAGGATCCATGGAACATGAGCACAGCTTAGGGCGTGATCCTGTTTTTTCTCACTTCTTTTGGGCTGCAGCTTTTGCCATATGGAAAGACTATCCCAGAATTAGTGGGTCCCAGGGGAGCAGGGCCAGTCCTGTAACGAGTCACACACACTGACCTCACCCTGCAGCCTGGCTCTGCATCCCTGCTGTCTGCCTGACTTGGGGCCAGCTTGTTTGCCATGGTCTTCTGCCATTCATCACCACCACTGCCCTCTAAAAATAAAAAAAAAATCCCAGCTTGTCCATAGCCTGTACACCACGGGGGTTTTCGTGGTGTGGGTTTCATCTCTCCTGGAGCTGAGCTCCTTCCTGGCTGTGCCCTGTCAGTGCTGGACTTTGCTCGTGGTCCCAGCCCAGCCAGACCAGCAGAGCCCTGCAGGTGTCCAAGGATCAGGTGAAGAAAACCAGAGTGTAAACACAGGTCTGGGGTCCTGCCACAAGTGTTGCAATCCATTCACAGTGAATAATAAATGATCACTAAAAGATATGCTGTGAGAGTGTTTAAGGGCATCTGAGTAGAAGTTGTTACAGATTAAAACAACTTCTTGATTCTGATTGAGACCTGCTGATTGATAATTTTTTGTCAACGTCTTGCACATGACCAGGTTTCACGTTCATTGTTCAGTAAGTGTTGTAATAAATATTAATGTGTTGCTGCTCTCAAAGTACTTACTGAGGTCTTTAAAATTCTTTAAATATACCCTCAGAGCCTCTTAGGGCAACCAGAATTACCTGTAGCATTTTCCAAAGCAGAATTATCCTGTGATGTTGATTGAGATTGTGCCAGTGCATCTGCCATAAAAACATTAATGTCATGTCTGACAGAGGCACCTTCCACGTTCATCATTTCTGAATCCATTACAAAGACCTTAATGGCAGCTGTATAGAAAGACATGCCATAATGACATCTTAAATGCTGTCTTTAAATTCACAGCATGAAAAGCCTTTTAGGAATACAGTATGACAAAAAAGAAAAAAAATAAAAAAGCAGTTAGCTGACAGCAATTTGTAGATAATACTCATCATATGTCTTTTTATTAGTGGAGGTTTTATATTGATTTCAAGAGAAATGGGTCCAGAAAGGTAATAGTGTAAATAGAACTTTGTTCCTAGTGAATGACATGTGAGACTTCAGTTAAACATGCTCATTTCACAGCAAATACAGGGAAATGCATAACAGAGTTTGGAACTGTATCAGCTGGTTATACAAAATTAAAAAATATACAGTAGAAATAAAAGATCCAAAGCTTTTTAAATTCAGGGGGAAAATAATGTCTCTACATACAAAAAGCACAATATAAATATTCCAAAATCACTTCTGCAGGAAAGGTTATTTGGAAAGGGCACGAGATTCTCATGGAACAGTCTTTGAGAAGGAAGGGGTTTGAAATAATTCTGTCACTTTCTGGGCAATGCTCTGCTTTTACCAGTCACCATAGCCTCCTCAGTTTGTCTCGAAGTTTGCTAAAGGCAGGGAAAGAAAAGAAGAATTAGTATAAAAGAAGGCAGTGCAAAATCCCACAGGCTTCGCCCCAAATTTTGGAGGATGCTGGGGCAAAGCTTGGTTTTCCTGAGGCTGTCATGTTGAACTACCTATTTTTTCATTTCATTTTTCAAAACCTTGAATACTTTGGGCAGTGGTTTAATCTTTAAAATGCTTTAAATAAAAATTTTAAAAATTTAAAAATTTTAAAAGCATTTAATATCTAAATTTGTTTCCTTAATTAGTTCACAATGTCGATGTCACCTTTGGTCCTGTCAGAAGCAGTGTTTGGGGCCATTAATTAGGCTTTCCACTCTGAGCTCCATCAGCATTGACTGAAAGGTTGTGGACACACTTTATAATCTCTCCCATGCTGAAGAATCCCACTGGCCATCAGAGTGGCTCGTGGGCCATCAGATCACAGATTTTCTTGTGTCTGAGCCTTGCTCAACAACACTGGTCTTCTCCTCGTGCCTGCCCACGCCAGGAATCACCATTCCCTTTTCACTCATCTCGACTTTTGTCCTTTGGCAATGACATTTTGAGTGATTAGGCTCTGTGCTGTCATTAATTCAGTGTGTTCACATGCCAAGGGCAGTTTTAAAGTGGCTGGTTTGTGTTCCAGGGTTAAAGCTGGGTGTTGTTGTGGAGGGGGGCATAGGTCTTGTGTCACTGACTGATTTTAGAGTGGGTCATTTTAAAGCTTTAAATCTGTCTTTTTCTCTAAAAGATAGAGTGCCACATGTTTATGTTGCTATTTTATCTCTAAAATAGCACCACGTATTTATGTTGCTTTATAAATAAGCAGAAAAATACCTTCTGCTCTGAATGTAGGATTTGTTTAAATGTTTTCATGTTTCCTTACAAATATATAGTGAAATACAGGCAAGCACAGTTCCTGTTTAAATAGGTTTTTATTTTAGATTTCTCCAGGTTTTCCAACCTAAGGTAGAAATACCTATAATACGAAAAAACTGGAATGTGTAATACAAACGAAAAAAAAAATCTCAGGCTTAAAAGTACAACATGATCAAGTTATTGGTAGAGGTTACTAATATATCCACCACAAAATGCCATCACTATGAAAACATACATTTTCCAGAGTTATGGCCTCCCTTGAGCTGTATTGATTTCCTCAAGGGTTGTTTAACAGGGAGAGAAATAATTCTTGTGGCAGAGGAGTCTGAGCTCCAGGGCACTGGGGGGGATGTACTTGGTTTTCAAGGCTGCCTTTGGGGGACATCTCTGTGCTCATAAGTGGGGTTTTCAGGGAATGAGCTGTGTCAGGATGGTGATCCTCCAAACCAGCTTTGATGTGCAGCTCCAGGAGCTCAGGTACTGCAAAGGCTGTTCAAACAACAGGGCAACCCCGGGCTTTAGCCAAAGAAGTAAGAAAATGAATTTAACAAGTGATGGAATCGCAGAATCATTTATTTAGGTTGGAAAATCCCTCCAAAGCCATCCAGTCCCAGCTGTGCCTGATCCCCCCACCCTGTCCCCAGCTCTCAGTGCCACCTCCAGGAATTGCTGGGACACCTCCAGGGATGGGGATCCAACCCTCCCTGGGCACTTCCAATCCCTGCCCACCCTTTCCATGGGGAAATTCCTGCTGCTGTCCCCCCTGAGCCTGCCCTGGCCCAGCCTGGGGCCGTTCCCTCTCCTCCTGTCCCTGTTCCCTGGAGCAGATCCCAAATCCTCCATGTGTCCCCTCCTGTCAGGGAGTTGTGCAGAGCCACAAGGGCCCCCTGAGCCTCCTTTTCTCCAGGCTGAGCCCCTTCCCAGCTCCCTCAGCCCCTCCTGGGGCTCCAGACCCTTCCCCAGCTCTGATCCCTTCTCTGGACACTCCAGCCCCTCAATTCCTGTCCTGAGGGTCCTGAGAAGTGGACACAGCACTCAAGGGCATGGTCACTGCTCTGCTCCTGCTGCCACACCACAGTTGGGACAGCCCAGAGTCCAAAATAAAAAACTCAAAATAAAGCTAAATAAAGCCAAAAGTGTTTATTGTTTATGGATCTTGCAGTCACTGTTGTGTATTTCTCCATCCAAACCATTCTGACTGAAGATTCTGTCACAGGAGGAGCAGCAGCTCTCACTACATGCACGTTTCGGTAAAGCTGGGAGAAAATTTTTGAATGGGGTTGCTTTAGGAAATAGATATAAGTAGGGTTTTTTTGATGGTTTGGGGAAATAATTATTTGGGAAATAAAGTCACCCCAAGACAATGCAATGAGGGGTTTGAGACTTACTGCTGGTGTTAATTCAGAAGCCCTTTTTCAGTAATGGTCATGAACAAATATGCTGTTTACCTTCACATTCCAAATAGCAATGCAGGTGTGTGAGTCCCCAAAAGTGTCCCTAGAAGTGTCCAAGGCCAGGCTGGACATTGGGGTTGGAGCAGCCTGGGACAGTGGAAGGTGTCCCTGCCATGGCAGAGGTGGGACTGGATGAGCTTTAAGATCCCTTCCAACACAAACCATTCCACAATGCTGTGGTTTTATGACTGTATAAAGGTTAGCAAAACAGTCACTTACTGGTTTGAAATCAGTAAGTAATGTTGATTATTCACATTCTTCTTTAGGACTGACTTTCAGACCTCAGGCTCCACATCCACAGAGCTGAGGATTTTAGGGATAATGATGATTTCTGGCAGGTGGGGTAACCTTAGAGGTGATGATTGGAAGCCCCACCACTGCTGGTGCCTGCATCTGCTGGGTGGGCTGAGCACCATCACCTCAGACACCAGGAAATCCCAGTCGAGCAAAAACGATGGAATTCCAGGCATGAGGTTTATGCTTTACGAGCCTGGTGAGAAATCACTCCGGGCTCCACTGCCTCACAGTGAAGTGAGACATGACAGCCCAGAAATCTTTCCCAAAGCTCTCCGTGACTTCAGCTCTTGTGCCCTTTGTTGTTTGGTTTGCTCCACCTGCCTGGTGGTGCTTCATGCCTCCTGGGAGTTGTGTCCAGAAGCCTCCTACCTCCACCCTGGGTGGTACAGATGATCCAAACGGGACATCCCGGGAGCCCAGAGGATGACTCCAGCACTCAGTCACACCCGGGACGCTGAGCTCATCCAAACCTTCTCAAACCGCGACCTTTCTGGGGTTGATGCCTGGGTTTGGAAGTGCTTTTGTGCTGGATGACAGCACATCCAGCCTTGCTGCACGGAAAACCAGCCTTAATACAGAGGTCTGAGAAGATCTGATGGCCAGAGAGGGAGAAAAGGTCCGTGCAGTAAATCAGGAGTTGCGGTGGATTGTTGAAAAGCTGTTGCTGAGCAGCCTAAAATTTGTCCCCAAACAGCCCCACAGCATCCAAGCCACCAGGTTTGGTGCTGCTTCTGCCAGGCACCCACGGAAAACAAAGCAGGGAAAACCAACCCTGCATGGGTGGGAGGTTTTTAGATGTCTAAATTGAAATTGCAAAACGTCGCCTCCACAGCGCACCTGCCTGACCCACATCAGGGAAGATGTGAGCACATCCCAAAGCTTTCTCTTTGTGCTCTGAGGGAGGTGCTGACTTTCAGAGACACTATAAATTTGTAGTATTAACAAGCAAAATCATAACCTTCAGCAATGCTCCTAAGCAAGCAATTTTTTAGAATTATACTGCTACTATTATATTACTTATAGTAGTATTTTCAGCAAAACACATTGACTTGGGTTATTGAAAATTATAATCTCTCATCTGATTATGTGGTTCGTTGAAATTTCCCTTCTCAAAGTATTTTTTAAAGGAGGGATTTCTACTACAGATCATGGTTTTGGTGATGAAAATTAATGAGCTCCCTCAGAGTCTCTTGGATATGTGCAAAATGCACTTTTTTAACCCTCTTGTATTTTGCTAGGTGGAAAGAGACTTTTTCATGCTTCCTGACCAAACTTATTAACTGAGTGTCAAATTTACCCTAATTTTTTTTTGCCAGGTAGTTTCAAGATGATGTGACATGGCAACAGATGAGCACCTGAGTTATCCCCAATAAATAAGAGTTGAGAAGGAAACCTTATGGCAAACAGATTTTACCGTAACTTGATTAGTTTCCCTGCAGGTTTGAAATGAGGGTGTTTTGTGGGGGATTTTTTTGTTTGGTTTGTTTTGTGTGGAGTTCTTTGTTTGGTTCAGTTTTTTTGTTTATTTTTTTAAATTTTTTTTAGTTGAAGTGTTGTATTTAAAAGGCTTTTAGAAAAGGGTGCTGTCAGGAAAAGAATAGACTTTGCAAATAGAAAACTCAGAAGCAATACAGCCTAGAAGGGTGAAATATAAACTTCCTTACTGAGCTGAATACAATTTATACATTTTGTATAGCTGGATCTAAACTTTTTGCTGGAGTTGTTTTAAAATGTGTCTTCATAAACACTTCCCATGGAGATATTCTTTGCAAAAATAAACGTTAATAACCAGCTGGCAGAGAATTTATAGAACCTCGGTCTCCACTGCCTTTTGGCCCCAGGGGATTAGGGTACAGTAAACCCAAATTTATACAAAGAATTAATATACAGTAGGGCAGGACAAAGAGAATGGGGAATGGCTCTCACTGTTTCCCTAACATTAATATAGTGACATATTCCTGTTGCTTTCACTGAAGCAGATGCATGGATTGTAGATACCAGTGTTTAATATCTCTGAGCGATCTAAATAGATTTATTTCTCGTGAAAAATGCCAGGATCTGTGCACATGGGGTAACTTCAGTGTAGGTAGGAATGGTGTTCCCTGTCAAGAATGACTTAATCCTGCCTCTGCCTCCCTGGGATGGGCTAATTTCCACACCCATTCATTTAGAGGGCTCTGCTGAGACTCTCAAAGGGATGCTCATTGCCACCAGCCACCGTGATCCCTGGGGAATCACTCTGGGATTGAGAAACCACGGAACTGCTGGGGTTACACTGCAGCCAGGGATTGAAGTGATGGCTTTGGTGACCACTTGGCCACCTCTCAGCCCATTTCTATCCAATGTTGGTGCTGGTTTTACATTAAAAAGAGCAGAACTTGGAAATTCATTTGGTTAATTCCATGGAGCAGCACGTGCTGCCTGGAGTTAGGCAAAATTCAACCAGGGAGTTCTGCTCTGCTAACAGGAGGGATTTAGGAGAGCTACAGTAGTGATCTGAAAATCTGAACTAATTTTCCAAAGTCTTTACTACTCTGATGAAAAAGCTTAATTTTCATTCAGAAGAGAAATTAAAATTGTCGAAATTCTGTGCTGCTGTTTTGAAATCTCCAGGAGATTATTTTAAACAAAGGCTTTTCCTCAGGATAAATGCCTGTGTCCTTTAAAAAGATTTCCTAATCTGGACAAGTTTTTGGTTTTTGTTTCTTTTTAATAGCTGCGAGTTCTTTATCGTGATCAATCATTTTCATTTAGTGGTCCAGACTGAAAATGTGAATATTCCTTGAATCCATTTAATGATTTGTTGTTTCTTGACTATATAACAGCAAGGAGAAGAGAAGTAATGTCTGTGACTGAGTTTCTTGTAGGTAAAATCTGAAAATCTGGTGAACTGCAGCTTTTTTTCCTGCTTGTAGCACGTCATTCATAATTTGGACATCGAGGCTGTGTATTCTGTCTATGTGAAATTAGGTCATTGTAGGCAAACAAATTCTTCAATTTTGGAAAATTTCTGCTTGTTTTTTGCTTGCTTTGGTCCCTGTTTGTATTTTTTATGGCAAAACTAAGCTTTTGATGCTGATTTTAGCCATTTATTGCTGTAGTGAGAAAATCTGAATCCTGCTTTCTCAGTGATACTGTCATGAATAATTAGACAAAGCAAAGCTGTAGGATTTTCGTTAGAGGTGATGGTATACACAAATAAAGATGCACAGAGTTGTTTTGTTCACACTGAAAGGTGGATGTGAGAGATTGGAAGGTATTTATTTTTAAACAACTGGCTTCTGTCAATCAAAAGAAAGTAATGCAAAAGTGTATTGTAGAATCTAACAGGACTGCCCGCCTATAACTAGGCAGCATAAATTAATTTCTCTCTTTTCAGAGATCCTGATGCTGTATTTCCAAATATTTTGAGGATGAGTCTTGATGTTTTTCTGTATTAAAGGCATCTTCTGTTTCCAGGTCCCCAACATTGTGGGGTTGCATTGACTTAATTTCATCCTGGCTCTTCCAGACCAGTGACAGCTATTTTTAGTTTTTAGTTATTTTCTAGAATACCCTGCGGGAAAACTCCCTCAGCCCACCAAATAATATCACTCTTCAAAATTACAAAAAAGAACCCCCAAAACAACAAAAAAACCCCTCCAACCAGCAGGAGTTTTTATTTAAAACCTTGAATCTTCTTGGCACAAATATTCTTCTAGTACTTGAGCCATGATCCCCTTCTTGCTCTCTTATCAATCTTATTTCTTGCAGTTTCTCACCTGCAGGAAGTGTGTTATCTATTGGGAATATTTTCTTTTCCTAATCAGTGTTTGGTGTAGGAGGTTTAATTACTGTTTTTCATCCAGCAGTACTCTTGTCTGTGTTTAAATTGCTACCATTCCTCCCAAAGGTATAACAGCAATCCATATTGAATTACATAATATAAAAGTAAGAAATTTAATTTCACGAGGAGTCAAGGAACCTTCCTTCCTTAAAACGTTGCTTTAATTTAGACAGAAAATATTTTCAGAATGAAAAGCTAGGCTTGTGCCTAAGACTGTCTCTCATTTTTCCAAAAGATTTTTGCATTGAGCAATGAATAATATTTTGCTGAGGCTTTCTTTGGCTTTTAGTCAAGTGCTATAAATGAATTCATTAATGGGAATTATTTTTGGGTAGCAGTAGTGGGTGTGTGTTTAAAGTCCAGTGGTGATGCATGGTACTGTGAGAGTCAAGTGTATTCCATCTTTCCTTCAGCAGTTCTGGGAGTTTTAGCTTAAAAGAAGGAGACAAACACAACAAAAACCCCCAAGGCTGGTGGTGATCAACCCTCACCCATGAGCCAGTCTGCTGCTCTTTGTGAGATTGAATTCTGGGCTGCCTGAATGAGAAGCTTTTCTTTTGGTATAATTAAATAAATTATTTTTTTTAGAAACAGAAGGAAAAAAAAAAAGTCTTTTTAAAATTCATTTGAGACACAGAAGAATTCTGTGTCTAAACAGCAAAAAAAATGCTGAGCACAAGGGCTGTGATCACCAGTGAACATTGCACAGGTGAAAATATAAAGATATTTCTTTATTACGTTAGGAAAATGTAGGTTTTGTATATAAGGTTCACCTCTGGATCTACTTTTTGGCCAAAATAGAGGGTGTAGGTTGAGAACTGCAAAAAGAAAGGATAGGAATTATGACAGTATATTATTCAAGTTTTTTGGGTTCTTGACAGTAAACTATTCTGTGTGTATTCGTTATGAAGAGGCCAACTTTTAAATGTGTTGAAATACATAAAATAACGTTTGTGCAAATGTTAGACAAGCTGCCCCAGACAGGTAAAGAGTAACTATCATAAACATATTTCCAACATTTAACACTGGAAAGGTATGCATGTCTGGTTAAAGTTTAGTGTGGAGACCTGGGCTGTCGTTTAACCCTTCTCAGCATTTATTGTAGGAATTTATCTTGTCTGTGCTGGACTTTGGAGCTTGTTAATTGCCTTGGAAATGTGTCAGCTAATACCTGTTGTCACCTAGCAAATATCTGCAAATCTGTGATGTAGTGTAGTGCATGCTGGTGAATATTTAATATTATTAAATGTTAAGCATAGGCTTCACTGTGAGCAGAGGCTCTAGGGAGCCTCTGATTAATTTATCAGTGTTCTGGGCCAGAAATACATGTTTTTTAAAGAAATGGTGAAAATGCCACTTGTGGGCTGTGTATTACCTCCCTGCTTCATTTTCAGTACATGTGGATAAAAATTGTGGAGGGAATGGGGAAACAGGACTCATTATTTCTTACTTGGTGAAAATGGTGAAAACCATTTGGGTTGAATCTCAAATTATGGCATCTTTCACCCATATGAGGATTAAACCACCCTGAAATGCACAGCAACGTAATAAACAGGGAAGTTACCCTAATAGCTTCAGCCTCAGTTACTACATTATTATTTAATATATTTAGGCTGAAGTTTGTGCTGTTCTGGATATCGTTGTCTTGAAAATTATAGGTAATTAAAGATTTCATTTTGCAAGCAGGCATACCAAATGAAAATACACTGCAGGATGTTGATAGCTGGAATAAAAATGTCTGCAATACTTCTGAATGCTTTAATAGTGTTGGTTTTGGTTTTTTTATGTTTGTTTTGTTTTGTTTTGTTTTTTATGGAAGGTTTTAGCTTAGGGAAGGATCTGTTCATCTTGACATTTGAGTTTTGAGTAGGTAATTGTCCAGGTGGAGAAGGGTTTGTTGTTTAAGTGTAGGTAAAGCATATTTTATGAATTTACATGGTATAGATGAATCTGGAGAGAGCCTGCTTCACTCAGCTTCAGCAAAGGAGGCAGAGAAAATCCAGATAGATTGTCCAGTTCGGGGTTGCTGGCTTTTCCCTCCACTGCCTACAAAGAGTTACTGAGGGAAGATTATCTTTTAGTTTAAATTCACTCTTTTTGAACTTGCCTTTATGTCACAAACTTCTCCCAGTTCTGAGACCATCTTGGGACCACAGAGATTTTCATAAGGAAGGCACAGAAAAGAAATATTTTAGGGGCTGTCTTGGAACACTTCAGATGTTAGATTTCTGTTGACCTCGTTTGTTTTTCCTCCTGGCAGCTCCAGAACGAAGGGATTCCTCCCTCCTGGCCAGCCCAGACCTCGTGGAGCCAGCCCCAAGGAGAAAACGAAGGCAAAGAACAGCAAAACCTGCAGGGACAGGAGCTAAGGTGGCTGCTTACGAGGCTCAGCAGCTAGCCCAGCAGAAGTAAGCAGGTTTTAAATGTATTTAAATGTTTTTATGCTCACAGACCTCGCTGGGTTCGTGGGACTCCAAACCCAGCTGGGCACAGACAGCCTCTGGTTGAGGAGGTTCCACCCTGAGAATCTGCCTTTGGGATTCCAGTGGAAAGAAATTGCCTCTCAATTGCATCTTCTATAGATTTTTGTGAAAATGAGGTCTCCAGGCAGAAAAAATAGTTCACTCTTAAAACACAAAGGGGATGAGGATTTGTAACACTTAAAATTGTTTCTCTTATCTCCATTTCAACTTCTGGGAAATATTTCCATGTCTTCTGGGAGGTGCTTGCAGCTGTGCATAGAGATGCCTCAGAGCTGCCATGAGATTGATAATGTTTTCTTCAAAAACTTTTTTTTTTGTCTAAATATATGGCAAATTACATTTAAAATGCATATTTTCCATTTTTATCTGTAATATTCCATGGATTGTAGACTCTTTAAACAACCATGGACACAAGTAGACTACAAAGACATTTCCTATGATTAGCAAAGATTTCTGTTTAAATCAGCAGGAGAATTATCTCATTTTGACGTAAAAGTTGTGGTTTGACGCCAGCTAGGAATGTTTGAATTTACAATCCTGTTTTATTAGTTAAAAATATGCTTTTTTTTTTAGGATGGTGTAGAAATATGTCAGATCTTGCTTTTTTGTTCTTTTACATCCAAGTCCATTGCAATGGAAAATGCCCTTTCCCCACTGTATTTGGTCAGTTTGAATTTGACAACCTGCTTGCCTGAAATTCAGTTTCATTTTATTTAATACTGATTGTTGAAGGAAAACCTATGGAGTCAAAGTATTGCAAATATGCAAAGGCCTTGGACTATTAATTCTCTGTTTATGAGTGTGTGATTCCTCTGTGTAGGGGGACAACTCAGAAGATAATGTTATTTTTGTTGTAATTCTTTGAAGCAAGGCAAATTTTGGTAGAAACAGACCAGCATTATGTTTGTCATATGTGCAAAGAATTTCTGCTCTACTGACAGATTGAGTCAGGGCTGAATTTAAGGAGTGGCTCTTCTTATTGGCTATAACATAATCAGTTATATTTTGAGATTGGCCATATGGAACATCCATTCTATCAGTCTCTATCTCCATTTTTATTTTTTGCACCTCACGTGGCAGTGGCAGTTCTTGGGTTAGATAAGAAGATAGGGAATATCCCCCTTTGCCTAAAACATTGGAAAAACTGTACAGAAATAACCACTTTGCTGGTTCTTTTTCTTAATGTAACTGAAGTTTCTGAGCTTCATCTGAAATCTTTTGCCAGCTGCTAATCAAGCTATCAGTCAATTTTCTTGGCTGATAATTGTCAGTTCTCTTCAGCCTGTCAAAAGTGGGGAGGTGTAGAATTAGCACCGTGACCCAGTTCACAAATAGAGGGTGTTCTTTTTATGGAGCAATTTGTAATTACTCCAGTAATTTGTGCTGATGGAATGCCAGATCCTTGGTGCTGCAAAGGGCTTTATCTTCAGATGACAGCACGTTGGGGTCCTGCCCAAAAAAAAAAAAAATTATTTATTCAAGCAAAGGGGTGGCAGTGGGGGAAGTTAACCTGGAAATTCCTTTACCCCTGGAAGTGCTCCATCACAAACAGGGAGATGGAAAGCATGTTGTGGCATTCTGGGATCGAGTGACAGATTTGATCTGATTTTGTGATCACGTCTGCAAATTCACCACCGAGTCCTCCCTGCTCAGACCTGCAGCCTGGGCTGGCTCCTTAATGTAAATACAAGTGGAAATGCTTCCAGGCCAAGCCACACAAAACCCTCTCCCACAGTTCTTGCTTTAGCAAACAGAGCTTATTTAGAGTTATTTCCCACGTGGAGTTTTTGGTGACATCACCAGCGCTCTCCAGACCAGGGAAAGGCTCCCACAAACCCAATAACACCACCCTAAACATCCTAAAGCTGCCCTAAAGCTGCTGCATCTTGGTACAAGATCCTGAAAAAAAAAAAAAAAGAATTAAAATTACCTCTTTAGCAAAGGAAAGCATCCAAGGTTTTCTTTTCCCTTTGCCTTCCAGGCTGTTTTTTGAAAACATAGTGTTTTTTCACCGCAGTCAGTGTTGTCACATAAGAAAAGTTGTGTCTTAACTTTTAAGAAAAGTTATGTCTTAACTTTCATATACTTCTCGTAAGACTTTACAGCATGCTAAGAAAGCAGCATTTATCTTAAACTCAATAGCATCTACAGTAAATACTGAGTCATCTAAACCTAAAGGATTCTATTTCTGCAAATATTTTAGATTTATAGATGTTGAGGCTAGTTGTGTGGCAATTCTCTGCTACTTGGAATGAAAATATATTCTTGGATATGACCAAAAATACTCAGAGGAATGAAAATAAAAATCTGTTTGACACAGAAATTAGAGCAAAAGGAGTGCTGCCTTTCTCATGCTTGTGTGTGGGTGCAGTGGCAGGAAAAGGACTTGAATTGTATTTATCCATATAGACATCTAGTATTACTGTGGCAATTTGTTCAAGGGCTAAATCAACATTTTTAATGAAACTTGGCTATGTGCTTTGGATAATATTAAGCTTAGTGAAAGTAGCCATGAGAGCAGCAAGGAACTGAACTAGGATTTGTGGAACAAGGTCGCTAAATGGACTGTTTAATTATTTGCTGAAATAAAGATGTACTTTAGGATAAAGTAGAAATTTAGAATAATTAGTAGGTCAGCCAAGTGCCAAGAATGAGGTTTATCCAGCTCTCTAGCAGGTTGTTCTTAAGTTGGAGATATCCAGTGAAAGGAAATGCTTCTTTGGGCAGACAGATGTTGCTTTTAGTTAATAACAGCTGACCTGTGGCTCTTAATTTACACATTTTAAAAATATGTAAACACAAGAAGTCGATCTTGCTTTTCAAAACACAATTGAGCCAGGAAGTGAAATGAAATTATTCTGATTCCAGTAAACTGTGATGGTCTTGGTGCAGCTGTAACTGTAACTTAAGATCTGGCAATTTCCTAAGGTGCAAGGCAGAGATAATATATAAGTCAAGTTAAGATGCAAATTCTGCTTTTCACAATTTGCATTTCATAATTGGAGGAGAAAAAAAAAAATTAATAAGAGCGTTCCCAATCCACAGTTAGAAGTTATGCTTATTGAGGCATTACCCAAATCTCTTTTGGGGGCTGCATATGAATGGCACTATTAGCTTGTGTGGAATATGCATTCAATATAGAGGCTTAGCTGTATAGCCTGTCAGTCTGAATCCTGTAAATAATTGGATGTTTCTATAATATTTTCACTTTAAAATTGTTGGAACCTACTTGAGAGCAGATAGTACCTACTGAGGATGGCAAGATTTTTAATATAATTTTTAAAATGAAGTCATTGATGAAAACCTGCAGTCACAGACTACAGTGGAACAGAGATGGAGTCTCTATAACTAAAATAAAAATAAATCAGGAAAAAGCTTCCATTTCTAGAGCAACTTACATCTTTCCACTTTGATTTATCAAACTCTTTTTTTTTTTTTTAATGAGTTAAAAACAAAACCTTGTTATTTCTGTCTTTCATTTTTTGTTGCTAAAGGATCTTTTATGGTCCTCATTCACACATGTGTTTCCTAGGAGAAAGACTTTGCTGGATAAGGCTCAAAATTTTTATAAGTTATTCTGTGTATTTCAAAATATAATCCATTCCTGCTGCTCGAGGGTATTCATAATTTCTGTGCTATTTAATGCATGCCTACTGTTGAGTGGATGTACAATTACAGAAGTGGTTTGGGGAAAGGCATCTTAAATACAGGAAAAACATTATTATGGATGCAAATATGCTGGATTCTCCTGAGAATAAGACTAGAAAAATATTTTTAAAAACGTTCTTACAGAGGAAGTGTTCCATAATTCTGAGAAGCAAGTGTTAAGACATACTCTTAATCCAACTGACTGAGAAGTAACAGGTATTGTTTTTTATTCTTTTTTTATGAAATATTGCCTATTTCCACCAAGCAGTGTGACTCTGACTTTCTAGTTGTTCTGCATACCAAAAATGTCAGTTTCATAAGTCCAGTTTAATACATATGATGTCACTATTACTGCCTTTTTTTTTTAAATTGAAATTTGGCTTTTGCTGGCTTAATACTTCCTGCCTGAGTGATAAAATGCCTGTCAGAATCAGGCCTAAATTTAAATTGAAGGAAAGAGATGCTCTCCCTTACCTCACTGTGTTTGGCTTTGCTGAAATTTTGAGATGCAGGCCAATTTGATGGGATCTTCTCCATCAATATTTTTTTTCTTTTTTTACACATAAACCCTGCTTTTTCAGACGGCTCTAGAAGGCTACAACATATTTTTTAGGCAATGTCGTGAACAGCCAAGCAAATCAGGCACACATATTTAGGTTTCTGAGTGTTTGAAGGTCCCAGGAGCTGCCAGGGGGAGCCTTGTGCCACCCTTGCTCCATCAGAGGCCAAACAGGGAATGTAATTTTAACTTTAAACACGATTGTTACGGTGCTCACACTCGCTGCTTGTTCCTGACTTCAGGGCCTGATTAAACTTAGTCATGTGTGTAATTGTGGGTAGAATGAGCTGCTGCATGGTTTTTACTTGTTCATGATAAATGTGGATTTTTAAAATTTTTGTTCTTGGTCCGGTGTTCATGCTCTCCCCACTTTCTATACCTTCAAAAGGTTTTATTTGAGTCTTTGCAGGTATATGAAATTTATTTGGAAAGAAATCCTTTAGCATTGTGTCCCACACTGTAATAAGCCGGACTTGTCTTTCTTTTGATAAACTTCCACCCCCTTAGAAGCACTTGGAGCCTGTGGTGAGCCCAGGGCTCCCTGGGGATCCTCTCTCTGCATTTGTTTAATTCATTGCTTGCGGTTCACATTTTTGAAGCTGCAATCCAAGGCTTATTTAAAGTGTGGTTTGCTACCACCAGTGACTCAGGTAGGAGAAACCACAGCTCTGTCCTGGAATCTGGCATTCTCAGAGGGTGACACACCCGGCTTTGGGTTTTCTGCCTCACACAACAACTTCTTCTTCTCATAGGAGTTCAACCAGGCAAAAATTGGGTTCTGCTGAAAGTGGCACCAGAACCTTCCAGAGGGGGTGTGAAGTTTACACCCCAGTTACCCCCTTTTAGGGAAAGATGTACTTAAGAGCTCATGATGACATGTCACTTTTGTATTCTCTTAAGTGCATTTATTTAATACAATAGGAGAGAACTTTCCTGCTTTGGCAAACACTGTGATCCTTCAGTCAGTCAGTGCAGTAAATGTGTACAGCAGTAGAGAAGATCATTCCTGCCATCACAAATTTATAGAATGCAATGTTTAGAAAGGTTTTGATGATTATTCGTTCAGGCTGAAATGTAAACAAGTTATGAAATCTCTTGGACATGCATGGTTTGGTTATATGAGCCTCTAATGTGAGTATTAAAACAGAAAATTTTAAATAATGAGTTGTCATCTTTGTGATTCATGCATGCTCAGCACTATCCTTTCTTTCTTTCTTTCTTTCTTTCTTTCTTTCTTTCTTTCTTTCTTTCTTTCTTTCTTTCTTTCTTTCTTTCTTTCTTTCTTTCTTTCTTTCTTTCTTTCTTTCTTTCTTTCTTTCTTTCTTTCTTTCTTTCTTTCTTTCTTTCTTTCTTTCTTTCTTTCTTTCTTTCTTTCTCTCTTTCTCTCTTCCTTCCTTCCTTCCTTCCTTCCTTCCTTCCTTCCTTCCTTCCTTCCTTTCCTTCCTTCCTTTCCTTCCTTTCCTTCCTTCCTTCCTTCCTTCCTTCCTTCCTTCCTTCCTCCTTCCTTCCTTCCTTCCTTCCTTCCTTCCTTCCTTCCTTCCTTCCTTCCTTCCTTCCTTCCTTCCTTCCTTCCTTCCTTCCTTCCTTCCTTCCTTCCTTTCTTTCCTCTCTCTCTCTTCATGGAATCCTTCCTTCCTTCCCCTTCTCCTTCCCCTTCCCACTTTTTCCATCTATTTGTGCTCTTTTTCCCCCTCCTTTGCCAGGGCACTGGCAGCAGCATTGTGGCATCAGTCACACCAGACAGTTCTGCCCCACCTGAGCAAACATCAGGAATATCAGAGCACCTTTGTGTGCTCGGAGGGGAGCTTTGATACGTGACCCTCATCACCTGTGACTGTTCCAGGAGAGCTGTGCTGGGTGACCTGTGCAACAATGGGGGGCTGTCAGAGCAAAGAAATAAAAAGGGATAAAGCCTTTGATGACAATATTGCAAAAGCTGTGTAAGACATGAATCATTGGGAGGAAAA
The DNA here is from genome assembly GCA_037013685.1 of Acridotheres tristis. Lineage (NCBI taxonomy): Eukaryota > Metazoa > Chordata > Aves > Passeriformes > Sturnidae > Acridotheres > Acridotheres tristis. The sequence continues at coordinate 7,428,311 of CM072919.1, forward strand.
AAAGTGCAAAAAATCTAGAGTAATTCTTCATTCAGCTGGAATGAATAAGGCAGAAATAAATGCAACAAAGCACAGGTGTTTTTTCTCCTGGTGGTGGTACCTGTGCAGTGGGGTTTTTTTTGCTGAGCAGTGGGTAATTAGGTTTCCACCATCCACGTGGGAAGGGGTGATTTATTTCCATGGGAAGTGGAAGGGATTGGGATCCACCATCACCATTTCTCCCAGCTCCCCAGGGGAGGGTGGGATAATGTGAAGGCTGAAAGCCCAAGGCAGGAAAGAAAAAATGAACATTGTCTGCTGACCTCAGAGACTGCCATTTCTCCTGGGGAAAGTCTCTCAGCTCTCCAGTTTGGAGCACATCTCACAGGTTTTTGTCACTGGTAATAGCCCAATAATTGACTGCTGATGGAGGAGTTATTACTCAGTAAGACTGACAGGACTCTACCCTCTGTTGTCTCAGGGCATGTTCCTTAGGTCAGGGTTTTATTGCTGTGACAAATCTGGTGAGATATGTGTCTCCAATGATTCATCTATAATGTATTTCACTGAAACATTTCCAGAAAATTTATTTCATATTTCAAGCTGTGAGATTACAAGAGAAGAGCTTAAAAAATGGAAATTATACCTTCTTCCTCCATTATCTTTCCTGGTAAACTTTTTGATGCTCTTCCCTTGCCTTTTCAACGAGGGTTTTAACTGGAGTGGTGTTTTACCTGAGCTTTATATTTTAAGCCCCTCTTGGGCAGGTTGTGGGTTGGAATAGTTTAATTTACCACACTGTGCATTGGTTTTGTTAAATTCTGAGAACCTCGATGGGGTGTTTTAATGTGGGAGGCCAAAGAATTTCTCCTTGGAGGTAAATTACACCAAGAAGGGGGGAAGATTGTGTGTGGTTGAGGAAAGCAGCAGTGCTGGAACAGTCATTGGCTTTTGAAGTAGACCATGCTCCAGCATTTTCAGTCCTTGAGGGTAAAGGATGGGAAGCTAAGAAAAAGAGATTGTGTTAAAAGCAACAAAGAAGGCAATATTTGAAATTCCACGTGCAACCTGGTGGTGAGGGTGCAGGAGCAGACATGCATTTTCTGTGTGAGCACTTCTGCAAAGGGGCTCTTGATGGTGTCATTAAATCCTCAATTTCCCAAAGCAGCTTTTCAGGCAGAATTATTTTCACATTGTTTGTGATAGGAAGGTAATGTAGGTGCCTGAGATTTTGATTAGGTGTTGGCAGAAGATTGAGATTAGGCTGATGGAAAGCCCAAGTAACCTCCTTGCCACCTCAGCCCTGGTGTCAAAAATGGCATGGCACAGAATAAGAGGAAAGCTTGGCTCTATTAATGACAGGAAGCTGCCTCAAATACCTGTTTCTGTTGTTCTTTGGGCTGAACATGAAGTTAAGTCTTCTTTAGTGCATTTAACTGGAGTATTTTGTATAGCACAACTGTCTGGGAAGGCCAGTAATCCCTTAAATCATAATATATCCCAGGAAACCTGCTGGAGAAAATCCTGTGCTCAGAAATACACTAAAACTCATGATCTGAGAAAGGATTTCACAAACTCTTGCAAATGCTGCTTGCTCTGCTGAGGTGATTGCTTAGTTCAGTGCACTTTTCAAAACTCAGATTCACTGCATGAAGCTATTAATCTTTCTAATTTTATTTCTATTCATCTTTTCTTCTTTACTTAACTTTTTACTATCTTTTTTTCCCCACAGAAATGTCACACCTCACCAAAGCAGGGCTAAAAAGCTACCATTTAGATTTAGGAATTTCTTTATGCCAAAATAAGTGCTTAATCCTCAGTTTAAAATCCACAGAACTAAATGGGAATTATTTTTCCAGTGCTGACTTTACTCCTAAAGCAGTGATGGCTGTGTCTAGATTGTCTATTTTTCTTCACCTGCCTAATTTCACTGATTACTGTTGATTATGAAGACCTAGGTCCAGCCAGTGAGAAATATTTTATCAGATTAGGGCGTCCTTCTAGACCTCTCATGTGTGATGCAAAAGGATGCTGCTGAAACTGAAAAGGATAAAGATATTAGGATATTTTCTGTTGCAGAACGCTCGAATTCTTGGGGAAAAGAGCTTGTACTGAATTTTTAAAATCCTGTTCCTGCCTCAGAATGGCTTGGAGAAGGAGCAGGAAAAGGTCTAGAGCACAGAAAACGGTGAGAGGTGGCACTGGACATGTCTGTGAGCAGAGACAGGAGAGGGAATGTGGTGAGAGGCACTGACGGTGCAATTGTTTTCCTATTTAACATATATATATGTCTCCCCAAATTCAGTAAATAAAAAAAAAAACAAAATAAACAAACCTTGATCTGCATGGCAGTGAATTTCTGATGATACCTAGAACATCCCCAGATCTGGTCAGAGTGGATAAATATTCATAAATGTGACTAATAGATATGGTCTGAGCAAATGCACTTCCATGGTCGGGTGAGGGGACTCATCTGTTTCTGTCAGCCTGTGCCAGGATTCCTGTGCATTAATCAGGAGCCCTTTTTGATGAGTTCTGCCATCTGTGTCAGGGCACATTGCACATACTCGTGCATCAGACCATAAACTCTGAGAATTAGAGACACAGTTGCCCAAATCAGGTCTCTCTTAAAATTGCTTCACTACCTTTCAGTCTCCTCGAGCATAAATAAAAATGTCCTTATTAGAAGCTGCAGGAGGTGCAGAATTAGATTAATATGAGCCTTGTTAACACAGAATATTGCTGACACACTCCCTTGATTGCTTAATAACACTTAAAATAATTCCCTACTTTATTCATCTGTCAAACCATTCATAACAATTGTCATATAGCTGTTGTGTCACTCAAGCCTGAACATACAACCAGCAATTTTTAAAGCTAATTACATGCTTGTGTTCTCCTCAGATGGTTTTCTGTGTATCAGCTGTTATGAGTGGACTGGGTGTAAAACTGAAGGAAAATGGTCAATATTCAAAAATGATCAGCAACAGAGGCAATGTTGTAATGAATCCTAAATAGCAGAAGTCAGTTAAATTTAAAGCTCTTTTCAAAATTATGTTGATGATTCGAAGTACTGAGGTGAATTTAAATTTAACAGCAGTGTAACCACTGGCACCAGTGTTTCATCCTGCACATTTAGAGTGAACACAGTAATGATAACTAAAACTGAGCAAATGGGACAAACGTGCAAGAAAACTCCTCTGTTTGGTGAGGGTGAGTTTCATTCTAGGTCTCATGCCAGGAAGAGATGAGATTTCTCATGTGCTTCTTTAAAAGGTGTTAATTATTCAAGAGCTTAGGAATAAATATTTTATATTCCACTTATATGGATCCCCCAAGGAGTATTTGACATCAAAGTAAGAGACCTGTCTGTTAAGTTAAAAAATGGTACCTCTGGCCTTGTGTTTATCTAGAAAAGATAAAGAAGGTATTTAACTTGAGAAAATAATTTATGAGAGGGCTGTTGAAAAAGGTGCTAATTGTAGAAAAAGGTTGAAAGAAATTTGTTTTATGTTGTAGAAGCTCACAGAGATGTGATTTTCTAAAGACATCACAGAACACAGAGAATGTTCACTGAATTTAGCAGGAGTCTAAAAAAAGATTTTTTTTTGGTTGTTTTTTGCATATTGAGAAGTTCTCCACATAGTAATTAAAGTTACCAGGTTCTGAACTATGATTTGGCCACAGGAATAAACTCTTATCAACACCTAGCTCATACTGTGATCTTCCCCACTCCCCAGATTCCTGAGCAACTCTATAAAATATTTTCACAGGGGTTGTTTTTTGTTCAGAGAGGAAAATGGCTCATTACTCATCACTTCAATGTTCTGCACAACTGGCTAAACCTTGAGGTTTCACAAGTGTGAGACTGGAGTAAAATGGTGATAAATCATTTGGTTTCTGCTGGGGATGTGAAGCATTCAGAGAGTTACTGCTTTAGTCCCTTGGAGCTGATCTTTGGGTAACTGTTGAACTACCTGAACAAAATCCTGCTTTTATTAAGCTATCCTGAAAAATATATATCTTTTTATAAAGACAAGCATCACTCCTTTAGGCTAAAACTCACCACTGAGTGGGAAAACATTTCTACAAGGAGTAAACCTCCTGGATTTGCTGTTTGTCACAAGTACAAAATTATTTTTCTGTTCAAGTGCTGTGTCACTGTCAAACTGTTCTGGAACACCAAGTTAGGGAGGAATATCTCGGTGTTAAATCTCCTCTCTAGTTGCATATCTGTGTAGCTACAGCACTGACTAAAAACGTTAAATGAAAAAAAAACCAAAAAAAAACCAAACCAAACCAGATTATAGCCAGTTGTGTGCAAGTGTTTCAGCTGAACTAAAAATAGATTTGAAGACACAAAACAGAAGATCTCCAAATAAAAATAAAACATTGTCAGGATGTGATGAGTTGCCTGTTGACTCTTTAAATTACTCAAAATACTCTGTGAGCTCTAAAGTTTTAAAAAGAGGCAAAACCATCAACTTTTTGTCAATGTCACTGAGAGCCATCCTGGAGCAAAATGTCCAAGCCAAATGTCCAAGTGATGGTGGTGAGGGAGAGAAGCAAGGGGAAGAACAGGAAGACAGGAGAGTAAAACATTTTTTTTGAAAGGCACATGAAGTTTGTGCAACTTCCCTTAGGGGTGAGTGCTGTGCTTCCCAAACCTGGGAGCAACATTTGGGACAAGCAGCTCTGCCCTGTGAGCAGGTGGTGGCTGACGTGGCTGAACACAGGGAATAACACAGCAGGAGGTTTGGGAAAATCATGTCAAGGCACTGGAATAAGCAGGGGTGTGATTGTAAGGGCTGGAGGGTTTGGGGTGATGTGAAATTCGTTTTTAGAGGGATGTGGTGTTGCCCAAGTGAGTCTTTATCCACTCTTTGGTGTGAGACCTCTGTTTGCCTTCCCACTTTCTGCCCTCCAGCACAGCACCTGAGGGGCAAAGAACGCTGGCCCCCTGCGTGCCTGACATGCATTTACACCTTTTCTGCTCTACCTGACACCAAATCAGCCATCACATCACACAGGAGGAATGCTTGTCAGGCTGCCTGCTCGGCGTGACTGGGTGCAGGATGCTGCCAGAGACCACAATCCTCCCTTCACAGCTTCTCTCATGCAGTCATTTGCAAGGGTGAGATGTTCCTGATGCTTTTATAACCTTTCCCTGAGCTAGATTTACAGGGATAAAAAAGCCAGATTTTTGTGTTCCCCTGAGGCAGTGTCAGCCAGACACTCCCCTTCTTCATGGTTTTGTTCATGCCACTCCCAGCTCTGCACCAGCTCCTGGGTCTTGACGTGTTCTCATTTTGCCAAGCTAAAAACACAGATTCATTACTTCTGACTTCTCTGTTGCTGAGGTCCCTTTGCAAAACCAGCCCACAAGTGGGTAGGTCACATTGGATATGGTGACACATGCAATTTTCAGACACCAATGGACTTTCTTGATACATCAACCAAAACACTTTCTGTTGTCTAATTATACGTTTCTATTCCAAAAAGAAATACGGAAGTGAAAGAAAAGAACGAATTTGAGAGGAATTTGCATCAGCAAAGTTCATTATTGAGATGACAGATAGCAGACAGGCTTGGATGTTGTTAGACAGATGAGTATGCATGTCCTACCCAAGCCTTTCAAATTAATTGAATCACCCTGAATCTAAGCTGCTATCTATATTTTTATTTCACATCTTCACTGTTTTTTTTTTTTTTAAACCAGTCATTCCTATCTTCAGTAGCATTTAGTGTTTATTTTTAAGCATTCACTTGGTATTTATTTAAAGGCCATTACCTTGGCATCAGAAAGTTGAGTCTCAGTTAGGGCTTCCAAATCATTAACCTCAAAACTTCTGTCATGCCTGAAATTGCTGCTCCTTAGCAGGGCACCAGCATTCCAGATGTAATTGAGTTCTCTGCTTTTAGATATATTTCTTGGCTGAGTCATGTTGACAAGTGCTTTTCATCTTGAAAACGTTGCAGTTGTTAAGACTTAGCCAATTTGACGTGGAATTCAGAAAATGAATCAAGGTAGAGCCCGGTGCTCCCCTGCATAAAGGTGCACCTGTGTGGAGGTTTACCTGCCATCACCTGACATCTCCAAATATTATTCTTCCATTGTATGTTCTCACAAGAGTGGGTTGTCTCATGTAACACAGTCTCCATTGTCCCCTGGAGCAAAATGTGACTGCCTTAATGTAGGCGAAGAAAAGAGGAAGAAAAGAGAAATCAGATTGTTTTTCTGAGCAATTTCACCTAAATATTCAGCTGATGGAAACAGAAACGTGGGGTCCACGGCTGTAGGTTTTTGGTTTCTTTTTTTTTTCCTTGAGGCAGCTCTCAACCTTGGCATTCTGGAATGGGTCTTGGAATCCAGTGTGGCCCCTGTGTGGTGTCTAGTTCAGGTAATTCCCTCACTCCAGGTTTAGGTCTGGTCCTGTCTGGCACCAACCTCAGAGTGCTGCAGGACACCCCTCAGTGGGCTCTGGCTCATCTGGAGATTTCAACAACTTCATCCATTAATTTACAGGTTATTGGCTTCAATGCTGGTTGTCAAAACAGCACGGAACTACAAAATTCCAGATGAATAGTGGGGATTATTTATAAACTATGGCAAGATCCTGAAAGGTCTTGAAAGCCTGGTGCTCTTCATACTTAAGACTCTGCAGAATAGAAGCTAATTAAGGACAAGAGTGACAGAACATAATCAGGGTCCTCAGTCTTTAATAACTTCTTACAGACATCATTAACATGTCAGTTCCTCGTTTGTGTTATTGTGGATCTGTTAATGGAGAAGGATTGGCAAGTCTTAGATGAGAAGGTATATTGTTGGGTTTTGTTTTGTTTTGATGGGGTTTGTTTTCCAAAGAGTGTTTTGCGCTATGCAAAATTAATTTTCAGTGAGCCAAGGAAGTAATCAGTGCTGCAGGACAGGATATTACAGGGATATAATTGAAAAATTAAACTTTTATTATAAATGTGCAAGCAAGACACCTCCATAGACTTCTGTCTTTTTCTTCTCAGCAGCAGAATAATTTTAATGTATACTGGTTTATTCTCCTTCCTTATTTTATCTTGTTTTCAGTGTGGTGCTATATATTTTTTCTCATTTTCCATCTTTCAGCAAAATGAATTTTCCTGCCAGTAACCAAGCTGTCAGATAAATTATAATAAAATTTATTTATTGACCTGAAAAAGAAACCAAAGGAGTAATCCATATTAAAGTATACAGTAGCAGTTCCATATTCCATCTGTATATGAAGCTTATATGGGAATTCTTTGATAATGCCAACTCTGAAGCTACTGGTTTTTTATTTTAACACTCCTTGATTTCACAAGAATTTTGCTGTAGATACTACTGCAACACAATTAAATGAAATAGTGAAAGGCTTTTCAACCAGGCAAGTATTGCAGGAAAAAAAAGTAATATGTTGACAATAAATACCTTTTTAATTGGATAAATAAGACAAGCTCCTGGATGAATGATGACTGATAGATGATAAAGCTCTCTGGTGTTTAATTACAGATGAACTGACACCAGGAGGACAGAGCAGATGTGTGAGGGGGGCTTAGGCAGCAGCCTCAATTTTATTAAAAAGCACTTCAGAAGCAAACTTAATTATACACAGGCAGTGGATGAGCATAGATAGGGGACAGGAAAATTCTTGGTCTGCTGAGAGATGGCATTAAGCAAAGTGGCAGGAGGGCAGAGCTTTAGAGGCTGATGGGTTCCTGCTCCTTTCCTGGAGCTCAGGCTGTGTCTGGACCTCTCCATCCCTCTATTCCCACCAGTTCCTTCCAGAGCAAGGCTGCCAACATTCCACCTCACTGGAAGCTTCCCAAAATCACGACTCGTGACAAAATCTGGGAGGTGTCCATCTTGTGCAACCTCTGGCTTTCTGGTGCTGTGAAGAGAGTAGGATTGTTAGCCCAGCAGAATTCCCAGCAGAATTCCTTCTTCCTGACTGCTTCAGGCTGTATAAACTATCCTGTACCAGTTGTAGGCTGTCCTCTGGAGTTCTCTGGTGCCAGAGGGCAGGAGGATGAGCTTTGTCTGCTTGGAAGGGACCAAGGAGTGAGGACGGAGCTGAGCTATGGCTTGATCTTCTTCCTGCTTTGCCAGAGCAACTCAAGCTTGGATGGTTTTGGGGGTCAGTGGCAACTTTGGGCTGAGAAAAGTCAGGGCTGCTCAGCCTGGAGAAGACAAGTTTGTGTCTCCAGGAGCTGGAGGGGCTGCAGGGAAGATGGAGAGGGGACACTTCATCTGGAACTAGAGGGACAGCACACAGGGAATGGCTCCCAGTGCCAGAGGGCAGGGCTGGATGGGATCTTGGGAATCGGGAATTGTTCCCTGGCAGGGTGGGCAGGGCTGGCACAGGGTGCCCAGAGCAGCTGTGGCTGCCCCTGGATCCCTGGCAGTGCCCAAGGCCAGGCTGGACACTGGGGCTGGAGCAGCCTGGGACAGTGGGAGGTGTCCCTATCCAAGGAACACATGTCCCAGCAGGAACTGCATGGGTTTGGACATCCCTTCCTACCCAAACCATTCTGGGAATTTGTGATTCTGTGACCTGTAGGGAAATAATCCACCCCACCTATTGTGTCTTTAACATTGGCCAGTCGAGCCCTCCATCCATCCAACTGAATATAAAAAAGTCTGCTAGAGTACTTCTTAATTCTGAATTAACACTTATTTTTAAACTCTGACACTGTCACTGGAATATTTATGCATTTTCCTTTTTTTGGCTCATAATCTATTAATTAACAGTGTGCACTTTGAAATAGACACTTTTTTCTTGCTTTTCTATTTTAATCCTTATCTCTTTTTCCTCATACCTCCAGCCTGCTGAGCACGCCCACTGCTTCCCCCTGAAGCTAATGTGAGAATTTAAATTTCAAATTACTGACAGAAGTGGATTGCTGTTCAAACAAGGCATCTCAATGTTCTCAAACACCTTGATGAATTATGCATTCGGGGGCGTTTGATCAATGAAATCTTTAGTGTGTTTTTATTTATATCTCTTTCCCATCAGTGGAGTTGCTTTCTACTTAATCTCCCAAGCCCAGTCTGACAATTGCTGTGGTGTTTCAGGTATTTTATACACTTACCTCTGAAATACAAAGAACAGATTAATAAATACTGCATGCATGACATGTGGTCCCTAAACTATTAATCAACATGGAAGGTTAACTGCTTGCATTCAGAAGCATTCACAAAAACACAGACATTTTCCCCTGAAAGGCACTGAAGATACCTTAGGTTTTATTGTACCATGTATTCAAGTACTCTGTACAACTAATCGTTATTTTAATTGGTGGAAAGCTGTTTTTAAAGTATCTTTATAGCTTTAACCAGAAATAAAGATTTCTTTTTTGTCCATTTGATGCTTAAGTACTTAAAGAAAAGTCACATGCATCTCATTACCTGAATAAAATATACACTTAACAGAGTTCTGAGCATAAGAGAATGAGTCTGTAGAAAGGGGATCACTTGGAGCACGGAAAAAATTCTTTTTAAAGGACTCATGATCAATACAGTGTGATTAAATGGATGAGTGTAGATATCTACTGAGTCTGATATAAATATTTTTAGATTTATGTGCCCAGCCTCCACACTTAGTCTCATCAATTGCAAAAATCATTTGGCAGTGGGATGCTATTTTAGCCTATGAATGATTCGTTAATTTATACACTCATCATTCAGGAGCTACTGCCGAGGGCTCACCTGCCAGAATCCTTCCACAGGGCCTCCAGTTTCCTGCTTTTTTAATCACCCTGTGTCCCTGCGTGTGTGGCTTCCTGAGGACTTCAGTCAGAAAGCAGGTGAGCCTAAAAACATTAATTGTGGCAGTCTAAATTCCCTGATACTCCAGAAGGCAGCTCTGATGTTGGGCAGCACCTTAGGCACGAGGACCTGCTGCATTTTTACATTTTGTGGGTAGAAATTTAAATCTCTTACTGTACATCCCACAGGGCTTACTGTTGGCAGGTGGCTTTGCTGTGTAAGAAAACATCTGACCAAAAACTGTAAGTTTGCAGTTTCTGGATGACCTGCAGGGTTTTAGTAAAGGTCTTCTTTGGTTAGGAGGCACAGAATGCCCTGAGCTTGAAGAGACCCATCAGGATCATTCTGGCTCTGCACAGACCCCCCAACAATCCCACCTTGTGCCTGAGAGCATTGTCCAAACACTCCTGGAGCTCTGGCAGCCTTTTCCTTGTTCAAATTCTAAGCAAAACTGCATCTGTATTTCTTATACCTAGCTTTTTGTTTGGGAAATTAAAAAGGCATTTTGTTCTCCAACATGAAAGAATAGCGATGGAAAATGGAATTACTGATCTCCCTTCCTGTGGTCACAGCAGTGATTAGGACTTGCATCAGAAGATAACTTTGTAGAGAGGCAGTCTGCAAAAGCTTAAAGCCAACCCAAAAGGCAGTAGCAGCAACATAAATTCATCCTAATCTGGAATTTGGCCTATGACATGCATTCAGTTGGATGGGAACATGGGAAAATGGGAAGCCCTGTGGGCTGTGAGGACCCAGGGATGGTGCAGGTTTTGTCTCTGAGCAATTGTCTCCCGAGAAACCTCCCCTTCTCAGAAGGCTGAACTGGGCTGGAATGTGCCTCCTTTCCAAGGGAAAGGTTTTTATGGCAGAATGTTGTAATATTGAGGCTGTGTTTTTGGTGTGGATGGGAGCAGCTGTGGTGACATCCAGGAAAAGAGGCTGAGATGGTGCGTGGTGAGGACATCATCACTCGTGTGATGCCCTAATAAACCCACAGCTGGAATTAAATATTAATATTAAATTAATATAAATATTAAATCTATTAATATATCAATACATTAATATAAATCTTAACTGGGCTTAAATATTTGCATTGCTGCCTTGGGTTAGTGAAAGCAGGATGATACAACAAGCAATGCACAAAAAATGCTGATGACAGGCAGACAATGCTTGTGGTGCAGCTGTGAGGAAGTACTGAGTTCTCAAATATGGATTATCTTTGAATTTGTGCTTGCTGGTAATCCACTGTAATTCCCATTAAACAAGCATTGTGAACAGCCTGTTGTTTTTAGAGGAGTCAAATGAGGGTCTTAATGAATTAAAAATGTAACACATTTATCTGTGGAGGAAAGGCTTTCATCTTCACTCCCTCAGGTCCCAGTGCCTTCTTGGGGAGAATGGTCACCTGCTGAATTGACCAGAATAAAGTGTTGAAAATTGCTGAATAGGAGGAGAAGCAATTTTTCACAAATCTGTTTCAGGCCTGCCAGAGGTGATTTCTCAGTCTGAGCTGGAGCTGCTGGAGCTCAGAAGGATGGCGAGTGAAAATGGGCAGGTGGAATTATTTAGAATTATTCACCATAAAACCTGCTTGCCAGGAGCTGCCTTCCTAGGAGGGAGGTTCTGGAGGGCAAAAGTGCTGTTTGAGCATGCATCTCCCCTTGGCTATCAGTGGAAGGAAGATGTGTAATCATCCATGACTGGCAAATTAAAAACAAAACAAAACAAAACAAAACCCTCTTCCTTCACCTTCCGAACAAACTGTCGGAATAGGAAGTTTGAATTTCAGCAGAGTGAATATAATGAGGTCAGGGCAGCTGCAGAGCACTAATCATTCTTCAGAAAAAGGGCACTCTGTGCTCTCAGTGTGAAACATTTCCCGTCCTCAGACATGCATTTTATCCCCTTTTTGTCTGACTTTGCAAGTGGACGGCTTAGTCACCCTGGTATTAACAGTTCTTGTATTCTAGACCTTGCTATAGGCTTGATTACATAGGCAATTTATTGCAAAATAAGCTATTTGTTTAAACAGTGAATTTAAAGAACAGTGGTATTGCACAAGTCCCTGAATTACACTCTGATTCCACAATTACCCCTTTTTATGCTCCAGCTCTCCCCCAGCTCCAGAGGAGGGAAATCCAGACCCTGTGGATGCTCCCTTAGCACAGGGAGCATCCCACCTGAGGAATTGTTCTCCCGTTGCTCCTTCTGGGTGTTTGAAAAATAGAAAAGCCCTGACTGACTCAAGACCTTGGAAAAATGTTATTTTATCCAGTACATGTCCTGCTCTATTAGCTTTCCAATACTGTTAATTTCTAGGGGGCAGTTCAGCCTGATCAGCTTTGAGAAAAGTTGTCTCTGGAGGAGAGAAACTTGATCATTTTTCTTGTTAGGAGCCAAAGCAGTCTGATTTCAACTTCGCTTTATTTCAGGGGCTGGATGGGAAACCTTAGCAAATTCATCTGTTTTCTGCCTAAACTGTTAGTATATTTGGCATTCAGCAGTCTGATTCTGTACTTTTTTAATATTTCTGCAGCTCAGCCCACAGGATTGCAGCACCAGCTAGAAGTGAGTAGCGTTGCAGGGCAGGATTTGTGGTGCTGCTCAGCCCGTACGCAGCACAGCTGGAAAATAATGCGAAAAGTATTGAAATTATTATGGAAAACATGAAGAGTTCTTATGAGAACTGCAGGCTCCTGAAGCACAAGAAGCTGTACCATATGTGAGGCTGGCAGAGGGAGGTTTGGTTGTTTTTTTTGGGAGGGGGGAATACAGTCCTTGGAGGAACTAGTCCTGACAGTTTATCAAAGGCATAAAGCGAGACAAACTGGGAAAAGTAAACAGAGCCACAGAGCCGCCTTTGTCGGGACAGGTTTGGGATACAATGGCTCATGTTGTTGTTGCTTCCTGAGTGATCCTGCCCCATCCCTGCCAGCCAAGAGCTTTTAGTGTGCCTGATTACCCCTCTTTTCATCTCACTGCCCCTCTCCTCAGGTGGGGCATGAAATAACAGAGCTCCACTCGGAGCTGAGGCTGCTGCGCTGGAAGCTTCTCCATCAATTGCCCATTTTCACAGACAAGCCAGAATTCTGGTCAGGACCAGTGAAGCAGGAGGTTCACCAGCCCCTGAAGACTGGGTTTTTAATGGTGTTTTATTCCTGTGGATGCAGGGAGATGTTTTCTGGGATAGCTGTGTGTGCCTTGGCTCGTGAGTTCCCAGGGGGACGATTTGCTGTGCTCACTCAGCCTGTAAGGAAAGAAATAAACCTGCAACATCTGCAGAGTCGTAAACATCTTGAATTAAAAAAAATTAAATAAATTTGTGTTGCTGAGTATCAAGAGTGAAGGTTTTCTTCACTCCTATAGGCCTCATCTCACACAGAAATGACAATAAAGCCTTGCATGCCCTGAGAAATGTGCCTGTGGTCGTTTTCAGCCTCTACACACACGTTCTGTAATGGTATCCATTATTAGAAATACTCTGTTTTCAATATAGAGAAATCCTTAAAAAGGCAGAATAGAGCAAATTTAGATAGGGGAAAAAAATTCAGCATACATTACATGTCATTTACAGATCATCTGGAACATCTGCTCTTTCCGGCAGGAGTTAAGAAATTTTCTTCCAAAATAATTTTGCTGTTGTAAGAATTCTTTCAGGCCATAAAAACATTGAAAAGCTGCTTGTTCCTATTCTGCCTGGAGGCAAATTACAAAACTTGCTGCTCTGAAGAGAAAGAGGACCTGACACTTTTATACTTTCATGGCTTTGGTAATGGATTGTGTGTGGGGGATGCAGGGAGGATAAAAAGACTGCATTTCCATCTTTTTTTTGCACACTGTAGAGTTGAAGGCAAAAATCTAACATTGTGAGAGTCTGCAAGGCAGTAAGGAAATATTAATTTTATTTTTTTCATTATTATTCATGTCCTTCATTACAAGCTGCAAAAGGGCCACTGGAATTGTGGCTCATGCCAAACTGCTTTGCTAGGGAAGCAGGGAGTGCAAACACTCAAAATCTCTACAAAACCTGTAATCTTTGTCCCCTCTGTAGAAAAGTGCTTTGTCTTAGCTCCTTTTAAATCTATTGGCTCGAATCTTACCAGCTAATTACAATTAGAAAGTCCTATTTGCCCATGCAGTAAATTGAGCATAACCAGAAACTGCAGCTCTGGAGGAGGGGGGGACCAACCAAGCAGCAACAGCAACCACAGAATGGATTTGGGTGATGCTCCAGAGCCCTGTCCCTGTTTCCTGGAGGTGCAAGTGGAGGCTGGGAGCTGCCTGCCTGCTGCTCCTGTGCCTCTCTAAAGTGCAGCAGCGAGCTGTAAAACTGATCCAATGAAAGCCCTTAAGGTCTAGTGGGCAATCACCAAAACAAAAGGTACAGTTTTCTTTCAGCCCAACCAGCACAACGTTTCTTTGATTAGACAGCTGAACGTCCGAGTAAATAAAGGAAGAAGATCATCACTTGCTCTTACTTTGGGAGCAATTAATAGTCCTTTGATAACAGACTATTTCCTTTTTTCCGGCTCTTGCATTGCCCTTCCTTTCCTTCTGCTGGTTAAGCACTCTCAATAGAGTTTCGTCTAAAATTGTGGGCAGTAGAAGTCATGATGGTTTTTTTTATCTTTTCCAGGTGATTAATTTTGTTTAGTTTGGTTGGGGTTTTTTTTTCTTTTTTTTCTTCTTTTTTTTTTCCTTTTTTTTTTTTTTTTTTGTGTGTGTGGGATACAAAGGTTACCTTTCTAAACCGAAAAATACGAAAGATTTTATCACATTGCTTTCTGCTTTCCTCCCAGACTAACACAGGCTGAAATGTCTTGTATAGCTCAGATGGAATATTCATTAATTTCATTTTGTTCCATCAATAATGTCTTTTTATTTCTTCTGACTTTTAGAAAGTTCCTGTGTATCTCAGTTGATTAAGAAAAAAACAGGTGGGGGTGAAGGAAGAGAAAATTCCAGCTGGATACGTTTCTGGAATCAAGAATTATTCTGGAAACAACATGTTTTTTCTTTCCCATTGAATGATATTTTTTGTTAAAATCATGCTTAATACCGTGCATCAAAGAATTTCATAATTGCAAGCACCATTAAATTAGACAAATTGTTGTTCTCCTTATTACTGGTGATGATACTGCTTTAGCAACAAAATTGATAGTTAGCAATCATGCATAATTAAATTTGTAAGTTTCACTCTGCAGCTGTGCATTTGTTTCCAGTCTTCCTGTCCCATTTAGATACCCATTCCAGGACTCTTTTTTTTTTTTTTCAAATAACTGTAGAACTCACAAGTTTGTCCCTAATCCATTTGCATACAGTTTAAATTGACTTGTGTGATTTAGCCCTGGCATTAGGACTATTTTCCTCTCATGGTAATGGTGTAGAGTTACAAGCTTTTAAATTATTTCATTGTTTCACTGCTTTCCTAACCTTTTTTTTTTTTTTTTCCTTTTTAAGCAGATAGCTCTGAATCTGTATATATTTATATCCTACATGATATAATTTATAATATATTTATACATTTATTTATAAATAATTTATATTATTTGTGTTATTATCAAGAGGGGACTATGGAGCACCAGTACACTAAATCCCTCTCAGTTTTGTGTCTATGTTAGAAGTGGCAGCCTGTTGATTGGTGAGAGGGAAATGCTAGTAAACAAGGCTCTTCAGAGGCAAATTAAATGTGTTCCTGCCAAAAATACTGAAATCATGCACAGCAGACCAACCCATGGGCTGCAAAGGGGCATTTTGTGCTCTGTTTTGCTCCTCTTTTTCCTGTGCACATGTGAATTTCTGGCCATTCTCTTAGGGATGGAAAAAGGTTCCCCCACTCACCCTCCTGCTCTTCTTGCCTTCCCTGAAGACACGAGGTCACAGAAGCAGTCTTATTTTTCAAATCAGTGAATATCCATGCTGAAGTGCTTTTTGCTAGAGTGATTCCAGTGGCAGTGCCCTCACTGTGAGCTGGATTTCTCTGTGCCCAAAAAAATGACTCCAGTAAAAGCAGTGAGTATTAAGTCCTGTAGCAGTGTTTTAATGTTTTAATTATCTGGTGGTGGCTGTAGCTCTTTGCCTGGATGGTGCTTCCATGATAAATGAATTGGGCAAAGCTTTGGCAAAGTTTGGTTTACCCCCAATACTTGGCATGGTCTGGGATTGGTACAAGGATCCAGCTGATGATACTGAGCTCAGCACAAATTCAGGTTTTAGGTCTGGTCCAGCCAGACCCAGGGTGACAGGTGGTCCAGGTGTGGCTCAAGGTGAGGTTTGGAGGTGTTCCCTACCCCCTGTTGTTGTGTGGAAGAGCCAAGCAGTCCTTTGGAAAGGTTCATGTCATGCAAGAAAATCCACAATCCACATCGTTCCTCCTTCTTTGCTCCTTTATATTTTTTTTCCCCCTTACTTCTTTTTCTATTTCTTTGGGTTTCTGTCTCTATGGCAAAGAGTTTTTGATATTCCACGGGTCTATTGCCATGGGATGAGTAATGCTGGAGCAGGGCTGGGACCAGATCACCCACTTTGAGGGTAAAACAGAAGGTGCCTCTCAAGTCGCCCTGTGACAGAGTTTTGAGTCACCCTGACTCATCCTTCACCCCCTCAGGAAGCCCAGACCTACAGCACAGGAGAGGCAGAACTCCTCATTTGTTTCTTGTTTAATTTTCGTATTTATTTTATTTCTTCATCACTTATCAGGCCTAGAATTACTGGTCCCATAAAAGTAATAATTATAAACAGATTTGTTTCTTCCTACAGTGAGTGTAGCAACCCCTGCTGCTGCTGCCCTCACCTTATGGCAGAGATTTAAAACAAAAGTCAACACTGAATCCTTCTGTTTAGAGGGGTGACTCCCACCCTGTCTCCTTTTTTCACTGTGAGAGAGCACAAGTCCTTGCTGATAGCCTTTTTCAAATTCTAAAAGCCTTTCCAAGCAGCTTGGGATTTTTCCCCCCCTTTTCGTGTCTTACTTTTTTCTTTTTTCTTCCTTTTTTCCCTTTATTTTCTTTTTTCCCTTTTTCCCCCTTTTTTCCTTTTTCTTTTTTCCTTTTTCTTTTTTCTTTTTTCTTTTTTCTTTTTTCCTTTTTTTCTTTTTTCTTTTTTCTTTTTTCTTTTTTCTTTTTTCTTTTTTCTTTTTTTCTTTTTTTTCCTTTTTCCTTTTTTTCCCTTTCTTTCTTTTTTCCTTTTTTTCTTTTTTCTCCTTCTTTCTTTTTTCTTTGCAGTGTGTGTTGGTTTTGCTGTTTCCTGGATTAAACCTCAGCCAGCAGCTTTTAACCAAAGCTCTGCTTCCCAAACACCATAATTCACCAGCCCATTGCAGTGACACTGATTTTGTCCTGTGTTTTTAATATTTCTTCTGTGAAACAAGGCTCAATTCTTGTCTCTGTTCCTGACAGGTAACATCTGATACCTTTTGGGAATGAAATGGTTCCCTTAATCAAGTGGAAGGAACATTTTTTTAACTGCTGCCACAAAAGCTGGGTCTTTAAAAGGATTGAATGCTTTAGGGAAATGCTGGAGCTGAAGGCATATATTTGAATGGCTGATGATATTGAGTTACTGCTGGATGTTATAAATAGCATTTGTTTCAGTGTCCCAAGGTGTTACCCCAGCAGCAGTTTTGGTGAGGAAAATTACTGTTTCTTTTAAACACTGAGTATTTATGAAATAACTCACAGAGATCAGAGTTGGAGAATTAATTAATTAATTGCAAAATCTTAAAACTCGAAACATTGTCAAGGAGTGGATTGTGTATGTTAATAAGGACCTGGGGGTGCTGTTTGATTCATATTTCTGAGTTTAGGCAAAGTAGGTTTTGCTGTTACTGTTATGTTTTGATACTTTCCAGGAAAAACACGAAGTGTAAAGATAAAGAGCTATTTTTATGTTCCCAAGTTTTGTGAAACAAATACAGCACCCTGAGAAAAAACTGTATTAGCATAAATACACTGAGAAGACGTATTTTCCTTGAGGTATTCTTTATGGTGGTATCAATAGTCACCCCAAACTCTCCCTATTAATATTATGTTATTGTTATATATATAATATATCTTATATACCTTATATGAATGCTTTTTTCTCGATTCCTGCCTGGGTTGTTCCTCATTTCCACATTCAGAAGTTAAGAAGAATATGCTTTCCTAGCCCATAAAAAGGGTAAAGTACCCAGAATTTTGGTTTGGTTTTTTTTACTTATCAGGAAATCAGTAGGACTTAGTCCAATCTAAGACTATAAAAAAAAAATCAGTAACACTTGTACTGCTCTGGTGGATCTCTTAGAGGGTAGGCTTTCTGCACATCCACTGTTTAATTAACAATTATTAAGGCTCTCTACAATGTTTAAATTGCAGCATGTAATTTGTGTATAATCAGTGTGGTTGCCTCTAAATGTAGCTGGTTTTTGTGGAAGTTTGGTTCTTGGTTAGCCCTTTTTTTTGCATTTTTCAGCAGGTAAGAAATTTCCCTCTTCTGTTCTTCCTAGGAAGTCAGTCCTCACATTTCGGGTGAAATACCAACATCAGGGAATGTACTCCCGTCAATATTAGGAAGTTGATTATCAGCAAATTATCAGCAGTTTGCAGTTCTGCTTTTGCCATCATTGATATCTCGTTTTTCCTCGTATCTTTTATTATGTGAAAAGCCTGCAAATGTAGGTCACTTCGTAGTTTCACAATAAAAACATTTTCGTGAGTGTATAAGAATTTAAAATAGCTTTGCACTTTTCTAACAATGCCTTTACATGTGAAGTGCTAAGGATTAGTGTAGCAGTGGTGGTTCACGCCAGTATTTGCATTTTTATGCTGAAAGATGAGAAGTATGGACTGCCATAAGAGGTGAAATGAAGGTGTTAACAATATTCATGTCAGTCTGCACAGGTAATTTGATTGTCAGAGTTGCCATGTTGGTAACACAAGACATTTTGACTTAAATATTAAAAAAAGTCTGTTTTATTTCTATGCCCTCACTGGATCTGATACTGCAGCTATGTAAATGAGTGAAGCTGGCAGATATGTTAATTGGTATCGACTGAATGCTCTGACCTGAATCTAGAAATTATTGTTTGTTGGGTTTTTTTAATAGACTAATGAGGCAAGCAGGTAACACAAGTTCCAGGCCATTTAAATTTATTTTTTAACACCTCCAGTACAACTTATGTCAAATGGAGAGCCTCATGGCAGAGCCTTGGGCTGAATAACCTGAATAACACTCCATTCCAACCCAAACCATTTCATAATTCTATGATAAGTTATTATCAATATTACACATCTGGCAGCCAGTTCAGTTGCTTTCACCAACAGAATAGATACAGGCATCAATTCCCTGTCTTCTTCTGATGGACTATTTTATTTCTTCTATCATCACCCTGAAAAGTGTTATTAAAATTGTATTTCTTCACTCTGTGGTTCAATATCTGTGACCTAACTTGGCTTCTTAGTGGTAACTTTCCATCAGTGAGGCAGCTCAGGTACACACTGAATTTTGGGGCAGTGCACCAAATTTTGTAGATTATCCCCGTCTTTGATGTAAAGGGAAAATGCAGCTTAAATTTCAAGTGAGCAGTATGGTCAGTGACTGAGACTGACAACAGAAATTTTTCTGGTTTCTCATAAGAATGGAAATACAATTAATCAGGTGACATTATGTATTATAAGGATTTATTACTCTATAATCTTCATTGTCTCAAGGTAATGCCATTTGCTGTCTGCAGAGCATCATTTTGAGCACCACTTTCATCCCTGTGAGACCAAAATGTGTATTTCACTGTGAACAAAGACAGCTCATATCCAGTATAAAAGTACTATTTAGGGAGAAATTGCCAGTGGTAGTTGTTTCGTATTTTTTCCCTTTAATTTCAATTACTGTTGTGCTTTTAATTTACATTTTTGTAGCATAGAAATATTCAACCATCCTTTCTATGGTCATTAAGCTTGTATTTAGTAGGTGCACCTCTGGGATTGGGATGAGTGACAGCTCATAAAATTCAGAGTCACTGGAGACCTGTGTGTATGATTGACATGAAAAGCATTGAATTGGTCGATTTTAAAGAGTGTTTTTAGAGGCCCAAGGCATGAGGCAATGCATTTTTAAGCTGGGTTCTCTGATACACTGTGCGAAATATCCTTGTTTTCATTTGGCTTCACATCAGAATCATCTGTAGCCCTTAAAATAAGGAATGGAAAAGAATAAAAGGGGTGTAGACTGCACATATTTCCAGGGAGAGGAGAGGGGAAAAAAAAAAAAAGGAAGGGAAAGAAACTCCCTTGTGGGTCGTGTGGGTTTTTTGTTTTATTCCATTATTATGAAGTGGATAATTGTTTCATTACCCAAATGCTGCAACTTCTGTGCTTGGCTGGGTTGTTTTTCCTGGGAGAGCAGGTGGGTGTGACACCTGAGGGGTCTCTGTCCCCCCAGCAGTGGCACAGCCTTGGCTCATCAGTGGCTACAAATGATGCTTTAGGATTTCAGTTTTTATATTTTGAATGTGTTTGTAACCCTGCAGTTCTTTGGTGTGTCACTCCAAACTCCACACCCAATGTGAGCTGCTGCTCTCCCAGTTTGGGCACACACAACAATTCCTCTCCAGGCTGGGAATGGGCCCCCAGAGATGGAAATAAAAGTTATCTGGGGGGGCAAACTGGGGGTAAATGACTTCATTACCTGGAGCTGCAATTGGGAGATTAACCCCAATATGGAAATGGACCAAACTTATCAAAGTGTGAAAACCCATAAACCCATTTTGGGTGTAGCCCTTAGGGGGCTTCCCAAAATGTACCTGAAGGCCTTCAGTAAATACATCTGCTTTTTATTCTGTTATTGTTGTCTGCTCTCTGTTTTTAGGTAGCCCAAAAAGGCATCACAGGCAGTGTGGGGAGCCTTGGCTGCCTCTGAGCACCCACCTTGCCCAAACCTTCCTCCTCCACCACCTCCTGTAGGACTTTGGGGTGGTTCTTCCTTTTGTTTCTTAAAATGTGTTCCCATTCTGCCTCTGGTTTCTGGACTGAAAGCAGTGAGTGTGGTGGAAGATGTGCTGCTAAAATAATTTCCTCCATGTGAGGAGTCACAGCCAGCAGCTTAAAAACATCAGTACTCGTAAACAAGCCCCTGTTTTATGGAGTTTGTCATCCACTGAAATGTCAACAGCAGCAATTCTCATTAGAGAGCATAATGACAGAGACCTGAAAAAGGGGATTTTGAGTTTTTTACTGTGCTGGTGTCGTTTTAGTTAGTCTGGGTTTATGGTGGATGCTAAATGTTTGAAAATAAACCCCGTGTATTTTCTCACCTAGCCATCTGAAATCTGAGCTGCAGGACGCTGCAAAGGTGGCTGCTCATGAAACCTCTGCCTTAAAATTCCGAGAGAATATCCCCCTTTATCTGTGGCTGCCTTCAGAAATGTAGTGTTTATTCCAAATACTAATATCACAGCAGTTGGATAAGGAACAGATCTACACCACAGAGTGTGTCAGCAGTGTCCTTAGTGGGGAAACAGCAACATCAGGCATTTGTGTTTGACTCTGTGGGGCTGAGATTTGTGAAGGAGGCTGGTGCATTTTGAGCCAGCACTGAATTTGCTTCTCTTGGTTGATGGAATCCACTGCCACTGCTGGTCAGGACAGTGCAACCCCAATGTAAACATCAGATTATTTTTGTATTCTCTGTGCAGCGCCCTCTGAACACCCTGTCTACATTCTTGAGTCAAAACTGGTCTCCTGGGATACTCCTTTTTTGATCTCCTCAGGCTTCCCTGGAGCTTCTCAGGGTAGAGCTACACCTGGGGGTGAGCATTTTCAGGACTGGGTGTTGAATTGGGATGCCTGGAGAGAGGTGCAGACCACAGCACAGGAAAGAGAAGGATGAGAGAAGTCACACTGCCCCTTTTGAAACTGCATTTTTTCATTTTAAGTCACTTCACATCTAGAAAAATTAGGTGGCAGTATAAGGGAGGAGTCTCTTTGTGTGCAGGAAAGGCTGCTTTGGATTTTGATAGGTTTTTTTTGCTTCGTGTAATACAGAAAAAATATGTCTTTATGGAATTTGAAATGGTTTATGATCTATCCTGCCAAGTTACTTTAAAGAAAGGTACCATCATAACTCAGTGTAGATATCTCAATTATTCATGTTCTGGACATAAAAAATCCACCATCTCTTACCTTAATATTAATGCTATTTTCCCAGTAGGTGTAAGCAAATTATAAAATATGTTCCTACAGGTTTTGTGCTTATCAGAAAACAAAATACAAGAAAAGGCATTGTTCCTTTATGCTGGAAACTCACAGTTTTGTGTGGTTACTGTGCAGTAAAAGTGCTGCAATAAATTTGTGAGGGAAAAAGGAGAATTGAGGTGAGAATAACAACTTCTGTGGCTACCAGATATTTATCCTCCCTCTTGGTGAAGTCTTGCCCTCCTAGCCACAGAGGTTGCACCTAAAGCTGGTTTATTTGCTGTGAAAATTAAACAAGTGGAAGAGCCAGAGGTGGGGAAAGAGTTAAAGTTGCATTTACACGTCTGTAGCAAAGTATTTATAAAAAAAGGAGAAATTCACCCCCGAGCAGACACCCCACCAGCCTTTTTGTATTCCATTTCACAGTTTAGCATCTCAATATCCTATGGGGAAGACTCAACTCGTTGTGGCACCCCAGTGAACTCCAGCTCCATAAAAACACTTTCAGTTCAAGGCATTCGTCTTTCAAACATGTTCCATTTCATTTCAGGTATTGCCAAAGAGGGGGGGAAAAAAGTGAATTAGACTGAGAATGGTTGTGTGCAAAAATTTTTTTTGCTTGTTTGGTTGGTGTGGCTTGATTTTTTGGTTGTTTGTTTTGTATTTTTGTCACTTAGCTGACAAAAAAAACACTGTTGAAGAGAGGTTTGCAGGTTGCATCGTGCACCAAAAACCATTTTGCTGTGAAATTCTGAAATCACTGTCAAGCCCAAAACAAGCAAACAATTTTGCACAGGTTTTACTGCATTAATACAATCCAGTTGATACACAAATATGAAAATCCATTTGCTCTTCAAACCACGGCATAAAAATCAGCAATTTTCAAAACTCTCACCAATTGCCAGACATGATTATGCTCCTGCATATATTATATCCTTTAAAAAGGGAAATTTGAAGCAAGTTTTAAAATAACATTATTAAATCAGAGCGGTGTAAGTCTTTTGGTTGCAGTGCAAGGAGCTACATATATATGTCTCAGCTTTTTTGCAGTTTATGCTGAATATTCCTGCTGCTCCTGTTGCTTTCAGGGTTAGCATGGATGAGCATTGCTGTGTGTACTCTGATGGGCCTAAATCAGGTAAAATAATTTTTTTGTATCACCAGCATTATATTATATTTATGTTTAGTATATTATTCTGTATTCCACCAGTATTACAGTTGCTTTTCCCCACCACTGTGCACCCAGCTCATTTTAGGGCATGGTGGAAGGACACCAGTGCAAGATAAATCAATGACTTTATACAGGATGAAATTAGGATGTTAGTGCTTCCTATCTGCATGAAAATTACCCAGCCATGCAGGCCACAACATTAATGACATAGGAGACTGTGACTAATGGTGCCACTGGAATTTATTGTGCTTCCCTTTGTCCAAACTCTGTGATTTTATCCTCATTCTTGTTCTGCAGTGGCTGTGCCTAGGGCAGGGTCAGAGACAGCCTTCTCCCACCTGTTCATGGTTCAAATATCAACCAGCCATTTTCACTTGTCAAACCCTTTGCTGTTTCTGAACTGCCTCATGAGTGCAGGAAATAAAGGGATTTCTTCCTCACTGCTTTTCTGCACTAGCTTGTGTAGTTTTGACATCATCTGAGGAAGATACTCACATAATCACAGCCTGGTATCAACCAAAAGAGGCAAAAATCATCAACCAAAAATGTACTGAAATGTCCTACTTGGATTATTTTTTTTCCAAGTGATGATTACATGTTATGATCATGGCTCCTATGTAATCTGATTTTGGAGGGAAAAATGTGAGTTTTAAAATAGTCAATGGGTGAGGCTGCTTCACAGTCTCTCCATCAATACCTTTTATTTCATGTACACTTAAAAAAAATTCTTCAGGACAGCTGTGAGACCCTCAGTGGTTGTTTCCCTCTTACCCTGGGCAGTGTTTGTAATGCCCTGCTTGGTTGGGAAGGATCCCATGGACTGGTACAAATAAAGGGAAACTGGCACAGCTGCCATGCTGAAGTGTCTCTGAGAAATCCTTTGTGACACAGGAGGCAGAAATCCGACGGTTCAGAGGCACAGCCCAGTAGAAATGAGGTTTGTAATAACTTGTGGGCACTTTCTTTGCAAAGGTGGCAGAATGAGATGGTTAGATTACTTCTGGAACTGCCTTAGGAGAGATCAATATGTGAGCACTGTTCCCACGACGACTGCAAGGAAAATTCTTGTAATTAATAATAAAAAAAATTGATTTTTGTGATGGTGGTGGTTTCAAACCATAGCTCTCAGGCAGCCCTGTAGGAATAAAGCACTGCAGAGTTTGGTGAGAAAGTCCAGTATTGATTCAGTCTGATAAAATATTTTTCTTTATCTTCTGAGAAGCCTTGCTACAGGGATGGTATGAATAAAAGTTTGGTATTTCCAACACGTCGAGGGTCCCAGCAGACACAGTTCTTTTTTGTTACAGAAACTATATTCTCTCTCTGTCTCGTTTGCTGTTGGACAATGTATGTGAACAGAGAACTGCACATAGAGGCAGAGAAGTATAATTCTCTGTTTTTCTGAGGCTCAGGCTACTGAATAGGTATCATTGTATCCATGTCTCTTGAGGGAAAAAAAAAAAGAACACTGCAAAAACTTCTTGGAGCTTTTTTTTTTTTCCCTTTTTTTTTTTTTTTTTTTTTTTCCTGGTGCGTAGCCTCCTACTGACAGCTGCAGAGAGAAATGTCCTGTGGCCTTTTCATCCCTTCCCCTGGCTCTGTACTTTTCCTATCAACCTCCCCATAAATATTTTCCTGCAACTGGCAGGGAGGATGCTCCTGGCCCGGGACCTCGTTAGGAGTGAGACATTAATTGGGTGGCTCTGAGTGCCAGTCCTGCTGCTGGGTGCAGGGATTCCTGTCGGGATTTCACAGTCCCTCCTGTGCTCAGCTTTCAGCCGTGTGCTCCCTGTTTCCTGACCAGTTCATATCTGGTGCCAGAGTTCATTCTCTGTTGTCAGCAGTTTGTATTTATCCCTGATCCACACCATCCCTGCCTTGCAGACCGTCCTGCACCTCCCCACGCCTCACTGTGCACCAGGTATCACTAATATGCTGTAATAAACCCCTTCAGGTTTCCAGATTTGGCTTGAAATTTCTGGGACACTTCTCCTTTCACAGATGAAATTCCCTGTGAAGGGCCTTAAGGTTGGATGGGATGGCCACAAAAAAAAAATCTCACTTCTTGCTGAATTCATCCTGAGAGACACCTCCTTCATAAGGAGAGAAGAAATCCAGTTATATTCCGTATTCACGTTGTCTCGTTTGCCATTTAAAATGTTTATTTGGAATATTTCATAATAAAATTGAAATAGGTTTCTGTAGTTTAGGTAGATGGGGAAGGCAGTGATACAAGGAGTTACAATTTCTAAGTAGATGGGGAAGATAGGGACAGAAGGAATAACAATTTCCCATTAAAAAAATAAATAAATAAACCAACAAAGCCCAAAAAGGTGTAAAGGGGTGCTGGCATGTGTGGTCTGGAATTTTGATTACCTGAATTACAGTGTTTGGGGTTTGAAAAGAGAATAAACTTAGACAAAAAGACAATACCAAACTGGTATTGTTAAACTATATCATCTGAGTTATGGAGACTGATGAAAAAAATCTTCTTTGTGTGCAACGATTAGCATGAAAATCACAGATCCTTTGTTATAGTGCTGTTATCAATTGCAGGATAATACTGGTTTCATCTTGGGGATCTTTGCCCCTCTATTGGGGTCTTTCAGGGAGCATTGCTACAGCTTTTTTTTTTTTTTTTTTTTTTCTAAGGAAAAGCATAACTCAGTTATGGGTGGATGTTTAAGTGTTATACAGTATGGCTTTAAACTTTTCCTGCAATTAAAGCCTAATCCAAAACACTGAGGCACATTATTAATTTTATGCTTAACTGGAGCATTTTTTCAACAGGCCTATTCATCTACTTAAAACTAAGCACATGCTTAAGTGCATTTTTGAACAGGGGCCAGAGTTGTTATACTGAAGCAAAAGAAAGAGAGAAAAAAGAAAAAAAAAAACAACAAACCACAGGCACAAAAAAGTCTAATAGATAATATTCAGGCATCACTGGGATTAAAATGTTCATTTGCAGAAGAGGAAGAGCTCCAATTATCTACAGGCACAGGTGAGGCTAAGGAAGGAGCAAAGACCCCTTCCAGTCCCAGACCCCCTCTCCCCACAGACCATGTTTTCCTTAAGAGAAAACTAAAAACTAAAACTTCCCACAGACTTTTTTTTTTTGTTGTTGTTTTTGCATATTAAGTTGCGTGTGGGTTAAAATTGCTGATTTTATGGCTTTTTTTTATTGTTCTTGTGGACAGGTGGTGACATCCCTCAGTGTTTTTGGGTTGGAAAGGACCTTAAAGCTCATCCCATTCCCCCTGCCATGGGCAGGGACCTTTTCCACCCCCCCAGGTTGCTCTGAGCCCTGCCCAACCTGGCCTTGGTGGTGAGGAGATGTAGAATAAAACATTGATCACCAATATTTGCAGGAGCTGAGTGCAGCCCTGAGCAGAGCCTGGCTCAGGAGGAGCAGGATTCCTATGTGCAAACCTGCAGGTAACACTGAAAATCAAAACACTTTAAAATAAAAACACGGTATGAGAAAGGAGGGCTGTCCCTAAGCCAACAGATGTTGCATTTTTTTATTTTTCCCTCTGTGTTCTCTCCCCTTTTTGTCCCCGAGCTGGGCTGAACACTTACACTGGTCCCCAGCACTGCTGTAGGACCAGCTTTAAAGTTAAGTAGGTGTTAAAGTGCTTTGTAGCATCAGGGAGCCTGGGCAAGAGGAGGAAGAGGCTATTGTGTTGTAAACAGTGCAGTTGCCATGGAAACTGGTGATTCGCCGAAAAAAAATGGAAAGAGGGGGGGAAAGAAAACAGAATTTCATTTTTTTTTTCCCTTCTTCCCTTAATATTTAAATCATATCTGTGATTAGTGCCCATGCTTCCTGTATTTGTTTAGGTAACGTGGTGGGCAAATGTAATTGTTTTGAAAGTGCCAGGCATCCCTGTGTGTTGTTGCATGCCTTGTCTGTGAGGCAAGGATGCTTGTACTTAACAATTATCTACTGAAAACAGTTGACCTCATGGTCGTGTATCCTGAGCTATTCTGCAGATTGCCGCGGTTCTCATACAGGGCAATGTATGCTGTCTAATGATTTGTTAACTTTTCACTTCTTGGCCCACGTTTTGCTGTAAAACCACAGTCCTGCTAATTACAAAGAATCCATGTCTGTGTTTTCTTTACTTTGCCATGTAGGGGGAAAAAAATTAAATGTTAGGGAGAGGAGGTAGGGTTTTTCTTTTTTTTTTTTTCTTTTTTTCTTTTTTTTTCATATAAAATGTTAAGTGACCTGTGGCAATTTCCAAAGTATTTCAGTGTGCTCTCTGATGTTTAAATTAAACTTTACATCATTTGTTATAGTGACACCTGCTGCCCTTGTAATGGTTAAGTGTATGTGAGTACACAGAACCCACTTTTCAAAAAAATTTATAACTCCACTGTAAAGATTTTATTCTGTGCTGAAACTTGGCACACAGGCTTTTTGACTAGGAACAAATTATTCTTTTAAAAAAATGTGTTGGGGAGAAGTTGGTTATTCACAAGAGCTTACTGTGCAGTAGAAGCAAGCTGATTTTACTGACACATTTATCTGTTTGTGCCTCTATAACTTGGAATATGAGGTTGAAATAGTGCATTTGTCCAGTTTGGCTGGCTTTAAATCCCAATTCAGGCTACTGCTTAGGTCCCTGGTGGAAATGGACCTGATTTTTTTTTTCCCTTAGTTTTCTTCTTAATATTTCTCTCTGTCTCAGACAATTTGATTAAAGATTGCTCAGCAAGAGCCCAGATGGTTTTCAGCCAGAGAAGAGGCATTCCTGGATGAAAACTTGGAAAATTCCTTTAAGGCTGTCCCAGTTTCAAACCTGCTGCTTGTGGAAACAGCAACAGGTGCTGTTCTTATGTTAAAGCTGGATTTTTTTTTTTTTTAATAAATATTTCCCCCAGTGCTGAAACACCTGGGAAGGTGATCACTGCTGATAGGTATCTTTGTTTTATGTGACATTTTCAAAAATGGATATGAGCTTTCCAGCCTGTTTGCTGGAATCACCTCCAACATCTCTTTGGCAAAAACCGCTTGCACACCAACCTTGTTGTTTTTATGGTTGTCTTTTATTAGGAACAGTAACACAAATAAAAATTGATTATGTTTTTTTTTTTTTTTTTTGTTTGGGTAATCATGTGAATACAGGAAACATTTTCTCCAAAGCAGCACTCTATTGGTTTATCTACACAGTGCCAGGAAATAAAACCTGAAGCAAACACATGGAGGGTAAACAGTCAATTACAAGCATTGTATCAGTGTGTGGAAAATGAAGCAAATTGAATTTGTGCAATCAAGGCAATAGAGTGGAACTACAAAAAAGTATACTGCCTGCATCTAGCAAAATGCACCCTTTCCATTTACATTTTGTGGATTCACCTAAGTTTCTGTGAAGACTGTCCTGAATTCCTGGCGTTGTTATGTGAATTATTGCCTTTGTCTCCTGCTGCTGACTGGTGTTAAAAACCACAGATGAAACAGCAGCAGTGAGAGAGGTACTGCAAATCCTCCGGGTGCTCCATCTGCATCCTAGAGGTGAGAAATGCCCGAGTGGAAAAAGAACCTGAGCTGAGCATCACCTGCAGGTTGGGTGTGAGGGTGGAGTGGGGCTTGTGGCTCCATCCTGGGGGCAACCATGCAGGTCCTGGCAGGGCAAAGATTATCCCAGAGGTGATCCCAGAGCTGCTCCTCATACCTGAGCCTGGCTGGCGTTAAAGTTCAGCTCTGTCCCCGTGGTAACTCAGTAACCAGCAGCAGCACCAGCACTGGTGACTGTTTATCCAGAGTCTAGACATTTTATACGAGGTTAAGGGCTCTGTTCTCTGTTTTATAAGGGAGGCAAACACAGATTTTGATTTTTTTCTTTTTTTTTCTGGTCTTGTGGTAGCATGACGGGTGCTTTGGCTGTGTGCTGTGCTGCCCAAACAATCTCCAAACTAAACCTGCTGGCTTTTTTTTGGTTTGGGAAACCTGGCAAAGGTGTGCTCTCCTCCACCTGTGGAAGGGGAGAGTGGAAACACTCTCAGCATCACCACGGAGAGTTCAGCAAATACAGCATGCCATGCAAAAGCATCAGGTGGTTGGATGGAATGGCTTTTTTGTAGTCTCTAACAGATTAATTTTCTGCTTTGGTCTGAAGTTTGTAGAGGGAATCTAGTTCAGATAAAGAGGGAATATGGTAAAATGCCTCACAGTAAGTAGGCTTGTTGGAAAGCAATACAGGTGGAAGTGAAGATCTGCCATCTCCACTGCTCTAGGGCAGTACTTGCAGAAAATTTATCACAGGATTTCCTGAGTCAAAAATTGGTACATTTAAAAAAAACCCAAAAACAAACAAAAAAAACCCCAAACCAAACAAAAAACCACCACTGAGTTAAGTGGAAAGTGAATCCTGGTAGGTGCTGATTGCTGATCACAATGAAAAACAAATACATAAACACAGATTTAACCACCAAATCTCATCTTAATTCCTCAGAGTTCTATGGTAAGTGATTTATTGGACCAGATCCAAGAAGGCAGCCTTTTGGAAGAACAAACCTTGCCAACGTATTTAATGCCTGCTTTAACAAATTATCTGGGTTGGTTTCCTTGCTTTGTGTCCCCGCTGCTCATCATCCCCTTGGGCTTTGCTCTGTGTCATAAACCCACCAGCCATGGGCTGTGAGTCCCCCAGGGCTGGCAGTGGAGGATGCACACCATCATCTACAGTGGTTTCAAGGTGTTAAAATGTGCAGAAACACATCCCACTCCTTTGTGGAACAGAGCATTGGAAACGATGCCCGTTAAAAGTCAAGCGTAGGAAATGCTAGGCAGTGGAAACACAAGGCCCTTTTTGTTCATTTTGTTTTTTTAATGAATGATTAATACCCAAGCTGCCAGAACTCACCAAACTTCATTTCATTCAGTATTGAACAATCCCCCTGCACCAGGCCTTGCAGGGCAGCCAATAACTCAGAGAGACAGTGTTTACACAGCGAAAAATCGGTGTAAAATACACGGGCAGAGCTGCACACTGTTCTGAGATCCTGTTTATCCATTCAATGCATAAACAGCAGAGCTGCTCGGGCCGTGTTTTGTGTGTGCAACACTGACACTGCAGGGCCCAGCTCTTGTGTGTACACAGCCCACACATAAATATTTCCCATTGTTGTATCCAGTCAGCAGTGCTTTGTCAGAAATCAAGTGCCCATGACCATGGGCTGTGCACAGAGTGTGTTGATGTGAAGTTTATGTGACAACAGTAATGGGGCACGTTTCCCCATCACAGATAAGGATGCTTAATATTTACACAGGGCTTTCCACTCTGAAAGCATTTTAGAAGCATTAATTAGCGCCGGCCTATCAAGGGGAAAATAATCTGAGCCACGGATTCCTGGGGAAGCAGCAATGCCAAAAGGGACTTAAAAAGTAGTAACTGACAGCAAATTAGGCATGAATTCAGAATACAGCAGTAAAGACCAATTCAATTTTAGTCTAATAAGCAGAGGTCTCCTGTCGCTGGGGATGCTGAGGTCTCATTAGCAGGGAGGTATTGACAGCTGGAGGGATGGAGGGAAGAACACCGTGCACAGGAAAGGTATTTGGATTTATGAGGGATGGGTTTAGGTTAAATACATACAGGCTGGCTACAGGGCAACAAAGGAAACATTTGATAAGGCTTGAAGAGTATCAGCGCGGAGCAGAGAATGTAATATGAGAAATGGGATTAGGGAAGATGACTTGAAATGAGAAACAGCTTTTGGACAATATATTAGGAAATTGTCAGTTATATTTATTGGCTTGCAAAGTACTGTTTCCAGGGGAAAAAATGAAGCAGCATCTCTGGCTGAATTTAACAGTGTGCTGCAGAAATACTAAAAACGAGGAAGAGTTCTGGGGGAAATAGATCAGTTTGAAAAACTCCACAGGGCTTGTTTCTCTTCACAGTCCTTTGTAAGGTAAATAAAGACCCCCTCATCCAATTCTGTACTCTGGAAAACCAATGTAAATAGAGAAATTAATTATTCTGTGCATGCAAGAATGCTCTAGATCTGTGTATAGATAGATGTACAAGCACTGAATTCTGGCAAATTGCTCCTAGTTGTCAGGGCATCCTGACTCCTTGTCGAGCACCTTGTTTTCTCAGGAGTTATTTATATGGATGAAAGGCATGTTTTCCACTAGCATCACCTCATTTTCCCCATGCCTCTTGCAATGAGGCTTTAATGTTCTGAGATGAGCTGAGCTGAACATGCTGGAAGTTGGGATTTCATTAAGGGTACCCAGGCAACCAGTTCGAGGGACACTTGCTTTGCTGGGTGATGTCCCCAGCCACATTAAGGAGCAGTTTCAGCTGGAGTGACCTGCTCTGATGGAAAAGCTCATCTTTGGGCTGTGGAGCAGGATTTGTGCCACAGGACTATTTCAGTTTCAATCGCAGCATCTCTGCAGGAGAGCACAGCCAAGTGTTTTTTGCAAAGAAGGCTGCTTATTTTTTTGAATGTGAGCACTCTGTTTGATTAATTATTCAGAATTTTAGCCATATCTGGGGCTGTGACTTGCTGTGGGGTCAGATTTCCAGCTCCTGTGTGATGTGCAAGAAGGTTTGGGGTCTGGAGCATCTGTGTGCTGGGCACAGCCTGCGGGAGCTGGGCTGGGCTGGAGGAGGGAAGGGGAGAGGGGATCCCATCCATCCATCCATCCATCCATCCATCCATCCATCCATCCATCCATCCATCCATCCATCCATCCAAACATCTCCAGGGCTGCCAGAGGATGGGGCCGGGCTCTGCTCAGTGCTGCCAGTGGCAGCAGGAGCAGCAATGGCCATCAGAGAAAGGGCAGGCAGTGCAGCCCAGCAGGAGGAAGAACTTGTGTGCACGGAGGGGCAGAGCCCTGGAACAGCTGCCCAGGGAGGGCTGGAGTGTCCCTGTGTGGAGCCATGGCAGCCCAGCTGGACACGTTCCTGTGCCACTGCTGCAGGGGAGCCTGCCTGGGCAGGGGCATGGAGCACAGCATCTCCACAGCTCCCTCTCAAACACA
Organism: Acridotheres tristis; assembly: GCA_037013685.1. Lineage (NCBI taxonomy): Eukaryota > Metazoa > Chordata > Aves > Passeriformes > Sturnidae > Acridotheres > Acridotheres tristis. The sequence goes on from CM072919.1 coordinate 7,460,410, forward strand.
CACAGCCTGGGATTTCCAGCTCCTTATGGTATTACACCCACTGCCTTTGCCTCTTTGAACCTACAGGTTCCAGCTACCAGGAGTGCTTCTTTCAGTAGGATTATGATAGTCAAGTCAGGACTAGCAGAATGAGATTCTGTCCAAAGTAATTTTTTTTTTCTTTCCTTCAATGCACAAGATCCTGTTTTGCAGAATTACTGGGAAAAAGTCTTGACTTGAAGAGAGTGCTGTAATAAAAGGCTCAGAAGGTTGAGAGCTATTTGTGTGAGGGACTCCACTGACACAGGAATAATAAAGTACTAGAAGAGAAGAAAAAGAAGAAAAGATTTTGTCTTTCCATGACAGAAAAGAACAGGGAAAAAGAAAAAAAAAACAAAAACAAAGCAACAAAACAAACCCATAAGAAACCAAAGGGAAAAAACCCAACTGGGTTGCCACTGATTCATGTTCTGTTTTGGTTTCCTCAGAACAGGTCGTTTTCCATCCCTCCCCCCAGCAACAGGGCAGGAACATGGCTTGGTGGGATGCTGGAATTGTCAGAATTACCAAGGGATGCTGCTTTACAGCCACGGTTTGGTGTTGCCCAAGTTCCTCCTGAGACTTGACTTCACTGGAAAGCTCCCAAGGATTCTTTCCTTTCAGAAGTGCCTTCTCTGAAAGCTGCGGGCTGGTGGCAGCAGCAGAATTCCATAAATCCATCCATTTCAGCATCCCTCCTGCCAACACAGGGCACGAGTTTGTGCCTTTTCTGCTTCCAGTGCCTGCAACAATGCACCAACGGGATGTGGAGTGGAAAATAACAATGGAAACCCAGTGCTGCTCGCAGAGCCTCATGTGCACTGTGCCACCATGCATCCCCTTGGCTGATTTACTGCCCTCACGTTTCTTCCCTTGAAGTTAAATTAAGTCATTATCCTTCGAGTGAGGGGGGGTTTCTTTCAGTGCAAAATGTTGTTTCTTCTCTAGTGCCTGTGGCTAAGTGCACAAGAAATTTAATGGTGGGTTTGACGCAACAGTGAATTCTTTACAGTGGTTTGACAATCCCTAACAGATCCTGTAGCAGCTTTCATTCACTTAATTGTAAAATCCATTACAAATACTTGTCATTATCTGGGAAAATATATGCTCTATGGTTGATTTCCAGAGTTTAAGGCTTTAGGGAAAGGAGTTGAATTTTCAAAACTTTTCCTAATTTTTTTTTTCTCTAATACCCTAAAGAAAATGCTTTGTCTTATTACTTGGCTAATTTCCCTGAAATGTGGAATTGTGGAATGAGGTTTTGTTTAAACAGCTCCAGACTATGTATTGTGTTAATGTGGAAGATTTTAGGAGGAGCAAACCGTGTTCCAGTAAAAATACAGCAATAAAATTTGCAACCTACGACTCCTCTTTGATCACTTAGATTCTTTGGGATTTGATTCCCAGCATTGCAAATTGGGTCAGTAATTGATAGTTCATTGTGCTGCCATGTAATTCATGGGGTTTTGGTTTTTTTGTTTGGTTTTTTGGTTGTGGTTTTTTTTTTTTGTTTTTTTTTTTTTTACAAAACCACAGCAGAGGCATGATTACCTCCTGGCCAGGGTGAAAGGACTGATTAGGCAACAGGAACTTGGATCCCTGAACTGCTTCTTCATGCTGGGCTCTCACACTCTTGGCAGAGTCTGGAGTCAGAGGAGTTTGTAATCCTGGCTCAGCTGTTTGTGATGTGGGGAGCAGCATCAAAGGGGAGGACAGTGGGGGAAGGCAGGAGTGGAGGGAAGGAATTAATCTGTGGCGTGCATCAGTTAAAAAAAAACAAATCAAGCCATAAGAAGTAAAACCATGACGATGCCTTTATGGAAAATTAACTAATCCAACCAAGCTACAAGTGCAATCTGTCTTTATTTCAGTGATAATCCCCTCAATTAAAAATAGGCGTTGATTACAATGCCATCAGTGCCATGAGACTCTGTTGGCTGCTCTGAGGAAATAGTTCTGTCTTTAGAATAAGGCTGGTTTTTTTGGTTTTGGTGTTTTTGGTTTTTTTGGGTTGTTTTGTTTTGTTTTGTTTTGTTTTTTGGGGTTTGGGTTTTTGGTTTTTTGTTTTGGTTTTTTTTTTTTTTGGTGGGGAAAATCTGCCATAGTCTCATTAAAGTATTATTCCACAGAGCTGTAGACAAAGAAATAGCTTATGGTTCAGATCAATTCTGGTAAACCCCAACCTGGAATTACTCATCATTAGCTGTGTTAGTGAGCGCCGTTTTCCAAAATCAATTCTGTCATTTTGGATTATTTTCTGTGTGCTGTATGTCACAAGTGTTTATCTTGACAGAAAGCAAGATACACTCCTCTCTGTTCTAAAATTAACTGTTTGAGTTGAAAAATAGCATCTAAGGATGAATTGCTATGATAAATGTATGTGAAGTTATTTTTCCATGTCTTTTGTTGAGGTAACTGTAGACCTGTTGGAAATTTCCATTAAACCTGAAGCCATGGCTGTCCAGATCAGAGGACTTGCCTGAATTAATATTCATTAAACACCCCTTTGACACCCAAGTATAGAGAGAAAGGCATGTTTGGTTCATTTGGTTTTAGGAGATTCTTTCAGTGAGTTTCTATCAGCACAGAAATTCAAGCCTAAGTGATCAATGTACAGACACAACTATCTTTAAGAAAAGGATTGTCTGAGAAAATGCTCTTTTTTCACCTTGCTATTATTGGTTTAATATTTACCCCTAGACTGTTTTTAGTGTATTCACCCAGAAAGAGGAGTTCAGCCGTGGGACAGAAGCTGGAAAAGCTGGAAATAAACACTGTCCTGTCCCAGGATTCTTCTGTTCCCCTCTTCAAAAACAAATTTAAATTGGTGCTTAATACCTGTGTATTTTGCCTGGTAAATATATAAACTAATTTTTCCCATCACGTGTTAGACAAATCCCAAAACCCAGCTGCATATCTGGTGTGTTTTAAAAGGGAAATATAAAGGATTGTTCTTCTGTGGTGGGGAGGACACTTTTAAAAGCTCAGGTGCAAAGGTGAATATATAATCTGCATTTCAGATGGAGTGTGTTGCAGTATTCATTCATATTGGATTTAAGGCTGATGCTGAACATACCATTCCATTTTGTAAGCCTTTTTTTCTTTTTTTTTTTTTCATGTCTCTTCCCAAAACCCTGTGATTTGAGTTCTAGGGAGACCCGATGACTCTCTGTCAATGTGTGTGGTTTAGTCTCTGAAACAGTCACATCTAAGAGCAGAGCAGAGCAGCTCTGGTGACAGGAACATTGCACAACAAATTTCAGGAAGGGCAGTGGGGGTTGCTAAGCATTTTATCTGTTGGGAGTAGGAAAAATGCTGTATGTGGATGAGTGTAATTAGGTCATTGGTTTATGTGCCCAAAGCCCTGGTTTCCCAATGTTTCCTAGAAGTAACGAGGATGTATATTTAATGTGTGTCTTTGATTTGGCTTTGATTTGAAAGGCATAGTCAGGCAATCTCCTGCTGCCTGTACACCATTGTATGTATGTATTTATGTACAGAGCTTCACAGACATGGATTATTCCAAGGAGGATTGCCAGGAACATCTCCTCCTCCTCCAGTTTCAGATACAGTCAGATTTCCAGGCTCTGGAGCCCCTTTGGTGCTGCAGAGCTCCCAGAATATCTGTCATTTCAGGGACAAGTTCAGGGGGTCTGTGTGCTACAGCTTTTTCCTTAGATTACTTGTGTAGGTGGGATACTCCAGGATGTGCTGAGTGCCTGAGCCCAGAGGTTGCAAGAGTGGCCAGGCAGCCACTTAGCAAACTGAATTCAAGATGTGTTGGAAAAAAAAAATCTGTTTCCAAATCTCTTGTTTAAGGCGGCTTTATTTTCCCTTGGATGGTAGAGTTGCAATCTGGCCTTGCAAAATAGCCATTAACACAGCATGCTTTAATAACTTGTGCTTTTTGCATTAACAAGAACCTTACCAGGACACACTGGGGGAATTCCTGCAGGACTGACCCCATGGATAAAGGGACCCACCCTGGACCAGGGAAGCAGTATGAGGAGTCCAACTCCTGAGGAAGAAGGAGCAGCAGAGCCCACCTGTGATGTCCCTGCCCTGCTCAGCTGAGGACTGGGGTCACAGGGCACCTCTGGGTGTCCAGCCAGGATCAACCCACAGCATTCTTATCTCCACGTTGAACATTTTCATTTCCCTTTCCTTTTCTTTCCCCCAACCCCAGAAGATTCACTTCATTTCCTATTGCACAAAGAAGCACTTCTGAGCACACCAGCTCAGCAAAGCCTTCAGTGCCTCTGGAGCTCACTTCTCCATTAAGGGAGTTCACGTTTGGAAAGGGCAGCAATACATCATCCCCTGGAGGTTCTGCTGCAGTGTGGTGTACTTAACCTTTTAAAAAACCCACTCCTGCCACCAAAAGCTGCCTGTGCTGTACCTGGCAGGGCTCCAGACTCTCCCAGTTTGGACCCACACTGGGTCCCTGCCAGGGAGCTACTGTGCTGCTGTTCCTGGCAGTGCAGCACTTGGGTTTTGCCACCAAGACGTGCCAGGTGATGAGGGTGGGAGCAATAAATGGGTGGTTTTGGCTCAGTTTTGGGACAGGCAGCCCAGGCACACCTGGGCAGGGTGGCCACAGTTGTGCCAGGAGCAATTCTGCAAGGTGTGGTGATGCCTGCTCACCTGTCCCCAGCTGCTACCTTTACTCTGCCACTAACAGTATCTCCAGAAATGGGATTTTTGTCCAAAATTGCGTTGCTTTGCCTGGTCCTCAGGAGTCCCATGCCTTCCTCTCCCTCACCCAGCTTTGTAACACTTCCATTTTTGCTTGTTCTGCTGGTATTTAATCATCATTAAGGCATTTTCAACAGCACAGTGGCCCGTCAGCTTTGAGCTGTGTCAGCCCTGGTGAGGCAGGACAGTGTCTGTGAGGGAATTTGAATCCTCTGGGCTTTTTGCTTTGAGGAGAAGGTGTCTTCAGGTTCATTATTCCCTTTATTGATTTAATTCTAGCTGCTCGCCTCGCATCGATCCAGACTGGTCACCAGAGACACTTTCACCAGAGTTTTTGTCTTTTCAGGCAGCTGTTGGAAGGAAAAAAACACACTCCTTTGAATTAAGCAGCATCTGCTAGGAAAGTTTTCTAGGAATGTCTGGTTTTATCACACTCCTGTTGCCCAATTTCTGGCTGCTGACACATAATAGACATGCAGAAGTGCTCAAGATAAATGACTCAATGTGATAAAGCAGTAACTTCCCTTCCCCTGCCTCCGAGGCTTCATTCCTTTTTTTTTTTTTTTTTTTTTTGATCCAGACTTCAAAAGGATTGTCCTGGATGTTTATGCTATCCCATTTTTCATCCCCCTCTGCAAAAGGGGGGACGGCTGGTTTTATCCCCCCTCTCCTTCTTGAAAGCAGCAATAGAGAAATCTTACAAGAGGTATTTCCTTTCATTATTTTTCTGCTGTTTAAAGCCTTGGGGAGAACTGTGTGGTTTTGATAAGTCCCCTGTCCACTTCCAAACCTTCTGAATCCACTGATTTTTGTAATGCTGGGATCAGGTCTAGGATGCTTACAGGAAGAGAAACACCTTACTACATAAATTCTGCCTGGACTCACAAGCATTGCCTGCTGCTCTGGTTTTGTACAGCTTCAGTAATGAAATAAGAGGACTCTTTTCTCTTTTCTTTTTTCTTTTCTTTTTTCTTTTCCTTTTCTTTTCTTTTCTTTTCTTTTCTTTTCTTTTCTTTTCTTTTCTTTTCTTTTCTTTTCTTTTCTTTTCTTTTCTTTTCTTTTCTTTTCTTTTCTTTTCTTTTCTTTTCTTTTCTTTTCTTTTCTTTTCTTTTCTTTTCTTTTCTTTTCTTTTCTTTTCTTTTCTTTTCTTTTCTTTTTTCTTCTTTTCCCTGCTTGTTGAGCTCTTGCTGTTGACAAGTCAGTTAAATACACCTGTCTGGTCATGAAATTGTTGTGAGTGAAGGGCAGGAGTAGTTTAGGTTTGAACAGCCTCCTTTCCTGTACAGAAATCAGAAACTCCAATGAAATTCCCCTCACCCCACCCAGGGCCATTGTCATATTTTTTCACCTCTAATATCAAACTTGTTCTGCACATTTATAATTTTATTGGTGGTTTGTAGAGTGTTGTGGTGTTCTGCAGTTAGATGGTCTGTGCTCTTGTATTCCCAGCAGAAAACAGCTTTTTCTTCTCTTTCTAGGACAGGGAAAGTGTTGGCTCCAAAGAGTTATGTTAAGCTTGAGGCTCAACAGTGTGACAGCACCACGCCCTTGCTGTAATGGCTCCTGTTGGTTCCCACCAGGTTTAGAATGAGCTTCTGCTACTCTTGCCTGAGTATTTTTAGCAAAATTAGCAATACTGAGGATGAGAATGCAGAATGGGTTGGAAACCCAACTGGTAAATGATTTTAAAAGTGATGTTTGTTATTTAACAAGAAGTTAAGCACAAACTGAAAACCTGTGCTTCAGTCTGAATTCTGAATTTTTTTCACCCCCAGTGATACCAGGAATGTCTTTGGTCTACCAGATTTATTGGGAAACTTTTCAAGCAACCGTTTTTATTTATAATACTGCTTTCAAATAAATTTGTAAAAGGCTCCTTGAACAGCTAGGTCTTTTAAATTTTTTGCATCACTCTGTAGTATCTGAACTGCCTGTTCTGAACAGGAGATTTTATCCCAGGCTGTGATCTGCTCTTTTGGATGGGAATTCCCGTGTCTTGCTCTTTCACCTTCCTTTCCTCTCTCTCTTTTGCAAAGATACTCCATTCAGACAGAATTAGGATTCAGAATGCTCAGTCTGTCTCAATCTTAATTAACAGCAGGCAGTGTCTTCCCTGTGCCTCGGCCCTGAACCTACTGTTGACTCCAATTTCTTTTCCTCTGGAAAGAATACAATTGAGGCATCAGGTGAGGAGGGGCACTTGAAAAATATGCATTACTCTTCCCCTTTTCCCCCAGTGCCACAGGGTGGGTAAAACCACATGGGTCTCTGTTGAGTGGACCTTTACCAGTGCCTCAAGATCCAGGTGCAGCACCATTTTCAGAGCTAATTCTGGGTTGTTTTACCCAGGCAGCAGCACCTGTTTCATATGTGAATCATGATTATTCTCCTGTGATTGACACTTGCCTTCTCCTAATAAAATCCCAGTTGCCCACCTGCATGGTGTTTCTTTTTCTCTTAATGCTTTTAGCGTAAGATGAAAAACTCCTGTACAGCACTGTGCTGAAACTCAACAAAAAGGCCAACTATCTGAATTTTTCAGTGGTGGTGCAGCACTGGGACTGTTTTCAAGGCTCTCTGTGGATTAAAACTGTATAATGTTTGTGGTTTGGATGCTGCTTTGATCCAGAGCAGTACAAGAAGATTTTCTGGACATACTTTAGTTTTGTCAGAACTGAAGGTAAAAATCTGGCTTGGGCTGGAGTTGAGTCAGCTGTGTAAAGAAAATTACTGTAGGCTGGTATCTAATCAATTTTGTCACATTTTCGTTGTGTTCTGTGCTTTCTGCTGTGGCTTTTCTGTTCTCGTATATTATGTGTGGGGTGTCTTCAAGAGTCTGGGGAGTTTCCATGGCCTTGAGAGGACACAGGGCCACACTGTGAAAAGGAAATGCACTGAAAGATGCTGAGCACACCAAAAGCAACCCAAGCTGGACATGGAGTTCTGATCAGTGTGGAGTTGTCCCAAGGACAGCTGCTGGCTCATCCCTTCATTTCCTGTTTTGTTTTTTTTTTTTAAGCCTGACACAGTCCCTTTCCTCCTCACAGGAATGTGCTGATTCCTCCTTAACACCACCCAAAATCGCTGTGGTTTTTTGGGGTTTTTTTGTTGTTGTTGTTTTTTTTGTTTGTTTGTTTTTGGGGTTTTTTTTTTGGCTGGCACCAGGTGTGAAATGGAACCTGCAGGTGCCCAGGGCAGGTGTTGAGCAGGCTGGAAGGGCAGTGGGACACCTGTGTCACACCTTCCTGTGTGGGTTAATGCTCCTGGTGAACCTCATAGCTCATCCTCAGATGCTGAAGTTTTATCCAAGACCCGTTCTTAATTTCCTGATTTGGTGTCTCTGAAAGCCTGGAGCCTGAGAAGAAGAGTCTGGTAGAGGGGGCATAGAGGTGCATGGGCTGCCTGAAGCTGTGGGCAGGTGGAAATGAGAAATTTCAGTTTAAAATCCCACCTTTTATTTTGTGTCTTACAGCCACACGGGTGGCTTGCTGATCCAGAGACTGGTGGCCCTTCTGGTCTCCTCTCCTTTCCACTTTTTGGGGGTGGATTGGCCTCCCAGCTGGGCTGGCACTGGTTGGTTTCTGTGATTTTGACCACTCACAGGAGAAAAAGGAAAAGCAGCTCATTCAGAAGAAAACCCCTCATTTTATAGCAATTTCCACAAAAGCCTCATTTTACAGTAATTTTCACAAAAGAAACACATAGGGCCAGTCCCATCCTTTTGTTTAGCTGGGGTTTTGTTGTTTCTTTGGAGATGGTGCAACCTTTCTTAAAAATCTCGTTCTCCAGACTCTTCTGCAGCATTTACCCAACAAGTAATGAACTTGTGTGTTTGGTCTGTGTCCCCTTCTTTTTGGTTTTTGGTGGTTTTTGGTTTTTGTTGGGTTTTTTTCCCCCTCCTGTGTGTTTGAACAGGTTTCAGCTCTCACAGGTGTCACTGTAGGCGATTGTTTGATCTCAATTATCAAAGCTTTGATCTCATTTCAGAAAAGTATGAATGAATTCAGGTCTGTGGCTGGGGAGGGGTCAGGAGGAGCACAGGGAGAGGCTCAATGGGAATTAAGAGGCAGCAGAGAGGAAAGCACAGTTCTGAGTTCTAAAAACAATTTTATATTCAATAGAAACCTGTTAGAGAGGTTGAAAAAATCTTGCTACACTTCATCTGCTCTACCTGAGCTTGTAAATTGGATCCTGCTCCCAGAATTATTAGGAACTCCCTGCTGCTCTGTATTTCTGAGTGCATCTTGTCACTGGGAAACACCTACACGAGTGATACATCCACATGCTCTACTGATCTAAAGTGGTTTTCTGCAGTCAGCTGACTAAAGTGAATGATCCAGAACCTGCTGAGCAGATCAGTGGGTAACAGGTGATGTTATGGGCAGTAATGGGCTCCTGATGGTGCCCAGGTGTCTGTGTACACATTGTTCAGCAGGGAGAAGGAATGTGCTAAATCCAGTGGTAGGAGTTCTTGAGAGATGGTTCTTTGGGTTGAGTCCATGGATTCTCCCAAATCAGAGCACCCCAGTCTGGAATTGAGAGGGAATTTTTCATCATGCACATGTTGAACTAGTCCGTTTGGTTTTTTTTTCCGAATAATTTAAATGTTAACTTGTGGAAGAGAGGGTTTTCATTCTTCAGCAGTCAGTGCAAAGGCCCCAGAGAGCTGGATGGTTCAGCAGGCTCTGCAAGCTCAGGCTTAACTTCAAACTGACTCCTATTTTTCTACAGTTAAATACTCTTCTGTTATTTGTTTTAGCGTGGCCTTCAGTTGTAGCTGCCACATGCGGCCACCAGATTTTGGGATGGAAAGCCCCATCCCTCCACCTCAACCCCCTCAGGGATGCAGGCAGAGCAACACCAGGACACATACATTCCCTACACAAGAAATCCAACCAGGGGGTTTTATTTATATTTTCTGAGGGGTAGGAAAGGGTTAGGGAGACCCAGCAGCCCCAGGATCTGACAGCCTGGAGCAGGATTATCACACGGTTCAGGCAGTTCTGTTGTTACATAAATGTATATGTGATAAATAGTGCTTAATGACTATGAGAAATGTCTCCCAGCATTTGCCAATGGATTTGCAATGCAGTGGATTTATGAAAGGCCTTGACAAAATTCCTAAACAAACCAAGTTTTTCCTTTACTCTGTAGTTTTGTAGCTGTGATTAAGAGGTTTGTGTTTTTTCCCCAGTGAAGGCAGTGGTGCTGGTGTGTTCCTCGAAGTGCATGTGGTCTAGTTTATTTAAGCAGGAAGGACTTTAAGTGGAAATGAGCCACAGAAATGTGTGCCACTTGTCTAAAACAAACATGGTTTAGGCTTTTTCCTTGTAAGTGACCTCTATTATTACATTTTTAAGTAGATCTTTGTTAGTAAGCATCTGTAAGCGTGTTTGATCAGATGGAAAGATCCAGGGCTGTATTTATATTGCTAAACCAGAATGTTCTCTTGACATAAGGACCTGCACCAATGCCAGCTGAAGTTAATTGGGAATTTGCAACTCAAAGGATGTAAGTCCCAAAAAACGTTTTAGTTTTGTAGGACGAAATAAATGCAGTGGATGAATAGAAATGTTGAGAACTGATCCTCAGCCAGGTATTGGAAATTACATCAGATATTAAAAGTTGTATCATTAAGAGATAAATATGAGCATCTTCTCAATATAGAAGATTTGTTTTCTCTTGCTGCAATGTCAATTTATAGGATATTTGAGGGATTCTAAGTTCCCTTTTCTCCCTCTGGAGCATTCCAAGGATATATAAACTAAAAAAAAAAAAACTATACACACAACTTGTACAAGCATAAAACAAAATCGTCCCACACGTGATGGTTTCTAGTCCCAGAGAATGAAGAGCAGGAGCTGAAGACATAATTCAAAATCATGCTGGGTTTTGAAGTTTTGCTTTCAGTTGTGTTTTATTGAGGGAATTCCAGGCTTGCCCTGCAGTGCAGAGGTGGTGATGGACACAGGTGCAGATGCAGATTGGCCTCCAACCAGAGGTGGAAGCTTGTTAAGGAACATTTAATTCTCTGCTTGAACATTGGCTTTGTGCTTTCTGCATTGAAAATATTCTTCATTAACTGTGAACTTGAACAAGCTGATTGTTATTGTTGTTGTTGCCATTGTCAGTCTGGTGACCTCAGTGGAGGCTAGACTTGCTCAACACACTGAGCTTAGGGAAATGCCAGGCGTGGATGTCTCAAGAATTGTTCTATCCAGCTATTTCCTGAGTATTTTCCTCTGGTTTCTATAGATTTGTCTTGGGGCCCTGTATTGATTGGGCTCTGATTATCTCTGACACCACTGCTCTCTTCAGATGACTGAAATCAACACAAAAACAATCTCAGTTTCTTCACTAACTTAGGGAAAATTCCCTCTACTCTAATTTTACATCAAGAAGTTAAATGTACCCAGAAAATGCTTCAAGACTTGACTGGATTTACATTTTGCAAGACTATTTAGAAGTATATGGGCCTGCTTTCGTATAATTTCTAGGAATAAATGCCAGCAAAAACTATATCTGGAAGCTAAATACTCTTACTCCTGCCAAAATGTAAAACATTTTATTTTCTTTTTCCACTCTACATTGAATTAAAAAGAAAAATGCCTCTATAATTTACCTTCTATTATAGTCACTCGAGCATATCTCTAAGGGGGAATACCATCATATTTTTATTCATGTGCAGCTCCCATTTAGCCTACCCACATTTTTAATATTCCATTTTAAAGAGCTCTGTCTGCACAGAGCAGTTCTCAGAGCATCACTTCATGTGAGAGGCTTCCCCCCCCTCCTCCAGGACAACATTTCTTTTTCTTTTTATGCTTAACTTTCTTCTTTTTGCCCAGTGACCATGGGCAGTCAGGATTTCTCCCAGGAGCACTGAGAGCACTGGTTATTCAGGATTTTAGCTGTAGCCATGAGCTTCCGTGAGGGTTTGAGGGGCCTCAAAAATTTGAGGTTCCTGTGTTAATGCTGTAATAATTCTCTATGTATGAGCTGCTGCTGACACCTATTTTTATGATACTGACGAAGTGTATATTAGATTTTGTGCTCTGCTGTTATGTACTCGTTTTATTAAGCCTTCATTAAGATTTGTGTCCAAATGAAGCAGGGAACCATTAAAACCAAGCTGGGGAAGGATGAACACACTGAGAAATTCAGATGATGAGAGCTGAGATCCCCTCTTCTTGGTAAAATGCCAGCTCATGGTTGGAACCAATTATTTTAATTACTGAAAAATTAGGGAAATAATGCAGTGGCTCAGAGGCACAGTCCTGGATTACTCAAGTTTCTTGGGAAACCTTTCCATTCACGTTGGTTTGTGAGGGTTTTTCTCTTTCCAAATCCCACGAGAGTTGCTCAAGGACAAAAGCTTGGGCAGAGTCATAACCACAGTGTGCTGGGCTGGCTCTAGAGGCAAAGCAAAGTGCAAGGACATTTAATCTTTCCAGAAAATAAAGTGTTTTTTTTTTTTTTTTGGTGCAGCTTCTGCAGAGCCATGGGTTCCTGGGTAAGGAGAGCCCTGTGTGTCTTCTGCTCTGAAGAAGAAATATCAAGTCATGCAACCACTTTCTTCCAGATCTGGGGCCAGAATCTCAGCTGGTGTAAGTCAGCAGAGCTGCACTGACATTATTAGTGCTCCAGTGATTCACACCAGCTGTGGGTCTGGTCTTCTGTCTTAATTTATGAACTAAATGTCAGGAAATATGAAATGATCTCTTATAGTCAGCAGTTCTCCAGATGTGTTAATGGAGTTTAAGTTTACCAAAAGGCAAGACTTCAAAAAGAGATCCAGCAGAAGAATAAACTTTCAGGAAGAATGCCTTTACTTACAGGCTTCTTGGCAAGGGAGGGCTGTGCAACTCGCTGCAATTTAAAGAAATTAACTCAGTTATGCATCAGGATATGGTAATACAGCCTTCTCAGAGAAATCCCAAATAATTTCACAGCCCAGAGCAGGCTGTTGGCGTTCAGTGAACAACTGCCATGAGAGTGGGAATCACCAAGTCCTAAAACCAAAATTGAGTTGCTGATGAGCTTTGTGTGAGGAGCCTAATGCCTTGCACTCTGCTTGTGGGGCTGGGTTTATTCAGAGCTGCAGCTTTTGGAGATTAAATGAGGACCATGTTGTTACAAGGACACAGAAGCTTAATAGTTCTCACTGTGCAATGTGAAAACTCAACAGTGGCTTGGCTGAAAGATGTGATCTCAGGGATGGTGTTGAAAACTGTTATTTTAGCCAATGAGGATGGAATGGTTGTTGACGTTGCCTAAGCCCTGCCAGGCTTCCTTGTCCAAATCAGGAAACTCTGGAACAGCTGAAACCTCACAGCCAACAAATGTGGGGTCTCTGGGGTCTTTTAATTCTTTTATGCCTGAATAATATATGAGCATATGCTCCAGGAAAAAAAGAAAAAAAAAAACAACAAAAACAACAACCCATACCTGAAATATCCTGTGGTGGCACAAAGGCCTCCACAGCCTAATTTATTTGCTAATGAGACCTTTCAGAATTAATTTAAATGATCAGTGTGTGGCTCCACACTGTGTGCTTCACATATGTTGTTCTCACTGGAGATGAACCCACAAAGGTAAAAAGAGAACAGCACACCTTCAGTGACTGAGCCTGATAACCCTCTGCTGGGGCTTGGTGCCTGTGTTTTATTTTCAAATAAGTTGATTTCCAGCCACCAGGGCAGCTGGGATGCTCTGAGGTCATTGGGGAAGGGTCCAGTTCCTGCAGGTCTGTTCCACAGCTAATCCCAGTGACTTCTGGTGAGGCAAATATCTGTTTATGTGCCACTGCATGCCAGAAGGAATATAAAACAAGTTTGGTACAATTTATTCGGGCCTGAAGAAGAGCTTTTGGGGAGAGTTCTCAGAGGAAGCTCATTAGACTTTCAGAGAAAGCAATAACCACAGTGTGAATATAGCAATATATTGAATTTAGAGGGGTTTGCAGAGCTGGTGTGGCAGAGATGTGGTGAGGAAATTCTGAATGCTCTTAGGAAATGGCAGCATCCAAGACTCAGCATTTACTGGGATTTTTGCTGATTGCCCTGGAGCACAAGGGGGATGAAATGAAACTCATTCCCCAGATCCAGGAAACATCCAGAATGTTCAGAGCCCTGAGGAACTTGCAGTGGGAGTCATGCAGTGCCTGGTGTCTCAGAGTGCCTTCTGAGATTTCCCTTCTGAAATTGCCTTTTTTTTTTTTTTTTTTTTATGGAGACTTCTGCTCCCTTGGGATTCCTAGGTAGGAGTTATGGAAAACTCTGGTTCTGAAAATTGCTGAATTTGACCAACAGTATTGACTTCACCATGGGGCAGTTGAAGGCAGATGCTTGAATCAGTCCTGAAAAATTAAGATTTCATTGCTTGCCTCGTTTCACTGAGCCCTCACAGGGCAGCACTGGAGGGTAGAACTCTCCACCACTTCCATCTAGTTCTTCCCATCCTGGGTAATATGTGGATTTTCCACCTTTTTGTCAGAGTTGCAGCAGTGTAATAATCCTGCAGTGCAGCACACAGCTCTGCTCCCTGCTCCCTGCAGCCAGGTCCGGAGCCAAGGATAGGGGATCACTCCTTGCTTTCAAGGCAAGTGAAAATGAGATAATAATTCCAGTGAGTGAAGCTGGTCACTGGGATGCCTTGTCACTGGGAACACACACCCCTGCGATTGATAAATCACCTTTCAGCTCACGGAAAAAAGGGTTTTTCTGCAGGAGTTTGGTTTTTGTTTGGGTTTTTTTTGGGGGGGTTGGTTGGTTGGTTTTTTTAGTTGCTTGGTTTTGGATTTTCGTTTGCTTGTTTTGTTTTTCGTGGTTTTTTTTTTTTTGGTTTTTTTTTTTTTTTTTTTTTTTTTGTGTGTGTGTGTGTATTCAGCCTATATAAGAGTAATTCCTACAGGGATCAGAAGCTGTTGCAAATGCCACTTTTTTTTTTTTTTTTTTTATTCCTTTTTTTTTGGAAACACAGGCTACATCACCCTCCCAAGGCACGAGGGCAGAGCTGTCTTTACTGGAATCTTGTCTTGGAGAGAGAGCAAAAATAGGGAACGTGGTCTCTCAGCATGGTTTCTGCATCTGTGCTGCTCTTCCTAGCTCTCCATGTGGAAATTGTGGGTGAAATGATCATTCTCAGGGTGTTTAAAAATCTTCCAGCTGAAGCAGTGACATTTGTAAACTGAATTTCCTCTGCTTGCTTTGCCACTGCCACCCCGGCGAGTGATTGTGTCTCACAGAAAACACTTTCCTCTTAGCTGTAACCTGGGAAAAAAAAAAAAACTAAAAAACCCCGCAGAATATGCTGGGGTTCCTTATATCTGTTTCCAAACTTGTCTGACGTCCCTGTGTTTTTTGTTCCCAGACCTGTCCTGGCCTCGCAGGCGCCGTCGGGGCAGCGCTGCCCGGATTGGGATCTGGAAACCCTGGAAAACTCCTGTGAGCCAGAGGATCTCTTTGAGGACATGTAGCCACGTCTGGGCTGGGCAGAGGGGACACAGGGAGGAGGTGTAAACGAAAAGGTTGTTTTTTTTTTGGCGGAAAAGAAGCCAAAATCTTTGTCTTGGGGCTCCAAACCCTCCTGCTCTCATTCTCCCGTTCTTGCAGACCCTGCTCCTGCCTCTCGTCCTTCGTGGGGTCCAAAAGCTGAGTTTAGCCTCAGTGTAGAGCTTTTGTCACCCGTGTGTGGGAAGGCAGAGCACTGTGGGTGTGTTTCTGCATCCCCACGGCCTCTGATGGTGTTCAGGATCGGGCATTTCCCAGGCATGGAATTATTCCATTATTCAGCCTTTCCCGGCTCACTCCGGCTAAATCAGCTTTATTGGAGCTGCAGGTGTGACTTTGGGATGGTCTGTTCTGACTCAAAGCATGCAAAGAAATGTCCTTTTACTTGAGGGTTCTGTGTGGCACTATGCATTACAAGGTATTCTTGCTTTTGGGAGTAAAGTGCTACTCGATACTGACTCTATTTTACCTTTCTGTAGAAACCCACAGCATTTAAAATTGTGATTTTTGATACTTCAGCTTTTTTCCTTAGGGCGTTTTCTAGGAAAAAAAAAAAATAAAAAAAGTAAAAGAAAAAAATAAAATGCATTTGAAAAATAAATCAAATTTGTCTTTATTTGTTGGACATTATGAGTAAAGGCAAAGCATGTTAGTGCCTGAGCTTGTCTTGCCCCAAACTGATGCTTTCATTTGGATTTAAGGCTTCACCAAAAAGACAAATTTAACATGCATTTACCTGCAGTGGCCAAAATGCAGAGCCAAACGTAGCCCTCAGGTTTCTGCTCTGCAGTTTCTAGAGCCTGGATCCATCCTTGTTGAAGACAGAGGGATCCAGTTCTTCCTGCAGGAGGAATCCCACTGAGCTCAGTCCTTGAAATCTTCTGTGCTCCATGGGTTGCAAAGCTCTTTGGTAAAACACTTGTTATTTTTGAGAATTCCATCCTATATTCAATTAACAGCATCCCTGCCAGCATTTGCAGGCTCCATACAAGAACATGGGCATCCGGGAATATTATATTTAAACATTCTCCCTCTCAAAACACACGTTCACAGCGTTTTAAATTCACAAAGGGCTCTGGCACAGTGTTATAAATCACACAGCCAAAATAAGAATGGCCAAAATATTTTGCTTGCTAAAAAAGTCTTTGTGCCTGGGAAGTGACAGGGCCACAAAGGGGCCATTCATGCACCCACTCCTGGGCACAGCCTGATTTAACATCTCCCAGTGCTGATCTGACAATGCTTTCAGCAAATGCTTGTACGTGCACTCAGTTTTAGAGTGAGAATGTTCCCTGGCTTAACCCGGAGTGCCAGAGCTTGGCTTGATGGTGCCTGCAGCAGAAAATGGAGAAAAATGGAGCTGAGCACCCCAAAGGGCTCCCCAGTCCCAGGAAACTGTTGGGTAAAATGTTGTTGTGCAAATGGGAAATGTTGCACGTTTTTTGCATTACATTATTTACATTGTATTATTTACATGTCCATCAGAATGCTTGTTCTTTTATCTCCTGTTTTTTTCATATTTTTTGGTTGTTTGAGGGAGTTTTTGGGTTAGTTTTTTTGGTTTGGTTTTGGTTTGTTTATTTGGGGGATTTTGTTGTTTTTTTTTTTTTTTGGGTTTTTTTTGTTTGGTTTTTTTTTTGTTTTTGTGGGTTTTTTGTGTTGGTTTTTGGTTTTGTTTTGTATTTTGTTTGTTTGTTTGTTTGTTTGACACACACAGGCACCTCTTCTCCCCTGGAAGCCTCCTGACAGTGTGTCAGTGTCCTCAGCCATCTGGGAGCTGGTGGTGAAATCCTCCTTTCTGAAGATTTATTTGAGAAACTACTGGGGAGTTTTTTTTGTGGTTTTTTTGGTGGGGTTTTGGTGGGTTTTTTTGGTTGTTTTTCTCTTTTTTTTTTTTTTTTTTTTTTGTTTGGTTTGGTTTTGTTTGTTTTTTGGGTTTTTTGGGTTTTTTTGTTTGTGGTTTTTTGTTTGTTTTTGGTTTTTTTTTTGGGGGGGGTGTTGTTGTTTTGTTTCCTTTGTTTTGTTTGTTTTTTTTTTTTTTAAATAAGTTTCCATTTTCCAGGCGACTTCAAAAGAGAAAAACTTGCCAGCCTCTGAATCAGTTCAGATCTGTGTGGGTCTTTCAAAAACTGCAGGAAATCAGTGAAACTTCTTCAGGAGGTGCATTTGTGTGTGAGAGAAGTGGGGATATCTGCTTTATCTTTACACTCGTTCCTCCCAGTCCATGGAAACAGGCCCAGTGGTCCCATTGGCCAAGACAGGTGAAATTTATTTCAAATTAAATCAAGTTCTTCGGGAAGGGAGCTCTCTGGCAGTGCCTCATAATATGATTTTTTAAAAACCTGCTAAATTAATTTAATAGTTGCTGTTGCTTGGTTGTGTCTGAGAAAAGCAAAGTCTTTTGCCATCCCTCCACAAACAGTTCTGGGTTTAATCCTCACTCCATTCTCCCTCCTCTTTAGCAGATCTACCAAACTTAGACTGTTTTTTGGTTTTGTTTTTGTTTTTTTTTTTGGTGAGCAGAGTTCTCTATGTCAGTGTTTATAAACCAGGTTTTCCAGTGGAGCTGCCAGTGAGATCTCACATCACTCAATTGCTTCTCCCCTGCCTGAAACAGCAGGAGACAAAATTGGGAAAAAATTCCAGAAATGGGTTTCCCAAGGCAGGAACTTAACCAAAGTTAGGAATCAAATAAAAAAAAAAAAAATTAGGAAAAAAAATCAGATCAAATTCCAAAGATTCTTTATTAACATTTCCCTTTGATATCGATCTACAAATGATTTCCCAGGTAATTTTTTTCTTTCACCAGTTTAAGCTGTATTTCTGGGGGGAGATAAAACATGCAGTTGTTTTACAGAAGGAAAAACCATGATTTCATTCAAGGTTTGGACTCTAGAGTTTTATACCTTTAATGTAACTGCTTGAACAGAATGCATGTTGTCATGCAAAACAATTTGTTATTTGAGGTCTGAGTTTGTCCAGCAAATTTTGAAAAGCACAGTTCAAAAATATTTCTTTTCAAGACAGGAAAAGGAAAGTTCTGGACCAAAAAATAAAATTAAAAAAAACAAAAAACCCATCAAATCTTGAGGGAGTGCTGCATAAAGTGTTGCCTTTGCCATGACAGTGTTAGTTTGATTTTGAGATAATGTTTTGACACTCTGTATCACTATTTTAACTACCTGCTCACTGTTATTCCCAACAGCAGACACTCGTGTGTGTGCCTGTGTGTGCGTCAGATTCTCCCTCTCTTTGTGCCTGTGATGTGCAAATGTGCAAATAACTGTGTATTATGTGATTCCCTGGAAATATTTAGTGTGGTGTAGCTGGCTCTGACAGCCCCTGCAGTTTGATCCATCAGCCTGGAGGCGCTTGAGGAAAGAAAATGTCTTTACAACTGAGGATTCAGGTGTTGATAAATGCATAAGGCAAAGCTGCTTGTTCTTCTTTTTTTTTTTTTTTCTGTTTTCCTGGGAAAAATGAAATATGGGCATGGTGAAGTCAAAATGGAAGGAAAGCCAGGCAATAAAAGCATGTCCAGGCTGCTTAGAGACTGAAGGTGATACATTTGAACTTCTTCTGAGCAATCCTAGTGGAGAAGAATTCCCAGGATGTGGTTACCCTACTGAGAGAGGATCAACCATCAATCCTCTCAGCAAGGGCTAGTACCACTTTCCTAATAAATATTTCCTAATAATATTAGAATTTTATTCTAATTCCCTTCACAGGGCCTGCCTTCTCAGAAAATCTTTCTCCTAAATTTCTTTTTGTTGATCTGTCATTCTCCGTCTCACCTTTTTTTATCCTTATAATGTTGGTCAACATCTGAATTTTCATCCTTCGCTGACCATTATAGGATTTCCCTGCTGTTACAATTGCACTCCAGAATCAATTTAATTCATAAAAAGGATTAATCTGCTACTGTTGGGAAAATGAAACTGTATTTTTAAAGGCCAACACTTTTAAGAAGGAAAACACTGAGCTGGAGGAAAATTGTTTCTGGAGATCCTTAGGGACAAGTCCTGGGGTCAATCTCGTTAAGCATTTTCACCAGTGGGATTGGAATAAAAAGTTGGAATAGCAGTGAAACCTCTTGAAAATGTGGATCTGGGAAGGCTGGCATTGTGTGGTCTGGAATTTCATGGTGCCCCACTGGGCAGAGGGGACAACACTAACCAGAAATCAACCTAACCTTTCCTTTCCTTTCCTTTCCTTTCCTTTCCTTTCCTTTCCTTTCCTTTCCTTTCCTTTCCTTTCCTTTCCTTTCCTTTCCTTTCCTTTCCTTTCCTTTCCTTTCCTTTCCTTTCCTTTCCTTTCCTTTCCTTTCCTTTCCTTTCCTTTCCTTTCCTTTCCTTTCCTTTCCTTTCCTTTCCTTTCCTTTCCTTTCCCTTTCCCTTTCCTTTCCCTTTCCCTTTCCCTTTCCCTTTCCCTTTCCCTTTCCCCTTCCCTTTCCCTTTCCCTTTCCCTTTCCCTTTCCCTTTCCCTTTCCCTTTCCCTTTCCCTTTCCCTTTCCCTTTCCCTTTCCTAAAATTCTAATATCATCCAAGGTGATGTTTGTTCAACCCCTGGACTACAAGGATGACCATTCTAGTTTTAGGTTCCTTCTTGGGAAGGAAACAAAACTCTATTTTGATTTTTTTTTTATGGCTCTATTTGCCTTGTACAGAAACATTTAACCAAGTGAAGTTTTGGCATCATTCCTGCAGCCTCACAGAGTCTCTGGACAGGTGATTTTGGAAAGGAGCTGTGAAGATCATCTCTGTAAAGGTTTTCTTGTGAGCCTCAGCTCTTTGGGAATCAAACCATTGGCTCCTTGCTGGAATACCCTTACTGGGTAGGAAACAGACACTTTAATACTGAGGCTGAAAAATGCTGAAAAATTATCTCCCTCTCACATACAGAACTTTGAGAGAGTCTCAGAGGACTATTTGATGGTAAAATTCATGTCCAGAGCTAGACATCCACTCTGTGAAGGGCAAGATTTGTATTTAAATATCTATTTTTATGCAGCTATTGCTGTAGATTTAATAATCATCAGTTTAGCATGTAGTACCCATGCTGCTCTGAGTAAGTGATATAATACCACATTGTTCTTTTCCTCTTAATTAATCATGACTTTGGAGGTCTGCATCTCATTTCTAGTGCATGGTTCTGATTCCTGTTGGAGACACCAGGGTTCAGCCCTAGGTTTAGTCAGTTTAATCACCTCAATATCCTCACACAGCCCTTTCTTTCTGAGATGTTGCCAGGTCCTCTTTGGCTTCCAAGGTGGCTGAAGGATGATGTTAAAACTCAGTTTTAACCAAAAGCCAGGGTTCTAGGCAGAGAAGGCTGGAGAAAAGACTGTCTGTCCTTCAGACTCACGTCCATGTGAAAACAGAGAAAGACAATAAAATATTTTTTACAGGAACTATTCACAAGCCTGCTCACCTCTGGTTTATAAAGACACTGGGAGAGCTTTTTTGCAGGAGACAGAGGAGCAGAGGAGTTCTTACATTAAATAGTCATTAAAAATATATCAAAATGTGCAATATTGTGCTCAAGGTGCCTGTCATATTAGGAAGGCAGGTTTTGACTCTCTGATAGAATTTCCACACGGTGTTACTGGGGAAGGGAGAAAATTATCTCCACCCTCCCGGGTACCTGGCAGAAACCATCACCTCCTGTCCCTGAGGATGCAGGAGCCCTTTGCCCTCCTGTTATCCATGAATTATTCACGTGGGAGTGGAGAAAGCTCAGCAGCACCAGCCTTCTGTGGGCTGATTCTAAACCCAGGAAGAGTAAAAGCTAAAATTCTGGTGTGGGTCCTTTGTGCTTGTGGGTTGAGGGCATCCCTGCACTCCAGTTTTTTCATTTTCATTTTCCATTTGGTTTAGCTGGGGATGCTCAAGGCTCGCCTGGCTGGCCACGTTTATTTCTGTGGGGAAAGAAGAGCCCAGGGGCTGGTCCTGAGCAACTCCTGGTGGTGGAGGAGACAAAACTGTGTCCTGCTCCCTGTGTCTGCCTGGTTTCAGCCTCATGACTCCATCCTTCCCACCACAGAGCCAAAACCCAGGGAGATGGGAAATGAAATCAGCTGTCTACAGCCCCCACTAATAAATACCTATAAAAAACATGAGCGTCTTCCCAGGAACAAAAGAGGCATTTTAACCCAAACCCAATAAATTAATCAGAGCTGATTTAGGGAGAGAAGTATTTTTTTGCTGCAGAGGCATGGAGGAAGTGGAACAATTTCTGCCTAGCACTTGGCCCCTTGCAGCCTGTCTCGTTCCTGAGCTCATGCAAGCCTTGGGAAGATGGGACAGGGCTCCTCCTGACAGCTCCCAGGAATGTTGTGTCTTCCACTTTGACTTCAGCTGAGCCAAACTGGATGGTGATTTATTGCAGCTGCTCCATAATAAGCTGCTGTGAGCCCAGAATGAGCTGTTGTTTTACAATGTTGGGTTTTTTTCCTCCTTCTTAAACCTTGATTTTGCTTTCAGTTTTGTGAGGAGGAGCAAGTTGGCGATTTTCTCCAAGTGCAGCTGCTGCAGGGGCTTTTCCTTTTGCTGTCACCAGTTTCAATGGATGGTTCAGATGCCTTCAGGTCAGGTTTTTTCATCTTTCAGGAGGTGTGTTTGCTCAACTAAGCCTAACCAGAGGTGTATATGGAGCTGTGTCCCTCCTGAGCAGCACAAGTCCTCATCATAAAACCTTCAGACTTGGTCAGGACTCCTGCAGGAGGGAAACTTCTCAAGCCAAACTCCCAAATTAGAGAGCCCAAACCAAAGTTTGATGCACAAAAACTACTGGCTAAGGTCTCAAAATAATGACAAGTGTGAGGCCAACCCTGTCTGGTTTTATCATTCCAGTTCAAGACCCAAAAATGAGCAATTTAAAATAAACAGCACAGGAAGATGCACAAGAAGAAAGGAAGAAAGAAAAAGAAAGAAAGAAAGAAAGGAAGAAAGAAAGAAAGAAAGAAAATGGAAGAAAAAAGAAAGGAAGAAAGAAAAAGAAGAAAGGAAGAAAGAAAGAAAGAAAGAAAGAAAAAGAAAGGAAGAAAGAAAGAAAGAAAGAAAGAAAGAAAGAAATAATGGAAGAAAGAAAAAGAAAGAAAGAAAAAGAAAGGAAGAAAGAAAGGAAGAAAGGAAGGAAGAAAGAAAAAGAAAGGAAGAAGGAAAAAGAATGGAAGAAAGAAAGGAAGAAAGAAAGAAAGGAAGAAAGAAAAAGAATGGAAGAAAGGAAAGAAAGAAAGGAAGAAAGAAAGGAAGAAAGAAAAAGAAAGAAAGAAAGAAAAAGAAAGAAAGGAAGAAGGAAAAAGAAAGGGAGAAAGAAAGGAAGAAAGAAAGGAAGAAAGAAAAAGAAAGGAAGAAAGAAAGGAAGAAAGAAAGGAAGAAAGAAAAAGAAAGGAAGAAAGAAAAAGAAAGGAAGAAAGAAAGGAAGAAAGAAAAAGAAAGGAAGAAGGAAAAAGAAAGGAAGAAAGAAAGGAAGAAAGAAAAAGAAAGAAAGGAAGAAGGAAAAAGAAAGGGAGAAAGGAAGAAAGAAAGGAAGGAAGAAAGGAAGAAGGAAAAAGAATGGAAGAAAGAAAGGGAGAAAGAAAGGAAGAAAGAAAAAGAAAGGAAGAAAGGAAGGAAGAAAAAGAAAGGAAGGAAGAAAGAAAGAGAAAGAAATGGCTTCTGATGTCACAAAAAAATATGTTGGTTCCACAACAGGTTCTTCATATCCTGTCCTTTCTCCTCAGTACACAAGTGATTTGGAGGGAAATCTTAATACAGGCTGAAACAGAGGTGGGCACATCCTGGCCATCTTTTTACTGTTTGTAGTGATTTCTGTGTCCCAGCTCAGGGGAAAATTCTGAAATTGACGTTCACACCTGGCAGGGCTGGCCCGAGTCCCTTTGTTCCCCTGCTCCCTGTGACTGTGGCACCCTCACCCTGCCCCTCACCAGGGCTGTTCCTCCACACCCAGCCCTGAAATTACAATCTGAATAGAAAACTGTCTCGAAATGAAATCCCTTTGAGGCCCTCGAAAACGTCTCCATAAATTCTACTGACAGGGGTGTTTTTTTCTTTATTTGCCTGGCTAGATTTTTTGCTGTAGCCCTTTTGTCATGAATTGCTTTCCATTGTGGCACAAAATTACTTGAGTGAGAATTTTGCTGGGGAGGGGGACCAGGGAGCCACTGCTGTCATGGCTGGAGGGCAGTGAAGTGGTTCACCTCAAATTTACAAAGACACTGGGAGAGCTCTTCTGCAGCAAAGGAATAAAGAGACGGAGAAGCAGAGGAGTTCTTACATGAAGTAAAATATTAAATATATATCATTAAAAATATACCAAAATGTGAAATACTGTGCTCAAGGTTTTGCATTCTTGCTGTATTAGGAAGGCAAGTGCCTAAAGGAACTTTAGGGACAGGAGGGCTCTGGTATTTGGGGTGATGTGTGAAAAGGGAGTTCCCTTGGCTGTGCTGTGGAGGATTGGGGTAATTCTTGAAAAACGGGAGGTTGATGTTTTTATTTCTGGGGGAGGAAGAGCCCCTGTGGTACCCCTGGTGGCCCCAGTCCTTGAGAT
Organism: Acridotheres tristis; assembly: GCA_037013685.1. NCBI lineage: Eukaryota > Metazoa > Chordata > Aves > Passeriformes > Sturnidae > Acridotheres > Acridotheres tristis. Next base: position 7,484,187 of record CM072919.1, read on the forward strand.
GGGCACAGCTCAGGAGGGATGCTCTACCTTATCCAGGTGTGGCAAAAGTAGTCCTTGGGATGACTCCTGGGTAAACTCACCTCTTGGTTTCATTGAATTTAATTTATTGGGGTTGGCTGAAGACCTGCACACCCAAAAACTCCCACCAGAAACTCCCTCTGCCTTAAGACATTTGATGGATCATTTTGTGACCTTCCAGAACCATGAGCAGCAGAAATGCTGGGCCCCGTGTCGGTGTCCCCAGGTGCCTGCCATCCACAGAGGGTGTGTGAGGGGGCTGTGGCATGGACAAAACGGGGTTTGGAAGGCAGTAGAAGGCAGTGGGAATGCTTGAGGGAGCGACAACAGAAGCTTCAGGCAGGGCTGGAGGGGAGCAAACAAACAAACAAACGGAGCAAACCAAAACAAAAAGCAGGAAGCAGCTCTAGGGGCAAGCCCTGGAGCAGACAGGGTGGGTGCTGAGAGCCAGCACAGCTCCCACCCGGAATGGGCCAAGTGCTCTGGAAAAGGGCCACCAGGTGATGGCCTGCAGGTCCCCGTGGCTGGTGGTGTCTGGGGGCTGGGAGAGCACAGGGGGAAGAAGAATTTATATTCACATTCGTTTTTATTGCCCTTTTCCTGTTGTGGGCAGAGTGAGCTGGATGTCCCATCACTGGCAGGTGACTGTGTGCCCTCCCTGGCAGGGAAAGCAGCTGCAAGAGAACTGGGAAATTCCTGCATCTGCTGGGGCTGTGATGGTCCTGGGGAATGCTGCTGGGTGGATTTATGGGAAGGTGGGTGGTTATTTCCTCCTCTCACCTGTTTAGCCCTCTCTGGGCCGTACAGCAGCACTGAGTGTGGTCCTTGTGTCCTTCCATCCAGGTCAGAGCTGAGTCTGGACCTGCATCAAATCATCTCCTTTTCAGCCCCCAGAGATTAAAGGACTGCTCTGACAAGGTATTTGACACAGCAAAGTGAGTTGTGTTCCAGGCACAGCCAGAAAGTTCCATATTCAGATATTTAAATGTGACATTTTCAGGAGACCTTTTTGAATAACGTGTGTGCTTCCCACCACTGCAGCAGAAAAACCTGTGCTGCACAAGTCAACACCTGGGCAGCTGCTGCATGGACAAATTTCAGCCCAAAAAGAGTGATGGGAGGCACAGGTGCAGTTCAGAGAGCATCCTTAGGCTTCTTGTTGTTGGTCAGCAGAAGGAAATTGTGTTTTTTACTCTAAGAGCTGCAACCTTACAGCTGGACAAGGTCTAACTTGTGTTACAGCCTCTTGTCTACTGCCAGGGTGTCTTGTAGAACATCTCGGTCTCCACTTACCTTTTTACACGTTTACATCACAATGCCTGGTGCAAAAAACCATTTCTTGTGTTTCAGCCTGAGAGACACATGTCACTAATTTGGTTTGTGTGCCCAAGTGCTTTTGGACTGAAGAGCAGCGTTCTTGAGACTTTGTGGCTGCTGATTTAATCACAGATGGATAATGACAGGCCTGGTCCCAGGCAATCAGCCCCAGCCTGCTCCCTCTCAGGATCACAGAATCCAAGGATCCTTGAGGTTGGAAAATCCCTCCCAGATCCCCGAATCCCAGCTGTTCCTCAATCCCCACCCTGTCCCCAGCTCTCAGTGCCACCTCCAGGAATTGCTGGGACACCTCCAGGGATGGGGATCCAACCCTCCCTGGGCACTTCCAATCCCTGCCCACCCTTTCCATGGGGAAATTCCTGCTGCTGTCCCCCCTGAGCCTCCTTTTCTCCAGGCTGAGCCCCTTCCCAGCTCCCTCAGGAATTTTCCAGACCCTTCCCCAGCTCCGTTCCCTTCCCTGGACACTCCAGACCCTCAATTCCTTGCTGTCCCACCTGCAGGGAAGGTGTTCCCAGTGCAGCTCCTGTCCAAGCTGCCTCCACTGACCCCGCAGCTCAGGGAGGAGGGTTGGTCACAGTGCTTTGCTCTCCTTGTTCATATCTCACATGAATTCATTAGTTATGAACGTGTTATGAAATGAAAATAAATATAATTCCGGCTTATCTGGTGTGCAAAACTAGCTTAGTCATGCCGAGATGGGGGCTGTCTGCATCTGTTAATTACACCCTGGCAGGCCTCAGCTTGAGGCTCATGAGACATCACAGGGTTTCCTGGGTTTTTCGTGGTAGAAAAACCTTTTCCCCCAAAGTGAAGAATGATTTTTGTTTGTTTTTTAGCACTGTGCTGGGTCTGTCGGCCATGGGTGAGTTACATCTCACCAGACAGGTCACAGAACCTCATACAAAACAAAGCCCTAACTTCGAGGGGAGTTTTCATTCCAGAAACTCTGGGAAATTACATTATCATTTACTGCTTAAGCATTTTTGCTGTTTTGATTTTGAAAATGCTGTAGAGAATCCAACAAGTAAGTGTTAAACATTCTGTAAGAGACACATATGGGAGAAGAGTTGCAAAGCACAAGCCAGTGCTGGATACCTAAAGCCCAGAGAGAGAACAGATGTTTTACCACCTGCACACTCCTTCCTACCAGAAAATAATTCAGATTTGGATGCTCCACACTGGATGAGTTTTATTTCTTTTTTTTTTTTTTTCTTTTTAAACTGACTTACCATCTCCTTAAAGTGTAAGCAGAAGGGGGGAAAAAAAGGCATTAGTATTATACCCTAGGTTTGCACAGTGCTTACAGGAAAATGTTAAAATGAAGTTTGGGTCTCCTGGGGTTAATAATGTATGGTTAGTGTAGGGTTGTTATGAAAAGAACATAGTTACAGTGAGAGCATATGGCCAAATAAAAGAAGGAATCCAGCCTTTCAGAGATGCTTTTCTCAGGGAGTGGGGCAGGCAGGGCTGACTGGAGCATGGAAAGGCTGTAAGCTGCTTGTTTTCCTCCCAGAATATTGGGAATCTGCTTCAGTCGTGGTTTTTGGTGGCGTGCAGCATTTCAGTCAGACGGGAGAGGTTTTAGGGAGACACCTGAGGGAGGTGCACGCCAAAAAATAAAACCCCTGATCACTAAAGGGGTGAGGAGCAATTTTAGGAGGGGATGAAATCCAAGGAGTGCTCTGGGGGCAGGAGGTGATGGAGATGGTTCCAGGGGGATCCTTCCCTGTGTGCTGATGGACCAGAGCTCGGGAGAGTGGCAGGGAAGCCAGACACAAAGAGATGGAATGAAGGGGACGTGCTAAATTTACTGGGGTGCAGATCTGTGGGTGTCAATCCGAGTGAACGAGCAAAAATAATTGCAAATCACCACGCACAAAATTAATTTTGAATTGCCACAGACTCTCAGAATGATCTGGGTGGGTGTTGGAACCCTGGCCACTGAGAATTTTAGATTTTCTGTGCTGACAGGCACTGATCCATAAGAAAACACAGCTTTTGACCTGAGTCCTTGGAGAAAGTTTCCAAAATTGAGTGATAGAACTGAGATTATGGGTGTAGCTTGGATAGAAGTGTGTAATATCACTTACTGGAAAATTTAGAGTTTAAAGTTTTAGAATATAGCAATATATATAAAGCAAGATGGAGGTTTTTGGGGAGGAGGTTTCCTTCTTCTTCACCTTCTTCATGGGTCTGGGTGGTCTTGTTTAATTGGATAGAAAATCCTGCATTGTGAGTCATGGGTGGTCAGTTATTGGGTTAAAAAATAATTTAGGTGTTAGTTCTTCATTGGACAGTTTAGGTTTAAAAGACCTTGTAGCAAGAGAGATAGGTGCCATGTCTAGCTGGTTAGCCTGAAGTGCTGTAGCACTCACTGTGACATAGAGAGGAATTAATAAACATCTGAGTCCCAACATGAAATTCCATCTCTCGAGCTTTGAATCCCCTGTCTGGCAGAAGAGGAAAAAGAAGATAAAACACAACAGGTGGGGAGGGACCTTAAAGGTCGCCTGGCCCAGCCCCTTGGTGTGGTCAGGGCCACGTTCCTGCTGGGCTCAGGACATGCCATGCTGAGGAACACTCCCACTCCCAAACAACCAGAGGAGAGTTTACTTTACTGGCAGAGATGAACAGGAGGAGGCAGCTGTTAGAGGAATTCCATTGGCCACTGACCTGGAAACATGCAGCTTTCAGTAAAAAAGCTGGAAAGCTGAATAGAAGAGAGCATTGAGATGTTTAAATACTTCCCGCAACACCAATAATATTAATTAATTTTAATTTTGGGGGGTGGTGCAAGGGGGATGTGTGGGGTAGGGAAAGGCTTGGATTCCCGGGGTGAATCACCACACATTCCAGAATTACTGTGTGGACAACTTCACTGTCTCAGATGAGCCCAGAGCAGATGCCCTGACTGCTGCTGACTGTTCAAGGACTTCCTAAAGACAAATTCCAGCTCTGGCTTCACAAAACAAGCCCAGACCCACACAGAGCAGGAAGCTCCTATTTCAGTGCCTTCAATAATTTAAAGTCTTAGTGCCATAGGAGTAGTCTGGGAGTACTGAAAAATGCATGCAAGGAAACCAAACACACGGAACTAATCCTGATTTTGTTGATTTTTTTCTTTTTTTTTTTTTTTTTTTTTTTTTTTTGTCTGGGGGTAGGGGTTTTTTTGCTTGATTTAGAACAGTTTTCACATATACTTAAGACGATTGTGTGGGAGGGCATGTAAGTAGTTGCCCTTTTTAGTCAATTCTGGTTTTCACTTGCAGAGACCAGAAATTAATTTAGTGATGCCTGCAGTTAATAGGTGGAAATTTAAATCACTGATAAAATAGAGCTGATGTGTAATTTCCAGCTAATAAAACTAGTGTTGGTTTTTTAAAAATCTTGATCTTTCTCACACACCTTCTGAGCAACAGGTACCTGAATTCAAAACCAGCTTCTTATTTGGGTTAATAGTCTGATAAATGACAGAGATCTTGGGTATTGGAGAAGATGCTCCCCTAAAATCAAACAGGGAAATTGTTTTTATTTCCCCTTCCAACTGTTGGATTCATTGTTAATGGGAAATAACCCCTTTCTGAGCTGTGTTTACTATGGCTGCCCACAGGACATGAATTAGCTGGTTAGAACTGGCTAAAGATTTTTTTCTATGAAACACAGAGATGTGGTGACATCGTAGCATTTTAGAAACTCAAATTCAATTTTTGCCAAGTCACTTGTCTTACCAGAAAAAAAAAAAGTCCCCAGAAAGTCCAGGAAAAGCTGGAAGCAGGAAGAAAATGGAAATCCAATCATTACTTCACATTATTTTGGGGATTTCCATTTAGGCAAGGGTTTTGTTCCACATTTCCTTTAAGTTCGGAGTCTAAATCCAAAGCAAAGTCATTTTTTAGGAATGAGGAGATATTGCTTAATCCCAAAGTAATTTTGGAGTTCATTACAAATGCCAGAATTTGGATTAGCCTGAAATGAAGGCGTTTTTTGGGGGTTTTTTTTGGTTTTTTTTGGGGGGGGGATGTTTTTTGTTTTGTTTTGTTTTCGTGTTGTTTTTTTTCCTCTCCTGAAATATCCTGAAGTTTAACTTGCATTTACTAACACCAACTGATGGATATGCCATGCTTGCTGCACCAGGTAAAATGTAACCTGCTTGGACACTTTTGGTGGCAAAACTTCAGAATTTTGGTACTTGACCTCTGTCTGGTGGCCAGCTTGGCTTAGCAGGGACCCCTTTGGGACACCCCTTTTCATACTTTTCTTTAACTGAGCAGAGCTACAGAACTTTTGCTGGCACTGCTCGAACCTTTTCCACTGGAGAAAAAATATGTCATCATGACAATTAAAAAAAAAATTCCAATGCTACCATCTAATCCAGAGGCATTTTTGTTACCTTGTTAGTTGGGTTTGCTTGGAGTTTCTTGGGGGGGATTTTGGTCTTTTTTTTTCCTTAATAATTCATTCCCAAACTGGCTGATGAATACTACAGTTGCTTTCAAAACATGGAACAAATGGATTCTACAAACATTGGCCAACAGCTACACTCTGGTATTTGTTTTAAATGCAAGAGAGACAAGTGTGAGCTGAGAAATTAAAGCCCATAAATCTACCCTGTTCACATTGCCAGTTTATTTAAGTGATACACTGTTATGTTACTTGAAGTGATCATAGGAGAGTGCTAATAGCAAGTGATTAGTTGCCCAGGCATATTTATTTAAGAAATATAATGGATTAAAAGTCTTCTGGTCAGAGTAGATACTCCATCATCTTTAAAGTAAAATAATTCCTGCAATTTATGACTCCTTTTGTCATAATTCAGGCTTTAAACCCATGAATCACGACTGAATTGCTGTTGACTGGGCTGCAGGCAGAGAAATTTCCAACAACGATAAAAGAAAGTGGAAATTTATGATTGCTGAACTTATTTTCCTCTGCAGGTTTGAGGAGAGAAACACTGAAATGTTCATTTCTAATGTTCCCCCCTCCCCAAGTCTGACATTTTCAAATTTAAAATGACTCTTCAGCAATTGAAAGTGCTACGGCACTTTATGTAATAAAACCATTTTCTTTGCATTTTCGTGGTAACTCAGTGGAAAATGATGCACGTTAAAGAGGCAGCAGTAACATTTCTGTGAGCACTGTGCATTAAACTCTTTTTTCGTTGCACTGACATTCCACATAAGGGTCCTGAATGTAATTCCTGACCATAAAGTGGTGTGTGAGGCTGATTTTAATAACAGAACATAAAAGAGAAGAGAGATGGCAGGTACTGTGTGCTGATGTTTCAGCACCCACAGCCTGCAGAAATGGGGTCATTAAAGGATGGATTTGGTCACCAGGACCTGAACTGTTTCCCTCATGTTCCTCAGGGCAGTCTTTTTGACTCCTTTGCCAGGACATGCCGTGGGAATGGCATCTCCACAAGGTTCATTAATTAATGTAGCTCTCACCAGACACGGAGCTCCATCAAGCTCCAAATGCTTCTGTTTGAGAAGTGATGATTGTGGAATGGTTTGGGCTAGACAGGATCATAAATCCCATCCATCCCACCCCATCCACGGCAGGGACACTTCCAGTGTCCCCAGTGTCCAGCCTGGCCTTGGGCACTGCCAGGGATCCAGGGGCAGCCACAGCTGCTCTGGGCACCCTGTGCCAGCCCTGCCCACCCTGCCAGGGAACAATTCCCGATTCCCAAGATCCCATCCAGCCCTGCCCTCTGGCACTGGGAGCCATTCCCTGTGTGCTGTCCCTCCAGCCCTGGGCAATTGTCTCTCTCCATGGTTCCTGCATTCCCTGGGGCAGCTCTGCAGGTGGGGTCTGGGCTTTGGGGTCCCAGCTCTGCCCCACAGCCCCCCAGGGCTGCTCCAGGGCTGCTCCATCTGCTCAGCCCCAGCCTGGATCCAGCCCTGAGCCGGGGGCAGCAGCAGCCCCTGGGCTGGTTAAACCTCCTGGGATCCCCAGGGGCCACCCCTGGCATGCCCAGCTCCCTCTGGATGCCATCCTGTCCCTCGGGGCTGTCCCTGCACCCTCAGCTCGGTGTCACCATCAGGGTTTGTGCTCCATTCCTCTCCTTTGGTGAAGTTGTTGAGTGCCAGGGCAGAGCCCTGGGGACTCCCCTGGACACAGAACCTTTGGTGAAGCCGCACTGGCTGTCCCAAATCACCTCCTTCTCTTCCATGCATCTTAACATTGCTTCCATGGGGATGTTTCCATGTCCTTCCCAGGCACAGAGCTGAGGCTCACTGCTCTGTGGCTCCCCAGGTCTTCCTTCCTCCATTTTCAAAAGCAGGAGTGGTGTTTCCCCATTTTCCAGTCACTGGGGGCTGTGACCTTTCAGATATGATGGAAGGTGGCTTGGCAGCCCCAGCCAGCCCCCTCAGGGTGCTGGGATGCATCTCAGCAGGCCACGGAGATGTTGTCACTGCTCAGTGCCATCAAGTGATGCCCGAATTTTCTCTGCCAGCAGTGGTAGGGGCTCTGCTCTCTCCCTGGCCTTTCTTTCTGACCTCTGCACTTACAGAATCTCGTCTGGGTGCTCTTCACATCCCTTTCCCAAGTCCTGTTCCACCTGTCCCTCTGCTGATCCCATCCCTACGCACCTGAGCCACACCCTGTTCTCCTCTCCATGTCCCTGCTCCCACTGGCTCTGCATTTCATTCTCACTCTTCAGCGTGAGGAGCTCAGAGAAATTAAATTTCAGTTGTTGTGGTCTTGATTTCTTCGTGTTGGAGTGGTGAGGTGTGTTTTTTACAAGATACTGAATATTTACCCCTTATATTGTGTCCCTGGTGATGGGTCACCCTTTCAGTGCTACTGTGAGTGCAGGTTAGGAGTGGGTAACTAGAAAAGCTTTTAGGAATGAATGATAAGAATGACTGGACGATGCCTCAAGCCAGGAAATGGCTGCAATATTACAATATCTGATCTTTTTTTTCCTTTGTCTGGCTGCTGATAGACTGTCTGTTGCTCTAAAAGAGGGGCTGAATGTACAAGTTTTAATCTGAATAGGTCATTGTGTGAGTCTCTCTGTGTAAGAGCTTTCATTTGCTATCTGGGACCCAACAATGGGACTGCTCTGTGTGTGTGGGAGCACTTCTGGAAGATCAGGAGTGTGAAAAACATTCATGTCTGCCTTGCTGCACGGCGGTGTAAATGCTAATATATGGGCAATATGTGAGCAGAAGGTCTCTACAATCAAATCCTCATGAAGGGATGTGTGGTCCGTGGTGGAACTAAGTTCCTTTATGCTGAACACCAGCAGGAGCTGTGCTCACAGCTCCTCAGTTTTGACGCCACCTTTGCTGGAGCCTGTGGAGACTTCTCGTTTCTCTCCAGATGACAATGCACAGCCCCATCTCCCAGCATGATTTCAGTCCAAAACTGACCATTTGCCTGAGTCAGTCATCAGCAAAATGCCCACAAAACTGCACTCCTGTTGCTTTCCTTCCATAATGTCCCACGCAAAAACCACCTCACCTGTGTATGCACAAAAGTGTGTTTGTAGGGTTACCCACGTCTACCCTAACCACAAAAACTTACTGGGATTGTCAAGGAATTATTAAATAGGGCTGTATTCCTCTGTGCTTCAAATAATACCTATTTTTCCTGTCCCAGGGACAAAAAAGAAAAAAAGGAAAAATCGGATTCTGAGCATTTTGTAGAAGCAGCAAAGGTGCCTCCTGCTCGTTCTGACAGGCTATTGTACACAAGCTATTAACACACTGATTTGTGGCCCCGATAGCATGAATGCCCAGGTGGTCTCTGGCCTCCCAAAGAAGCTCCAGCTCCCTCCCTTCAGGCAAAAAGAACCACTCACTTAGATTAATGCTGCCTTATCTCGGCCTCCTTCAAAGCCAGCCCGAGTCAGAGCTGGGCTCAGCTTTCAGCTGGCAAACCCAGAGCTGTGAACTAAGCCCCCGGACTGGATGTTAATGCAGATTTTTTTTTTTTTTTTTTTTTTTATTCCAAGGGTAATGTCACGGTGTGTGGTGGACGTGGGCAGGGGTGCATGAACTCACACAAACCCCCTGTCCTATCTGAGCCTGTTAAATTAATTGTGACATTAAACGAGGAGCTTACTGCTGGCTTCTGGGGAGGCTTAAACGTCTGGCCTTGGAAACAGGCGTTTCAGAAAGATAGCATTTTTCTATTTTAAATGCTTTCAGGTTTCCTTTTATAGAAGCCTGAGCAGAGTCAACATATTCCTTTTGTCTGACCTTTTTACTGAACACACCAGAGCATAAAGCTCTTCAAAGACAGCGGAAGATTCCTGAGAAAATTCAAAACGCTTTGGATTAAGACCTAGATATATGTTCTAAAAAAACCCAAGAGATAAAAATACCTCCAATGTTTTCTTCTTTTAAAGAATTAGGCTGTTCTAATAATAAAGTCCAATACTACAGTCTAGTATAAAACCTAATAATAAAATCTAATAATAACCAATACAACAGCAATGAAAACAATGAAAATGTGGTAAAAGTGTAAGTTCTAACTATGTGGTCACATATACACATCCCACAAGCAAAAAAATTGCAAATTAAATATTAGGAATCCAAGATTTGGCTTCTTGGGAAATGAGAAAAATTGAAGTTAAGACTTTGATGGCTCCTTGACAGTAGTTGAGGGAGCACCCTCCTATGAACCAATGAATACTGAAGAATATAAGGAACAACCAGTTTATTTTTCTTGATTTAAAACTTTGCTGTTGCTTTTCTGAACGAACTCTGAATTAACTCTTATGCAAAAAATTATGCCAAATTGTTAGGAAGGTTGACTGTCAGTCCTAAAAGTCAATGAGTATCTTTGTAGCTTTTCAGCACCCAAGGATCATCTATAGTTGGGTAATTAATGCATTCCAACAGCAGGACAGGAACTCCCATGGATGACACTTATATATCCCACAGGCATTTTAATTGTGACCCAAACTAGAGTGAAGAGCTTATTATTACTTTATATCTTAGGGGGAATTTTTAAGCTATCTCCTACATTTATCTTTATTATCTGTGCAACAGTTTGAAGACTTCCTCAACTTTCCTACCTAAGAAAATAGCTTTATTGTGCTCAGCTTTCTTCGCTGAGGCAGAATTAACCCCGTTCTTGCATCAAAACAAAAAGTTTCAGCACAAGGCAACGAAAGTGCAAATCTCTTCTTCCTCTGTTTGCCCTGCTCAAGCCTCCCCTCTCCTCAGTTTCACAGTTGCTTAATTCAATTAGGAGGAACAAGGGTTAGCACCCATGAGTCAGTGCCCCTGGTGCTGATGGAAGGGATTGTGATTCCAGAGTTTTGCTGAGTGCCCCTTGGACCCAACCAGCCACTGGACTGGGATCTGGGAAACCAAACCTGTGAGAGCAGATGTTGACAGGAGCTCAGATCCTGCTCTCCGTCAGTGCCTGGAGATACTGCCAGGGTTGGTGTGTGTGGGTCCTCAAACATTGCCCAAAATCCAGGGTTTTCTCAGCTTTTGAGTCAAAATAGAAGGTTTGCCCTAGAGAAGGAGAGGTCCTGGCAGGAAGCAGGGGTGCTGCACATTCAAGAAAGATGTGGACAAACAGAAGGGGCTGGGCAGACTCTGCAAGGAGAAGCAAAGCTCCAAGGAAAGATTTCTACAACTTCTGCTGACAGGGGCGGCAGGTTTTCCATGTACTGACAGGGCTCCAGGAACCTTCACTGGCCCCAAAGCACCTCTCCAGGGTCTGCTGATGCAGTTCTGCATCCCTACAGCCCTCTCAGACATCCAGCATCCCACTGCCTGCCCGGGGAAAAATCACAACCATAAACAAATCCAACTCTTCACACCCAGAACCCTTCACCAGTGTTAGAGCCCTCTGTTTAACCCCATATTTACAATCTGGACCTCACTTTTTCTCTCCAGCTTTCAAATATTGTAGGGTATAAAATCGCCCACACCTTTTATCCACCCAGCATTTTGGGCCAAGCTTTTATTCTCTTTTTTATTTCTTGCACACCTGGGTTGTATATAAGGCCATTATTGCAGAGTGTGGCTGCTGTGACATAATTAGTGTTTGCTAATAAGGCACTGGACCTGCAGCACAAAGTGGGGCAGTGAAAGTCCTCAGTGAGATGCTGAAAGCAGCAGAATGGGCTGGAATATGTTAGGAAGTTTTAACAGGCATTAATCCTGGGGGATACTCGGGGGCAGGAACAATCCAAGCCTCTGTGAATCGGAGTGAAATGATTGCAGGGGAGCAGAGGTTACACTGCGTGGAGGGTTTAGCTAGAAACCACTCAGATTTCAGGGCATGGAAAACAAAATTGAAACAAAATGAGCAAAACCTGAGAGTAATTTTTCAAGCCTCTCTTTGTGCTGCTTTGAGCCTTGTGAGAATTTATTAAATGATTCCACAAGTGGAAAATTATCTCGTTCAGTTTTTTATATTAAAAAACACACAAACATCTCTGTGAAACCGAGCATCTCAAGGCACTCAACATAAAAACATACAGACCCTGCTCTGAAAACAAAAGGTCTCAATCCTCATGTGACAGCACGGGAATAACTAACACAGCTAAACACAGAGGAAAAGGGCTGGGCACAAAAAAGCACATAAGATTTGGCAAATTCAAATGTTGCAAATTCGAAAGCTACAATTTCACCAAAAAAAGAAGAAAAAATGGAGCTGGTAAAGATGGATGGATGGATGGATAAAAAGTGAAAGGGGCAATGGGAGTGTACAGGTATGAGTGGATATCTGGTTGCATCGCAGATGATGAAGTATAAACACAGTGGTGCACACTTAAAAAAAAAAAAAAAAGGTTAATAAAAAAGGAAAAAATCCCCTCTTGTGCCCTTTTCCCATTTGCATCCCACATGCTTCCGCTGATCCACTCGGGGCTGTGTAAAAGAGCCCAGTGTTCACCAGCAACTGGGGAGCCAGAGGCGGCTCCTGGGCCTGGAAAAAGCCACATTTCACTTATCTTTCCTCCCCTCCTCGCGCCCAGATGCTTTGCAAAACAAACAAACTACATATCTACATATCATAGCCAAAACTGCATATCAGACTACATCCACTGAAAGCCTCACTGTCTGGGGCTGTGGGGTTCAGCAAACCTTGGCTGGGCTGTCCTTGAGCCTGCTGCTTGATTTATGTTTTCAGATGGAAACTATATGAAGCTCTTAGTTATGCCTGGTTTTCTGCCAAAAAATCAGTTTGACCTAAACTGGGCTTTATAGAAACCTAAAGTGCAAGGTGAAGTGTCACATAATCCACAGTAAAACCTGGGTCTATTTATTTTTAATTTTTTTTTTTTAATAAAGAAAGCGTACATTTTCTTAGGCTGAACTGTGAAGTTTACACTCATTTTTAGACTTTCTCTGTGGCTGCTGTGAGAGGAGTAGCTGGAAGGCCCAAATTGGCTTTTCTGTCTTGTCTTTTTTTTCGTGTCACATCGGTAGAGTCTGATACCAAGGCAGCAAAGAGGGAATGAAATGCGAGCAAAAATCCTCTGTTTTCAGTAACAAGTACTATCTCCAGAGGAAAGGACCCAACTTTACACACTTGTAGGAGGCCAAGAAATTCTAGCAGAAGCAAAGAAATCATTGTGAGGCTCAGAGCATCTTAAAAAAAAAAAAAAAAAGAAGAGGAGGAGGGGAGAGATAAGAAGCTGAAACAGAGAATATTCACCATTCAGTCGCGCCTATAAGAAACAAAAAAATTTGTGCATCAGGTTCCGTGCCCTGTAGCCGATTAAACAGAGCGGGCGATGTTCATTAGCAGCACCAGACGTGCGTTAATTACTGTAATTTGTAGGATGGGAAGTGCCACCTAGTGGCAAGGAGCGCGCCGCCGCGGGAGCGCATCCCTCATCCCTCCCTGCATCCCATCCCTTATCCCGCACCCCACATCCCATCCCTTATCCCGCACCCCACATCCTTCCCTGCATCCCGCATCCCTCCCTGCATCCCTCCCTGCATCCCTTATCCCGCATCCCTCCCTGCATCCCTCCCTGCATCCCTTATCCTTTATCCCGCATCCCGCGCTGCCAGGAGTTGCCCCAAATCTGCCCAAAGACTCCCGACTAACGCAGCCCATTAATGGTTTATCAAGTGCCAGTGGGAATCATGGCTCTGGGCAAACACAAGAGGCCTCCTAGTCTAATTTAGCCCGGACAATAGGTCCCAGAGACCCAAGATGGATATCCCCGGTGCAGATGCATTCCTTTTAATTCTGTTTGGTTTACCAAATAGGAATTCCTCCAGGAAACCTCAACAAAGAAGTGGATTAATGAGAACCCTAGCAGAGAGTGTTTGCTGTATAAGCAATTCCGAGCCTAAGTAAAGCAAGGGGCAAAGTCTGATCAGCGTTCAGTACCAAACTCAAATAAATTCTGACAGAAGTGGGTGAAAAATGCGCCAGCTGCAAGTCAGCAAGAAATGCTAACAACCCTCAAACACTCGCCTGCCTACTTTCATTAAAAAGCAAACAGGGAGAAAAACAAACACTTATTTTCCCCGTGCCTTTTGTTGCTCTGTGGAGTTTGTTTTGACACTCGTCCTCCCTCAGCTGTAGTGTCCCCTGGTTTTCCCTTGTTTCATGGCATCTTGCTGTTCCTCAACCCCTTTTTCCTCGGGCAGCAGCTTCTGCCAGGTCCATTCCCTGTCTCTGCCGTGCCAAAGGCTCCTCAAATTCCCTGTTTTGCTTTTTTGGGACCCTCCCATCCCAAGCTGCTTCCCTGGAGCATGGCAGGGAGATTTGGACTGTCCTGGGTCTGCAGTGCTAAAACTTGCTGAATGGGACAGAGGGAGGTTGTTGTGCTTCAAAGAGCTTTATTGTAGCAGCTTGGTCATAACCATCTTCAAATGGCAAAGCTGTTTGTTCCATTGGACACAAAAATGTGAGATATCCTGTGGTGCTGGTGAAGCTATGAAACAGGGGATGCTGCTGGGTACCATTACTACTGGTTTCAGTAGAAATATTTAAACCCCACAGCTTCCCCTATCCCTGGTGCATCTGAACCAGGGGAAGAAAAAGATAAGAAAGTGATCAAATAGCTCCTTCCTATAATATGCTGTGCAAGAATGTAGCCGAGGCCAAAGACAAGGAAAAGAAATACATCACCTCCCTGCCTGAGCAGACCTGGACCACCTCTCACCCTTCAAAATCAAACACCAGGCAGGTGGTGTTAGCTATATTCGTGGTTTCTTGGCTCACAGGACCATTGGGAAGGACCAGGAGCCATCACAAAATTTCCATACGGCAGCAGCTTTTGGAGAGTCTCGTGCCTCCAGTATGAGAGCCCCTTATTTTCTCATCACCAACCCCATTTGCAGATTCACCACCCCAAAGAGATTTCAGCAGCTGCTCTCTGAGCACTTTTGGGCATGGAAATGTCCAAAGCTTCTGAGACTATAGGGTTGTGTTTAGCCAGGTAATGGGAGAACCCCTCCACTGCACTCACAGCAAGAGTAGGTCCACTTGCATTAGTATGGAAAAAATCTCACAAAGTTTATGGTATTTCTGTCTGATTTTATACTAAAAAGGGCATCTTTTTAGCTCCTACAGCCAATGCAATGAATGCTAGCATTGTTCTCATTCTCCCTCATCCTGGGAGACCCCACTTGCCACAACAGAGAAAACCTTTCACTGAATGTCTGGATAGCAGAAATGCCTCTTTTTTTCCTTCTTTTAGCATATGGAGGATAAAATTGGCATGTGTCTCACCAAAACTTGGCGAGAAACCCTTGATGGCAGCCAAGACCAAGTTAGAGCAGAGACCTGGGAATGGTTTGGGGAGAACATGGAGCTTGAAGCTTTTGGTGTACATCACAAATCTGTTCTCACTCATTGACAGTCCTGGGCTTCCCAAAACACTGAGCCCATCTTCCTCACAAACAGTAAGAGTATTTGGCAAATCACTTTTTTTTTCTTTTCCGTCTCTGATTATATTCATTTGGTGTTTACGTCTTCAGGGCAAAGTTACTTCCTCCTTCCAAACTTTTCTCTGCTCCCGCCACAATTCATTTTCTTTGTAAAACTCAAACGAGCTTCCTTTCCTTAGTTGAGGCCTTCAAAAAAGTAAAAATCATAGAATATTCAACAAAGTAGTGTAGTTTTCAACAGAGAGGGACGGGATTTTTCTCTCTGCTTTCATACCCATTCTTTTCCCAGCTGAACAAAAAACTACTATTTCTTTCGTAGGAAGTAGTAAGTTTTTTGGGAGGGCCAAATGTTTACAGCTACCCCAAGAGTTTTATAAATTGCGCCAAGCATATTTGCAGACATCTCCAGCTCATTTTTAAAAACATACATTATTTTGTTTGCTCATTTTAAATGGCATTATGACAGGTGTTATCTTGGACGGGTCTGAGAGCCAATCGAGCTATGAGATGCCAGGACAGGATCAGATCTTTCAACCCAAACTTACACTCTTTTACTCAAGGTGGGCTATGACTCTTCGTGTACACATGGATATTTTCATCCTCCTTTGCCTGCTAGCAGCTCCCAAGATTTCCACTTTTCTATTTTGTTCAACAAAAAGGAGTCCCCAGAGAGAAAAAGCAGATTTTCCTGCAAGGTGGGGAGGGGGAAAGGAAAAAGCCTAAACTCCCTCTTTCCTGCACTTTTTAGGGTATTCCTGATCTATTTAATTTCTTTGCTTCCCCTTCACACACAGCCAAGGAGAAGAAACTGTTGACTGACACTTGTGGAGTCAGCAGGATCTTTCCAGTGACTTCAGTCGGTTTTGGATTAATCACATTGTGAATGTTTGTTATTGCTTTAGCCAAGGATGAGAAGGCCCAGGAAGAAGAGATTAGTTAAGAAAATCTCTCTTAATCCATTTCAAGAGTTTGCCCTATCAGTGTGGAACCAGACCCAGCGAGTTTATTCTTTGCACAATGGTGGTACCTTCGTATCATAAAGAAAAAAAAAAAAACAACAACAACAAAAAAAGGAGTATGAAAGACTAATTTCTTCTGGTAACAGTAAGAGAACAAACCCACATTTGATTATTCAGGATTACTTCTGCACTCAAGCTTATGATGCAGCCACGGAGTTATCAAAACAAAAATAATGCATGCCCAGGATGGAGTTTATCAGAGGAAGCCCAGGACAGCACGGATTAGCACAACACTTGACTATGGCTCAGGCCACCCTGTACTGATAAGTTTCTGAGTTCCTTTCCCCCTTCCTCGCCTTGTGCTGTGTTTGGTCCTCACAAGGATCAGCCCTGAGCAGGACCTTGGTGGTGACCTGCCCACACTGACCACTCCTCCCCAAAATCACAAAGCAGCCATTCTCAGAGGAGCCAGACCCGGCTGTGGGAAGCAGGCTGCTTTTTCAGCCTGACCTGGAGACACAACCTGACACTTACACCAGCCAGAACCAAAAAAACACCAGCTTCCTGACACAGCTTTTTGGGGGGATTAGCCGTGGAAACATAAAACATCCCAGTCTGGCCCCTTGTCCTTGGAGTCAAGGCAGAAACACTGAGTCAGAGCAGAGCATCAGAACACAGGAGGAAAACATCATTGCCTTTGCCATCATCATCCAGTGCTGCTGAAAGCCTGGACCTTCTCCTGATAAATCCTGTCCTGGAAACCGGCTATCTCAGTGCAGATAGTGCCGTGTCTGCATCATTACATTTAATGCAGAAATAATACCTAACCATCAATTGTGGCTTGTTCTGCTACCAAATGAAACACTCTATTCATGGTTTTTCATAGCTGAGTGCTGTCCCCTTTGCTGAAGAAATATGGAGTAAAAATAGGTGGAGAAGGGTTTTGCCACAAAAGAAACATTGACATAAGCCATTGAGTGTTTTGTTTGAGAAAGTGGTTGTGTACACTATGGTTACCACTGCTGCTAAGCCTGACTCCTTTGGAGAGTTTTAATTTGCCTCTGAAAACATATTTCACTTGAAGCGTAGGAAAGAGAAGTACCGGGGGGAAAAAAAAGCTTTTCTTAAGCGTGGAATCTGAGAACTCGCAAAAAGTCTATTGTTTTGTGAGATTTTGTGGTTTCTGAAAACACGTTGGGGTTTAGATAACTGAATCACTGCAGAGTAAGGAAGCAGCCAACATATCTGTACCTTTGAGAGGAAAATTGGGCCAATGGACTCATTTTCAGCACAGCTGCCATGGCATAACCCTTTGCAAGTAGATGGGAGTGGGAAGTTGGACCTTCAGAACCACTGACCAGGTGGAATAACTTTGAAAGCATCTCTGATTTTGCTCAAACTGACCTTACTGCTGCTGACATGTAAATTACATGAATTATTTCCTTTACTTTAACGTAAGGTTTTTTCACACACAGCAGGTCAGGAGGGAAAAAAAAGCATAGGAGAGACAAAGAAAGGGTGATTGTGAAGCCACAAAAGATGGCTTAAAAGGACCTGTGCCAGACAAATTAGTTTTTCCTTGAGAGACTGTGTTTCAGATCCACAATATTCTTTCAAGTGACTGGAAGCTTTTTTTTTCCACAGATGTTCAGTTTGATATTTGCACATTGGCTGTAGCCATGGTCTAATTAATTTCAGATATTTGAAAACAATGGTTTCTCATAAAGAACCATTTAGGGCCTGTGTTTCACATTTAAAATGATAATCATTGTTGAGTCAGTAACATAAAACCTGTGCTTAAGAAGTGTGTAATGAAAATAGTATTTTTCTTCATCTCTGGACTACGATATAGCTGGGAGGAATTTTTTTTTTCTCGAGTGATATTGCTTTAGGATGGAGACAAAGCCTAAACATTTTCCCTTTTGTTGGGGTTTCTCACACAAATCCAAACATCTGAAAACAATGATTTGTCATGGGAGACTTTGGCAGCCTGAGCAAAGGTTTACTGTTTCTACTTTGCCTAAAATATTTACAAAGAAAAATATCTGACATTCACAGTAAATCAGACAATGTTTCAGGCCCCTGCCATAACCCGTGGAGGCAGTTGGCGTGGTCTCCAAAAGGAGGAAAGGAGATGCCCTTTCTGGACAGTTTTTTTGGTTCAGTGCAGAAAGCTGGGCTCCCGGGGAAGGTGGGGAGGGTTAAATAAAGTGGGATGAAAACACCGAGGGGTCGGAGCGGTCTGTTGTTCCAGCTTGATCCGCTCCTTACTTTCCCCAGTCATCCCGAAAAGCCCCGAGGGTCTCCGGTGTAACACACCCTCCTTCCTCCGGGGTTTTCTCTCCCAGGCGGGCTGGGGATGCCCGGGAGGAGTTCCTCATCCCTCCCATCCCATCCCCACAGAAGCACCTCCGCCCGTGCCTTTGTCTGGCCGGCCCCAGAGCCTCCCCCGTGCCCAGAAACCTCCATCCCACGGCGGGAAGGGCTGGGGGGAGCCCGGCTCATCGCCTTGTGGCCCCTCACATGGGAGGGTGAGGAAGGGGAGAGGCTCCGCGCATCCAGCCCCGGGGCCCCGAGGCTCCGCGGGGGCTCCGGGAGCTCCGCGCCGGGCGGAGAGGAGGAAGAGGAGGAGGAGGAGGAGGAAGGCGGGGAGAGGGCTGGGTAGGAGGGGGAAGGGGGTGGGCTCTGCATCCTCCGCTTTCTTCCCAGCTCCCAGTCTGAGCAGCTTCGGCCGGCCGGTTCCCATCAGAGTTCCGGCAATCGTGGGGTGGGAGAGGAAAGGGGAGGAGGGAAGGGTCTTTTCTCTTTAAAAAAACAATCTATTTTCTTTCCCATGGTGAAAAAGAAAAAAGAGGTGCCAGCAGCGAGCCGACCCGAGGCTGGTTAGCCCCGGGCTATAACTACTGGTTGCTTCTTATTGGTTCTTGTAAGGCAGAGAGCCGCGCTACCCCCCGGCCCTACTCCCTGCTCAGATTTCTGGTCAGGCTCAGGATGTCCCCATCCCCTGGAGGGGTGGCCAGTGCTTCAGCGGGACCCCCATCACAGCTCCCAGTGGGAGCAGAAACCTGCAGCTTCCCCTGGTGGAGCTGTGCTGCTGCAGCCACAGCTGCGAGAGAATGCTCGGCAGCAGAGCAAGGATCTCCACGGGGCTGGGGCAGCAGAGTCACCCTCTTCTCTTCGCAGCTTTCGCCAGGAGCAGTTGTTCAGTCTCCAGTGGACAAGAGACAAGGGGTGATGAAGAAGCAAGGTCAGGGCTGCAGAAGTGGCTCCTGCTCTGTTAAATGTCACCCCTCCCGCCTGAAGCCAAGGCAGGGAACAGAGTAGGAACAGGTGAAGTTGGGGCCACTGAAGGCTAGAGGGGCAACTTGACTGTGGTGCCTGGTCATTTAGAAGTTCCTTGTTTGTCCTAGAAGGTGGCCTGGACAAAGGGAGATACCCAATGCCACGGGGGATGTGCTGCTCTCCCTTCCAGAGGCTGGGGTGGCAGCAGGTCCCACCTCTTCACCTAGAAAAGGGAGTGGGCCAGAGAGGTTTCCGCTTTACACATATGTCTCCAGAGGGTTTGTCTGCAGCCTGGGAAGGCTGAGATGCACGGGGAGAGGGAACAGTGCCCTCACCGTGTGTCTCACCCATGCCCTTTATGTCTGGGGGGGCACAAGAGGCTTGTTGGAACCAGTGTTGGAGAGATTCAACGTCAGTGTCCTCCTTTCATCACAGCACTGTGCAGAGGAAGTGTGCCCTGCCTCAGCACTGGCAACACACACGGAGAGGCAGGCAAGGCTACCAAAAACAGGAACTGCAAAGCCTCTGTGTGGATTTGCATCAAACACCCTCAAAAACGTGCCCACAACTGTTTATAGTGCCTGTCTGAAAACAGAGCGTTGTATTTCTGGCAGCTCTTCTGACGCACGATGTTCAGGGACTGAGAAGCCTCGTCCCAGCGTGAGGCAAGCCTGTGTTTAGGTGTGGCAGTGCCCAGGAAGACCCCAGCACGAGGAACTGGAGGAACTGGTGCTGCTGGGAGGTGGCAGTGGTGGGAGAGAAGCCTCTCTTCAACATCCCAAGTAAGCAGTTATGTATTTGCTCTGTGTAAGGAGGAAAACCAAGCGAGCTCTGCCAGCTGAGATAAGGATTTCACCCAGCGCTCCAGCTCCGTTCACCCAGGCCACAGCTCACACAAAGCTGATCTGGTGTAAGCCTCCAGGTCTCCATTTCTCCATGCTTGGCTGTCATCTCTTCCACCTCCCGCCCCTCCAACTTGGCACAGAGGTCCGTCTTTGGAAACAAGGGCTTTGGGCTTGTCTGAAATCCTCTGTCAGTGTAACTCTGGTGACACAGCAGCTGGAACAGTAACAGCGAGAGGAGCTGAAGGGAAACTCCTTCTGCCTCTTCCTAGTACTCGTACCTGGGGCTGCCAAAAACGTGCCCAGAGCAGTGCAGTCAGACACACCTATTTCTCCAGGCTTTTCTTTTCTGGCTCCAGCTTTACACCTTCCTGGAGGAGGGGGACTTCTGGCATCTGCCTCTCTAAGAGGGAGCACGCCAGACGAGCTGCTCTTGCCAGCATTCTATGCCTGGTGAGGGTGCCTTAAATGTCTCCCACATACTGAGATAGGGATGGGGGCTGCCTGGAGAGCACACCAGACCCTTTATTAACTGGTGAACATCCCTTGTAAAAGGGTGGTTTAGAGTTCTGCTTATGACTTCATCTCTGAGAGGCTTGGACAGCAAATGCAGAGTCTAATCTTAAAAGAAAAAAAAGAAAAAAAGGAAAAAAAAGTGGCTGGAGATGCATGGGTGGAGAAGCTTGGCTCGGGCGGCTGCCGATGTGAGGCTGCCTGTGAATTGGCATCGGCAGGGGAAGTTTGGAACCAGCACCAATTTATTCTTTCATTGCAACCTCCGCTGAGACTGGGGAGGCAAAGGGGAAAAAGGCATTTCGGTCCCAGTCACTTTCCCCATTTCAACCGGCTTCGGGAGCCAGGGTGGAGGAGGTCTCTCCATTCTCTTCCCGGTTAATTGTCTAATTGGGGAACAATGCGCCTTCTCGCACCCGCCTGCCCCTCTCCAGAGGGCTCCGGGCGAGCTCGGAGGGACCTGTCCCGCCGCACCGGGCTGCGGGTCTCAGCTCCGGGTCTGGGGGTCGGGGGGAGCCCCGAGGGGCCGGGCCGGACCGGACCGGGGGCGGGGGGGCCCCGCTCGGCGGAGGCAGGCGCTGGGGGCTCTCCTGCGCCCAGCAGCTGCGGGAGCTTTGGAAATTGCAAGGAGGCTCTCGCAGAGCTTGTGAACCCTCCTCTCCCCGAGCCAGCGCCCCTCCTCTGCAGCGCTGACGGTACAACGATATAATAATGATGGGTGGCTGAGGCTCGCATTTGAACTTGCAGGCTTCGCTCCCTTTGCCCACTGCTCGGTCCCGGCTCCGAGGCTCGGAGTCAGGTGCTCGCCGGCGGGAAGCGAGCGAAGGAGGGGAGACCGAGCTCCGGCACCAGGGGAGAGACCCCGGAACCACCGGCTCCTTCCAGCACTAACGAGGGGATTTACTCTTTCATGCGGCCACTGGGATCTCTGGACTAGCCCAGCCACCACGTTGTGATTTTTTGCGATCTCTGCAATACACTACCTTTTAAGGTAACTATAACTCTTTTATTGCGGGTTGGTTTTTAGCGTTTCTTTTTTTTTTTCTCTTTTTCTTTCCCCCTCCTTTTTCTATGTATACGACTGCCAGCAAGTACCTAGTCTAAGATGTAAAACAATTGTTTTACTGCTTGTACCAACAAAGAGTTTGAACTGCAAATCTTAAGCGGGAGGGAGTAGCGATGATTGGTTAATTTAAATAACCTGGGGTAAGTTCAACGACACGCGGGGGAAGAGGAGAGGGATGGATGCTCGGGAGCCCACCAAAAAAAAGAAAAAAAAATAAATAAAAGGGAAAAAAAACCCCAAACCAAACTGTGCGAAGAGGAGAACAAAGAAAACTAGGGACTAGAAGACTTTGGGGTGGGAGCCCTGACAGAAGTGCTCAGTGCTGGTGGTTTGGATGGCTGGGAAGGTAGAGCCGCACCTTGGCGAGCGACGGGGCTCCGGAGGGAGACCGGGAAGAAGCTGTTCCTTACGGGTGTTAACTACACAAAGCACCCGTGTGGCAGCAGCGACGAGAACGGACCTTTTCCCCCTCCGGCCACCAGTTTTCTAGCGCTGGGAAAAGCGTGTGCTCTGTGCCCTTCACTCCCGTGTGCTCCCCACATCCCTTTTTTTTTTTTTTTTTTTTTTTTTCCTCCGATCCTTTCCCCCGATATTCCTGGAAAGCTGCTCGCAGGCTCTGAGGTGCTCAGCATCTCTCCAGAAGAGCCGGAGAGCAGCGTGCCCCGAACCACATTTTGTCTGCGGGAAGGGGGGCAGTGGGTGAAGAGGAGGAGGAGGATCGCAAGGTCAGTGGAGCAAAACGCCCCCTCTTTACACCCACCTCCACTTTCCCGAAGCACGGGCTTTGCCTTCCCCGCTTCCCGAAAGGGATTTCGCCTTTGTGTCACAAAGGAGAAGCGGGAGCAGGGTGGAGGGCGAGCAGGGAGTTGTTCGGACGGCGGGAAGGAGCCGGGTGTGTGTGTGGTGTGTGGGTGTGTGTGTGTGTGAGGGGACGGCAGCGGGACCCGGGCAGCCCCCGCCGGGCCCCGGCCCCACACAAAGGGGCGGCGGGGCTGGGGCCGGCCCTCATTGTCCCCCTGGTCACGTCCTCCCGGCCACCCCCTCTCCCTGCACCGGCTCTCGGGATTAAGCCCCCGTGGCTTTTTTTTTTTTTTTTTTTCTCCCTCCTCCTCCCTTCTTATCGCCCGCTTCCCTCGTTTTTCCTCCCTTTCCCCCATTCTATTCCTTCCTCTTTTTCTCCTTCCTCCCCTTTTCCCTCTTCTTTTTGTTGCCTCCCCTCTCCGCTTTCTTCCCTTTCCCCACCCTTTCCCCCCCCTTTTTGCCCTGTCCCTCTTTTTTTCTCTTTCCTTCACCTTTCCCCCCTTTTCTCCTCTTCCCTCCACCTTTCCACTCCTTTTCTTCCCCTTTTCATTTTTTTTTTTTTTGTTAATTGAGGCGTAAGCTTTGAAACGCGCTGAAAAAACCAAAAAAAACCCCAAAACCCAAAAAAACCACCAAAGCCCCATCCCAGGATGAGAGAGAGTAAATGTTGGGTGGGATCAGGGAGTGCCTTGATTCCCGTGCCTTTTATATTTAATTATTTCAATTTTTATTTTCGCCTTTCGGTCTGAGGGAAAGGGGAAGTTTCCTCCCCCACACGGAGCGAGAGAGGCTCGGCGGGGCGAGCCCGGGACGGGGCGGGCGCGGTCCCGCGCTGCCGGGGCGGGGGGAGGCTGTGGCAGGGCAGGGCTTTGGTGGAGGGGGTCTCCGTGTGGCGGGTTTAGTCCCGGTTCTGGGCTGGCGGGCTCTCGGTACCGTTCTGGAGCCGCAGCTTCGGGCCCGGTTTGGTGCTGTGGGCCCGGTCCCGGCTCGGGGGCGCGGCCGCTGTCGAGGAACGGGGCGGGCGCGGCGGCCCCGCGGCGCCCCCGGGCGGCGAGCGGCGGTATGGCGGCTCCCGCGGCCGCCGCTTTCCCGCCAGAGGGCTCCGGGCCGTCACCGTGAGGGGGGGAAAAGGCCAACCCCCCCCAAATCACCGCCGTAATGAAATAATTTAATACACCCAACACCCCCTCGATAAATGCCCCCTTCGCCGCTGGTCGTCGCACTCCCCATCCGTCTCTGGGAGTCCTCTGAGCTAGGAGTGGGTGTCGAGGCGGCTCCAGGATGAGCAGAGGATGGAGCAGCTCTGCTGGGAGGAAAGGCTGGCACAGCTGGGAATGGTCACCTGCACAGGAGAAGCTTTGGGCTGAGCTCAGGGTGGCCTTGCAGGAACCATGGAGAGAGACAATTGCCCAGGGCTGGAGGGACAGCACACAGGGAATGGCTCCCAGTGCCAGAGGGCAGGGCTGGATGGGATCTTGGGAATCGGGAATTGTTCCCTGGCAGGGTGGGCAGGGCTGGCACAGGGTGCCCAGAGCAGCTGTGGCTGCCCCTGGATCCCTGGCAGTGCCCAAGGCCAGGCTGGACACTGGGGACAGTGGAAGTGTCCCTGCCGTGGTTTTGTGCCCAGGGGTGGCACTGGGTGAACCCCAAGAGCGCTGAGGAATCCCTGATGGACCCACACGGGGCTCCTGGTGCCTCACCCCGTGATGGCAGTGCAGGGTTACACCTGTGGGTGCCGTGAGTGACACCTGCACACCATTCCCATCTCTTGCTCCCTTCACCAGTGCTGCAGAGGGCTGGGCAGGAGAGGCCCTCAGCTCTCCTGGAACAAGCTCATCGTGGCACCAAGCCTGACAGAGGTCAAGGTGCACTCAGGCAATGCTCTCAGGCACAGGGTAGGATTGTCAGAGTGTCCTGTGCAGGGCTGGGAGCTGAACTTGGTGATCCCTGTGTGTCCAGCTCGGGATATTCAATGTTTCTGGAAAGAAGGTGGAGCTGAGGTGATGCACAAGGAGCAGGGTGTGCTCACTGCTCCTCCACTCGTTGCCTCTGGCAGTTTTCCAGTTTGTGTCTCGGCGTGGCTGTCCCGGAGCCTGGAGCTGCTCCTGGCGTGAAAGCACGGGGCTGCGAGGGATGTCCCGAGGCAGCAGCTGCTGCAGCCAGGAGCATCAGAACACGCTGTGCTCTGGTCACTGCTCCTGTCTGTGCTCCAGACAAGGACTCAGCCTGCAGGAGTTTTCCCCACAGCTGCTGGAGGTGATGAGGAAGGGTTGAAGTGGGCAGATATCCCAAAAACCTCCTCCGAGGCTTTGGGAGAGCGTTTCCAAGGGATAACAGGCCAAGCAGGGGCCACTGATGAATTGGTTGCAGGCTGATGCACCATGTGCTGGCACAATGGGATAATTAATCATATGGCAGAGAGGTGGTGAAACTGGCAAAGTTAATTAGGCAGTGCTGATGGTGAGGTGGATACATGTCAGCAATTAACAGCACCAGGAGCAAAGGACTGCAGAAGTAAAAGAAAGTGCAAAATGTGTGCATTTGAGGGAAGATGGCACCTGTGAAGCTTTCAGAGCTTGGAGGGTAGCAAGGGATGTGCTACGACTGGGGTTGCTCATTTCCAGCTTGTTTGGGTTCCACTGGAAACTGTAACTTACTGTTTTACCCATTTGAATGAGCAGCCTTCCTTCTCTAGTACTGGGCTCTGTTGGGTCCCACCTTCTTTTTTTTTGTTTTTCTTTTAATCTTTTATGTCATTCTGACTTTCGCTATGAGGGTCAGATGGGCAGAGGCTGCTTTTTAAACGTTTAAGGAATATATCCAGATTTCACAATGCAGCTGCAGAGCATGTGCAGAACCAACCTCAGTGTGACCTGAAAAGTTGCAGGTTTTAGAGGCATTGTTGCCTCTATGAAAATGGCTAATTCCTCATTGTCTCAGCCTCAGAGAAATTGGGAGTTTTTTGGGATGGTAAGGTTTAGTCTCTTCCACACCAGCACAATTCAGTTTCTGAACCTGGAGTTTTAAACAGAAAGAGAGACATGATGTTCTCTCATCTGGTTAAATTAAAATAGCATTGGTGTGAGATCAAGCTTAGACTGCAAACTAAACACAAGCTGGAATTTGGTCAGAACTTACTGCTCCTATGAATTTTTGCTGTAGTAAGGGAAGGTAGCAGTGCCTGCAAAAATAGGAACCATGCCCCTTCTCCACAGAGAGAGCCCCTACTGCAATTTTTTAAAGATGTGAAGTTTGCCCAGGACTTTGGCATCTATTAGTTAAAAGATGATACACTCAGGGTTGCATCCTGTCTAGAAATGTTACACAAATTCTTACTGTAAATCCATCTGCCTGTAGTAGCTCCTAATAAAATGGATCAGCCCAGCTGGAAGCCAGCCAGCAGGCAACCCAAGTTTGGTCACGTCAAGTGAGGTACTTTTTTAGCAGAATGTGGAAATTAAACACTTACTCAAGTCTTGCAGCTTGAGTTGGCAAGATTTGCTCACTGTGTCCGTAATGTTATGGATTTCTTTTACTATGGATGTAGTGACACCAAGGGGAAAAATGTCTTGTGGAAAAAGGCATAGTTAGATGGATTTTGGCTAATTGCAGTGGACTTAGGGGCAGTATAGCGGCCAGACAGCAGACTTCTGTGAACTGCAGAGTGCAGGAATGGGAAACACAAACCTGTTTTAGAGCAGGGATTTACCTCTGGAGGCTACAAGAGAGCACAGTCCTCTGCAGCCTCTGCCAGCAGAAGGGCAGGAGCAGCCACATCCAAGAGCCTGGAAATGCGGGCAGGAATCGGGGTGAGGTGTAAGCAGCAATCTCTGCCTCACCCATGGTTCCTGAGGAGGATTTTTGGCACCAGGTCTGCAGAGCTCTGTCTCTTCCTAAGCCAGCTTGCCCTGTGGGGCTGAGCAAGGTGCTGCTGTTATGGTCTGCATGTTTGGAGAAGGTGGCAGGGGTAATTGCACGTTTAATTCTGGCAGCTGGAGTGCTCCACCAAAGCCTGGAGCATGAAAACCAGCCCTCGAGTGTGGAGGGGTGTGTGGGAGTCACACTCCTGCCCCTAAGGGCTGAAAATCACACCATTCTCCCAGGGGTTTTCATTGCTTGAGTGTGCGTTTCAGGATACAGATTTATAAATAGTGAGGGGATGGTTTTCCAAGAGTCAAGTAGGGATTTTTGGCAAGTGTCTCATATTAAGCTTCATGCTCTAACAGTGCAGTTTTTTGGAGCCATCCACCTTTGGTGCAGCAGGTGTAATTCTTGCCCTACTCAGTAAAAGGCTAGGAGCCATCACAGGCAGGAATGTTCTCTTCTGTTCCCATGGATACCTTGAAAATTGCCTTCCCACCGTTGCCTTTCTGTTTTCATCAGTCCCTGTGGGTGTGTGTGTTGTGTTTGGTGACTGGAAGCGTAGCAGCAGGGTTTGTGTTCTTACCAAACGTGGAAGCAGTTGTGTTATGACAGCAATTGCAATGGACTTCCAAGGGCAACAGGCTTCCACTGACACGTGCCAGGCATCCAGGTATGCCAGGACAGAGCCAGGGAGCCGGGCCAGGTGGTGGCTGCAAAATGCAACCAGCCCCATTTAGGTGCAACACCCCCATTGTTGGGAAAAAAGAAAATACTTGATTATTTTTCTTGTCTGGTTTCTTTGATTCCCTTGATTCTGGTCCCAAAAGGCTGCCTTCAGGGGAAGGAGGGAGACAAAACTCATGGGTAAACAAGGGGAGCTAAACTTGTAAACATTCTGTTCTGGACCTTGTCTTTGCTGTGGATGTGGCCAGTGTGTGACTCATGGGAGCACATGTGGACAGAACATCTCTAAAGGTCTGGAGCCACTCAGCTCTCACAGGGGCCTTTGTCTTGCAGGCAGGTCCTTCACTCAGCACCTTGGGAGGTGGAGAATTCTGTCAGCCTTCTTTTCATGCTCTCATCAGAGCTCCTGTGTTAGCGTAAGAACTTTGCTGCAGTGATTTTGGTGCTTGAGGCTTCCAGCATTTTTGGGATACAAGGGTTGCTTGAAGGTCCTTCTGCACATGTGTAGGCTCAGGCTGACATCACTTTTTCTTTTAGTTGTTGTGTAATAATGAGGATCATTTAAGTGTTTATCTAAGCAAGCATGTGGCTGTATTTCAGAGCTGGTCCACTGCATTCAAAGGACTTTGATGTCTGCAGCTCTGATCTTGTGCAACCTCCTCACTCATAATCTTCTTCAGGGAATTTGCACCCAGGCACAGTATAGAATTTTAAAGTTAGCTAATAAATAGTCACTTTTGTTTTCTTCACATGCAGCTTGGCTTGTGTAAGTGTAGGAAGAGATAAAAGTCTGGCTGAGTGGCATTGAGGGTAGGTGTTAGGGTCTTCAGAAGAAGTTTTGTGGCATGTAGAGCTTAAACTGAATGAAGTCCCGGTTCCTGTTTGGAACTCAGTTCGTGAAAAGTGCAAATTCCATCAAGTCCACGTTGCAAAATAAGTGATATCACACTCTATGCTCGGCTGTCCTGAATGGCTGCAGCAGAGATGGGACGTCCTGGCAGCATGCAGCCTGCTCTGTGGAAAGCAGCTGCATCTCTCCCTCCCCGCCCAGGGAATAGGTTATAGCACATATCTCCCAGTGCAACCAGCTGGCTCTGGCCATCCATGTACAGGGAATGAAAGGCTTTGGGGTTTTCAGCCCTGTTGGGTGGGAATTTTTAACTTGCCTCACTGGAAAGGCTTGGTTGGAGATGTTTTGCGTCTTTCCCGTGCTGCTCAGACGTTACAGGATTGTGTGCCAGTTCACACAGACTCATGTGGAGTGTGGGCTGCAGCTGTGAGCTGTGGAGAGAACTGTTCTGAGCTTGAACACGTCACCAGGAGTTTTCTGAAGCTGCCTTTCCGTGTGTCTTTGCAGCCTGTGGGGTATTTAAAAGTGGAAGTTTTAAACTGTGCATGTGTGCAGTGCAGGTTCCATAGTTATAACACATACAGGTACATATCTATTAAATCTCTGCTTCACTGATCCTTGAGGCAGTTCAACTGTTAGCTCTCTTGAACACAAAAAACCTCAGCCTGGTTACTAGTCCAAGTGAAGACCTCAGGTAGCAGATTTTGCAGCAATATCAGAAAAATCAAGGTCATAAAAATTTGTCAGTGTTTTGACAAACTGCTGCTGAAAGTAATTTCTTATGTTGGGATGTTCATAGCACATATCTGTAACTATATGGAGATGGGCTATTTATAAACCCTTTGTAGCTGTTGGTGTTTGTGTGTCTTGCAAGCTGCTTTTGTAACTTTGGGGCTATTTACAGGTTCAACATGTGTAACTATGAACTGAAAGGAAAACTGAGAAATGTTGTGAACATGCAATGTGTTACTGTGTTCATATGATGCATGTGAAGTGCTCTCCAGCTGTTGGGAGGTGGAGCTTGTAATGGAAAGCGAGAAGCAAATCCAAAGGGAGCTGACATGTCAGAGTATCAACAACCTGAAACCCATTATAAATCAGTACTCCATGGAGACATACGGTCATTATAACAAATCTCCACCATAAACTGTTTAATGAAGATGCCCTGAAAGCAGGAAGGACTGCTTCTGTGACCAGTGACAAATGTTGATGTGCTGAGTTAGAACAGTTGATAAGGACATAGTGCAATACTTAACCACTTACTCCTTTGTTCTTCATTTCTAGGTCAAGATGTTGTTAAGTATAAAAAGTATCTTATGGATGTACTCTACAGTAGTTATAACATATACGCTACCTAAAGGTAAGTCTTCTATACATAGAACATTTCATTAAAATTAATTTAGTGGTCTAATTGGTAGGGCATTTCACAGGACTGAGGGAACAGCCCAAACTCAGGAAACTGACTTCCTTTGCCTCTGCCATGCTGCACCATGTCCCTAATTTAGTTTCTTTGTCCTCCTCAAGGCGTTAATGATTTATATCTGTTGTGCTTGGGCTGCCATGAGGTAAGGTGGGGCAGGTCCCTTGGCTGCTAGGGTCTGGAGCCAGGAGGTGTTAGGGCAGCTGCAGGTTTGGGTGGAAAGGAGGGAGCCCCTACTACCTCTCTTGGTGATTGCACTCTAAAACTGAAGTATGTGTCCATGTGTGGTTGCCATGGTTATTTGAAAGTTTGGGTCAGGCCTTCAGTAAGGAAAATATCCCAACAGCTGCTGCCGACTCACAAAATTGGGAAAGCAGCTTTCTCAAGTCTCAAAGCAAGATTTTTCTTTATTTTCTTTCCCCCTTCTTTCCAGGAACTCCTCAGACTGACTTTAGCCTTTGCGAAAATCACATCTATTACTTTTTTTTTTCCACCTAGCTTGAACACTGCTTCTAGTATCGTCTTTAGGTAGTCCTGAATGATAAAGAAAAGGACTGGTTCATTAGTGGAACCAATTAAAAAAGAAACAAAAAACAATAAAATATTTAGACTGGATATGAGGAAGAAAGGTCTGGGTCAGACCACAGGCCTGACTCACTGCCTTGCACAAATGCAGAATTCAGGGATACGGGGGTTTAGAAGCAGCACTGTATATGGGGAGGACTCACATGGATCCTTGGAGTTGTAGAACGTGGAATGGCATCTTTACATGTCCGCTCACTTACTCCACCTTTTATTGCATCTTAAATGGCTCATCTTTATCTCCAAAACGGAATTTTTGGTACTTAGGAGTTTTTTATGAATGTCCCATTCTTTAGAATGTAGATCAAGTTGTGACCCATCCTTATTTGCCCAATTTTTTTTTAAGAAATTCAGAAAGACTCTGATGTTCCTAGAACACTCTGTGAACTTTGTAGGGTTTACTTTTTAAGTCAGGGGCTGTTCTTTTGCCCCAGAGAATGTTAACTATTTTCAAACTATGGCCATGGTGAGGAGGCCAGGGATGAAAAAAATTTCCTTTTTCATGAATTGATCTAATTCACGATCCCAAAAAATCTGTGGGATCAACTCATGTCCTTACCTTTTGTAGAAAACTCCGTTGGTGCAATAATATTTTTGAGGATGAGTGTTAAAAGACTGCACACAATCTTTAGAAGTATGTCTTTTGTTTAAAAGTACTCTAAAAATAAAATATATATCAACAATCTGAAATATAGACACCCTAAGTTTCAACCTTTTTATTTTTAAATCCTTAGTTTGGATAAAAAATTGAAGCCTTTGAATCTTTTGTGAAACACCAATTCCCAACTTATCACTACTATGGCTTACAAGCTAGACCTTTTGGTTATAATCAACACTAGAGTTTTTCCTACCTGTTTTGGGTGGCCATTTGTGGCATTTTGTTGAGTTCTGCAGCTGAGATTTACATTTGCCTGGCTCCTTGTGAGTGTCTTGCAGACTGTAAAAGTAGTTCTTCATCACTCTGCACATCCCTCTCTTATTCTGCTTGCTCAGACCACAAACCACCTGGTAAAGGACTCAGTCCATTACCTGTCAGTGTTTCCTACAAGTTTCACTGATTTTAATTCATTATTATAGTCACTAAAAGACTTGTAGTTATTGAAATGGCTTCTCTTAGGCTCAGTGCTAGTAGCTGGATTGACAAAACACACAGTTTCCCTGATCTTTTCTCTTTCTTCTGCTAGACAGGGCAATATACCATATGTCCCAACAGGTTGTTGAAGAACTAAAAAACGAGATGCAACATTTTTTTTTTTCCACATATTTAGCTAAAAATAAAGAGAATCTTTTATTCTTTAAGCATGTGGGGTTTGCCTGCATAGTCAGCAGCAACATTCTGTTCAGTTAAAGTTAATGATGTGGCAAATTCACTCCTCTAAGCAGTGCCAGACCATGCAGAGCACTCTTTTCTTCAGACTCCTTGTCCAGTGCTGACATATTGGCCTGGTCATTGTGGTTAATGTGATACAGAAGGGCAGAATTCTGTCCTTTTTAAAAGTTATCTAGACTCCTACTTTAAGAGTTTTGTAACATTTACCACAGAACAAGTGTACACATTTTGGAGAAAGAGACTTTGCTCTCAAGCAAGAATTTCTTTCCACTTCAAAAGGAAGACATCCAGCTGTGTGTCATTGGTCTGTTATATCCCATTGGTAGGGGCTGACATGGAATATCAGCTTAGCAAAATGCTAAAGGGAAAAAAAAAAAGGTTCATATGGATTAATATAAGATACTGATAGCTTCTGCATTGGTCAATAAATTCTGCTAGACTAACTGCTGCAAGAAATTGAGCTTTTTGGAACTGTGCAGGAACATCACTTAATCTTGTATTTCAGATGTTATGTCAACCAAATATTTTCTTTTTCTGTAGGGAAAAACTTCCTTCTCTTCTCCTCTTCCTCCTTCTCCTCCTTCTTGTCTTCTTCTTCCCTCCCCTCACCACAACAAGCAGTGTTTTATAAAGTGTGATATAATGTTTTGTAAAGTTGGACAGAACTGCATCTACACAGAATCTCCTGTTCTGGGAAGTAGCACAGTTTAGCCTGGATCTAGTTTGCATATCAGGATGATGTGTGTTGTTTGCCAAGGTTTCCAGCTGGCTGATGTGAAGACAGGAATTTTAAAGGGAGGAAATTTCCTCAGGGTTCAGGGCTGATATTTTAGATCGCTCATAATCAGAAACAATGTTCTTAAAAAGTTCATTAAAGTTCTGTCAGTCAGTATAATTATAATTTAGTCATTCTTCATTTAAGAAGAAGGTTCCTGTAAGGTGTATAGATGACAAGAGATCATAATAAATTCTAAATATTTTAAGACTGATTTTAATCTCCCACCTGTGCAATTTGGCAGTAATTCCATCACAACTGATAGAACTAAGAATTCATTCTGTTTCTTTATCTCTAACCACTATAACTCTGTGAAGTTCCAACAAAATAAAGGTGATATAAAAGATCTCTGGTTTCATCAGTTTTGATACCATCATCTTGACTCTATCTGAATTACATGCCCAAGGAATTTTAGTTTGGTAGGCATGGATGGAAAAGACCTGAGAACTTCCATTCAGAATTCTCTGTCTTCCCTGTCCTTCCATTTTTCTCTTTTTCTGGCTAGTACTTTATTATTGAAATGCTTGGGCATTAAGCTGATGACTCTTGTATTGAAGCTGTTTAGATTAAGATTTTGTCCTGTGGAAAATTGTAAGTCTCTGTTAAAAATAATCAGGTTAATGAGCAACTTTCCTTTTTTCTTCTATTTTCCTTCTCCCCCCCTGCCATTTTTTTTCTTTCCCCCCTTCTTTTTTTCTTTTCCCCCCTTTCTTTTTTTCTTTCCCCCCTTTCTTTTTTTCTTTCCCCCCTTTCTTTTTTTCTTTCCCCCCCTTTCTTTTTTTCTTTCCCCCCCTTTCTTTTTTTCTTTCCCCCCTTTCTTTTTTTCTTTCCCCCCCTTTCTTTTTTTCTTCCCCCCCTTTCTTTTTTTCTTTCCCCCCTTTCTTTTTTTCTTCCCCCTCTTTCTTTTTTTCTTTCCCCCCTTTCTTTCTTTTTCCCTCTTTCGTTTTTGCTCCTCTTCTTTAATTCTCTCTCCTTGCTCGCCCTTCCATTCCACCCTGCAATCTTCTACTCTTTAAGGAGAAACTATATTTTTTAACATAGATAAACAGATAAATTTCATGTGCTGGTGTCTCTTGTTTCATGTATCACTCTGTTGATGGTTATTATTAAGTTATTCTATTTCTAAACTTTATGAATCCTAGCTCCCTTGAAAATAATGATGGCCATGTTCTACCTTTCAAAAACGTTAGTGAAGGATTGTGAAAGAGGTAAAATATTTACTGTTGTGCATCAGCTTTTAATCTTCATTAAGCCACTATGTGTGATGAAATAACATCACATAAAAAAGGGAAATCCATCAGAAACCCTCTCTTCAGCTGCAGCGTGCAGCTTGGATGAACAGTAGTCAACTTCCCCCTCAGGATATTGTCAGATGGAAGCATTTCACTGTGAAATGTTTGCAGCTGGAGATGACATAAAAAATGATAAAAGTCCTGATCATGTCAAGTCTGAGCCAAGTAGGGACTTTCTGTGTGCTTTACTTCCTCCTTTGCTTTTACATCCTGAAATATTTCATCTCTTCGATGTGTTAGAGGCCCGGAGGCTACAAGGAAACAACTTTGAAAGAGTGACTGTTTGGGAGACTCTGACTGGAAAGGCTTTTGTTTCAGCACGTGTGCAATAAAGAGAGTTAACCCCTGAGAGAACAGCGGGGTCAGGGGTGACAGGGCTGCAAAGCCACGGGCTGTGTTTCCTTCTGGGGACAGCAACAGCTGCTGTGAGCCAAGGCAAGGTGTGAACTCCAGCAGCTCCCCTGCATTCAGGGGTTTGGCCAGTGAGGTAACTCATCGTTTTTCACTCAGAGTGCTCTTCCTCCTCTGAATTGAGGAAACGGCTCTTACAGTTCATCTGTCACCTAAAATTTCAGACCCCTTTCCAAAGGTTAATTATTTGATGACCAAAACAAACGGAGAAAATAAGTCAGCACTAAATTTTCCCAGAGAGAAACGTGCTTCATCATCAGCCTAACGTGTACCAAAATTGATACAAACTATTTTTCAGCTTATACTCCTCAGTCCTGTTCCAAATCAGCTAAGGTTCACTGATTTCAGGCTTTGCATTAGTGAATCATTAATTAACAATGAAATATATCTGTTTCTGACTTTGCTGTTACACTAATGTGATTTCTCCTTTCTCTCTCCTTGCTCTCTCCCCTTTTTCTAGTTAAAGCAGAAAAAAAAACCCTGGTGAAGGGATCTCTCTCTGGAACTTCAGTCCTGCCATGCTTCTTTTCAACCACACCCACCATATCCTCCAGCTACGCCGCCGAGTACCTCCGGATCAAATGGTCCAAGGTGGAACTGGACAAAAGTGGGAAGGACGCCAAGGAAACCACGGTCCTGGTGGCCCAAAATGGCAACATCAAGATAGGGCAGAGCTACAAGGACAGGGTGTCTGTCCCGAGCCATTCCGAGGAGACCGGGGACGCCTCGCTGACCTTCTCCAAGCTGCGCGCCAGCGACGCCGGCGTCTATCGCTGCGACGTCATGTATGGGGTGGAGGACACACAGGCCATCATCTCTCTGGCTGTTGAGGGTAAGGATGTGTCTGTTTCATTTGTAGCCAGCAGTGATGCCAGCTAAAGCAGCAGAGCTTAGTAATTAGCACAAAACTAGAGAGGAGTTTAGAGTCTTTAGCGATTCGCCCTCTGAGTAGCGTGAAAAGAAGCAACTTGTGGTGGAAAGGATGAAAACTCAGGATGGAAAGAAGCCACTGAAGCTGTGGTTGGCCTGTCTTGATGTCTCAAACCATGCCACCAAAAGTGGGAGCCGCTCTTTCTGGGGAAAAAAAAAACATTAAGCATGAAGGAAGTGCTTCTTCTTGCCCAATAATAAATTTTGCATGGGCAGAAAGAAAAGTCATCTGGGAGGAGCTGCAAGTAAAGAAATAGGGAGGTGTTTGCTAAATGTGGGGCAGGCAGTGATAACAGTTTGCTTGCCATCTCTATTAGGAAATAGCCTCCAAAATTTGGAGAGGGAGAAGCCTATGTGTTGAGAGACAGGAGTTTCAGAACTGTTGTAGAAGACATCTAAGATTATCAAGTCCAAGCATTAAACCAGCACTGCCATGTTCACTACTCAGCCAGGCCTCCAAATGCCACATTCAAATATTTATGGAGCTCTCCTAGGGATGATGACACCCCTACTTCCCTGGGAAGTGTATTCAAATGTCTGACCTCCCTTTCAGTGAAGCTGTTATTTCCTGCTGTCCACCCTGAGCCTGCCCTGGTCCATCCTGGGGCTGTTCGCTCTCCTCCTGTCCCTGTTCCCTGGGAGCAGATCCCAAATCCCCCCCAGCTGTGCCCTCCTGTCAGGGAGTTGTGCAGAGCCACAAGGGCCCCCCTGAGCCTCCTTTTCTCCAGGCTGAGCCCCTTCCCAGCTCCCTCAGCCTCTCCTGGGGCTCCAGACCCTTCCCCAGCTCTGATCCCTTCTCTGGACACTCTCCAGCCCCTCAATTCCTGTCCTGAGGGTCCTGGAGCTGCCCCAGGGATCTGAGCCATTGGCCTCTTGGCCACCTGGGCACCCCTGGGCTCGTGTCCAGCTGCTGTCACAGCACCCCCAGGGCCTGTCCCAGCTTTCCAGCCCCTCTGTCCCACCCTGGAGTGCTCCATGGGTTTAAGCAAAACAAAAGAGTGCATGGCCAAAGGAGCATGTGATGTGTGGGTGTTTCTCCTCTGGAGCCTGCTCATGGAGCGTGGCACAGAGGCTGCTCCAGAGCCCTGCTGGGCTGGCACTGAGCCTGAGCTCACAGCCTGTGCTGAAAGGCAGGGCATTAAACCCAGGCTCTGTGCCATGCTCAGGCAAGTTCTAGACCCAGGTTTCTGCCTGTGCTTAGGACAACACCGAGCTGTGTGGATGGATCTCCTCGTAGGAACCTTGTCCTGGGCCCTGCCTTGCACACCCCTTTGCAGCTCAGTGTTTTTTTGGAAGTTCAGTATTTACTCAGGTGAATGAATCTCAAAACAAACATTAATGTCTGCTGCTGGAAATCATGTCTTTGGCTAAGGCTTTTTTGCTGGGCTTAATACTGTATTGTTCTTCCAATTTGCCTAGCCTAATATGAACAGTCTGTTGGCATTGATTCGATAAAAGCATTCAAAGGTGTGGCCTTAATTTGGAAAGCCAATAAATCAGTGTAGCCATTAATGTTCATAACTTCAGAAACTGTTAGGCCCTAATGACAAAAGCAAAAGAAATCCTGGTTGGAATGTTACTTTTCATAATGAGTGTACCTGGCATTCCTTACCCCTTTTCAAGTGCTCCCTTGACTACATATCTATATCCAGGAGCAGCAGATGTTTATGACAATAAAATACCAGGTGATTTATGGTGATACTGTAGCTTTTTGTAGTTGCTGCTCCTGCAAAAACACTGCAAAGTGTTGAACTGATTAGATTTATGATTTTACCCCAATGAAAATCTTTGCACACTCCATTTTCTTTCTGCAACTGTTCTTTTCCATGACTACTTTAATGTCAGAATTTCAAGAGGGGAAAAAAAGCTAAGTTTTGCTCATGGAAATGGAAAATTGGTTTGAGAGGTCGTAATTTGTGCCGTCCATTCTCAGTTTTCTCCATTATGTAAAAGAATGGCATTTAGGAACTCTTGAGAGCTTCATGTGAATATTACTGCTCAAATCTTCTGCTTTATTCTTTATGCTTCCTTATGATTTCATCTTTTATTTATAAACCAAAAAACCATTCGTCCCAAATAAAAATTATCTCCATTGATTCTTTTTGAACCTGCACCCCAAAGCGACACTATTTGAAGAGATGTGATCCCCTGTGCTCCCCCTTGGAGCACTCTGCACTGCATGTCCTCACTGGGGTGCAGGGAGATATTTCCATGTTAACTGAGGTAATTCCAGAGCTGAGGGATAGCCTGGTTCAGCACTGTGCTTTGGTCAGCTCTCCTGGGTGGAGCTGGGGCTGCTGAAGCTCTGATAAAATTGTCACCATTTTTTTTGTTGTTGTTTGTTTATTCTGCTCATTTTATACTCAAATTAAGTAGGCCAAAACTTTTTGGCAGAGTTCTGCTGAAGCAGGTGTAATTCCTCTTTTGCCATTGTGATTTTTTTTTTTTTTTAATTCTTCTTTGGGTATTATTAAACCACTTCAGGACTTTTGTTCTAGCTATTTTCAGGGTCTCCATTTGTTTTATTGACACTCCCTAATTTTAAACTTTCAAACAAAAAGCATGACGCAGCATCACTGAAGCCAGGAAGATAAGATTAGACAGCTGGCCTGCTTGTTTTTCAAATTAACCTTTGTAGCATAATAGATAGCTAGGAGAGCTAACTTGAATAAAATTACTGTAATTGCCATTTCTCTCCTTTAGGTATACTGGGAATACAAAACTGCTATTGAACATGCTGTGCATCAAATATATGTGTTTTGCTAGTGATGGAACACATTGTGAATGAAAAGTGGGATTTCTGAGGAAGAATAATTTTCTCAGTAGCATACAGATTTTCCCAGGTTAAGCTGAATAGTGGGTATTACTCATTGAAAGTAGAACTTCCAATGTCTAATTATTTCTTTTGGCTGGGTCTCAAGCCCAAGACTGTACAAAAATTGTAACTGTGAACCTATTTTTTTTTCTGTTTAGCAATCACAACAGACAAATTTGATAACTTGTGTGCAAATATCTAGTTAATTTGCTGTTTTAGATGCCAAATGAACTTCTGAAGTCAGATTCATAGGTTATTAGCAACAAACTGTTCAGACAAAAGATCTGGCTGTCCCAGAGTCCTATTGCAATGAAAGAGCTGATATCAAAGGGCCAACTTAAATATTTACCCTATTTTTTATGGCCCACTTTGCTGTCAGAGTTCTATCACCCATGGAATTACCTACACAGAAAGTTTTCTTATTCTATCCTGAACAGATACGGGTTTGATTTTTCCCATTTGTTTTCTGAATGCTTGTAGATTTTCATTATCCATGACTCCTGGTTAAGCCACCACTTAACCACAGCTGATTATCTTAGTTATCATTCACAAGGAAGGCACGTTTCATCACACACATTGCCTTTGTCTCTGCAGTGCATATTTCTGCTACATCCTTTTTTGACAGGTAAAAGTTTTCTAAGCAATGACACGATCTTGGATATTGATGTAATTCTGTGGCCTTCCTTTGCCTTGGTTATAGGAATTAATCATGCCAGCTACTTGGGTATCAGTAGCTGCTTATATTTGGAAACAGATGATTTTTAAGGTCCATTACATCCCAAGCATTTCATGATTCTGTCTCAGAGGCATTATCAAGACACTGTGAGTTCACA
The DNA here is from genome assembly GCA_037013685.1 of Acridotheres tristis. Taxonomy (NCBI): domain Eukaryota; kingdom Metazoa; phylum Chordata; class Aves; order Passeriformes; family Sturnidae; genus Acridotheres; species Acridotheres tristis. Next base: position 7,522,624 of record CM072919.1, read on the forward strand.
TGGGAGCCTTTATCTGCTGAGCAGTGCTTGGCTGTGTGTGCATCAGACAGAGATCAAATATTTTGATCTGAATATCAGTTTAAATGTCTCATCTTAAAGCAAAAAACCTTAATTGGCTTGTATAATTCTAGGGGTGTGAGCAGTTGTGCTCTTTCTGCAGTGGCTCTGTTGGTCTCCACACTTAACCCCTGATATCAGGGTTACTATTCTGTTTTCTGCATTTGGTGAGGGTGTAAGAGGGAGGAGGGAAACATTTAATTTTAGCCCATACAGGAAGTTTGGGGCACCCAGGTGCCTGCCTTACTCATTACTCACACCTGCAGGGCTGTCCTTGGGGCAGACAGCTCCTCAGGATCACTGGAGGGGCACTTTCCTCACACTGGATACCCCCTTTCCTGTTATTAATCATGGAGAATGCTTTCTTGACACCCTGCTTGCTGTAATTGCCCTGACCTCCCAGACAGGGATATTTTGTGTTCAAAATGGATCTAACGGCCTGGCAGTGTTAAATGCTTCAGCTATGCATAAGAAGAAGAGTCTTAGAATATTTTGGGTTGGAAGGAACCCACTAGGATCATCCAAGCCCAGTTGTGGACGTGTAGAACAAGTCATACTCATTTTCACTTCCACGTATTTACTTCTCTGCCTTCTGTCCACATTCCTCCAAAATTTTCCCTTTTTCTCAGAAGCAACTCTTCTTTGTCAGATTCTGTAGTTTCATCTCTCTGTGGTATTTTGTGCTTTTCTTCTAACCTTTCTTGGTGTTTCTAAGCCCACAATTCAAACTGTCTCACGCTGGGAGTCCTTGGCCTCTCAGCTTTTGGATATTCCTGGATGAGGTAAGCTGTCTGCATTAAATGTCTCTGGTCACCAGTTAGGGAGGTTTATAGATGACTCTTTTAGACCCAACTTGTAACCTTCAGGCAAGGCTACCTTGGGTGAGTTGAATTCCAGAAAGGATTTTATAGAAAGTACTCCTGTACCTTTCTGTGTCCACATTTATTCCTTCTCTCTATTTGTAATGAAGTCCACTTTTATAAAATACATTTGAGCTACCTTGTAAAAATCTGACCTAGAAATGAAATGACACAGTATTTTAATTCTGGAAAATGTCTGAATGTTTAATGAAATACTTGTTTTGTGTGATGCTATGATATTGGGCAATTAAGAAGAACATGTATGACCCAATGTATTCAAAATTAAGAAGTCTGAACAAACTACTCATTTGACCTCATTTTTTGTTCTCCTCCTTGGAGATAATTGGATTTAAAGGGATCAAAGTAGCAAATGGGATCCTTCTAGTTTACTTACTCTTGTCATAGCTTCTCAGTGAATATTTTTTTCTCAAAACTGAGAGCACTTTGTTCTTTTCTAATGGATATTTTGGGAGTTCTCTCTTTTCATGGGCCTAATTTTCTCAGTTTATTTGATTCTGCTGCAAATCTGAAAGGCTTCTTTTTTTCCCCCAATTTTTTTTGGTGTTTTCTTGTTAAAGCCTGTAAAGACAATCCCAGGCTTAAGATACTGATCTTGTTAATGGAAAGAAACAAGACTTAGAGAGGCAGCTGTAGATGGTAATTCACATTTTCATTTTTATGCAAACCTGTCTTTCCTGCAAGCATTATAATGATAATAAATGAAAGTTGTTTCCTAAGTGGGAATGCTGCCACTCGGTGATGCTGAGAGATTTCGTGCTGACAACTTAATTGATCTATTCTCTCTGCAGCAGAAATCCCCTTCTTTATCTCTTTAAGTAGGCATTTGAAGAGGTGCTTTTACCTAATCTTTTGGACTTACCTGTCTTGAAACCTTACCACCTCTTGATGTTGAACTTCCGTGTAAATTATCACTGGCTGCTGCGTTTTTGAGCTCGAGTTTTGCTCTCCTGCCAAATGGATCCCGATGGATCTTCCTGTCAAGGGAAGAGCACAGTTGGTACTGGCCATTAAAGGATGGCATAGGGAAATTTACTTCTGGATGATAAAGACCCAGGGTTTACATGTAAAACGTGCCAGGAAGAGGGAGGGAAGGGGTCTGGCCAAGCTGCTGTGTCCTTCTTGTGGATTTTGGGAGTGTGGCAGCCTCTGGGTGGACAGGTGGGGTGGTTGTCCCTCGAGCTGGATGCAGGAGCTGTGGTGGGAGAGTAATAAAGGATAAAAACACAGGTGAAGCTCAGCAGTGATGCCTCCTCTCATTACGTGGAGGTGTTCAGAGGAGTCCCTGTGCCCTTCCACCTGTGTGCTGTGGGGATGGACACAAAAGTGTGAGCTGGTGCAGGTGTGGCTGTCCCTGGAGAGCCCGGGCAGGGCAGGGGGAAGAGGCATTTTCCCTCCCCACCATGAGTTCTCTGAGGCACTTAGCAAGGTGAACCTCTTCTTCTCAGGTCACCAAAGCCCAAGGTAGAGGTCAGAAGATGGGTGCAAAGCCTAGAGAGAGAGAGAGAGACACAAACGAATTATTCATGCAGAGAACTGAAAAGGCTGCCCCCTTCCTTCCTTTCATACAATGCTCAGTCCTGTAACCCGTATTTTTGGGGGGTGTATTGGTAATGTAAATTGCCTTCTGAACTGTGTGGTAGCTATCTGGCACTGGGCCGGGTCTGTTTCAGAGTCTGCACCACAGTGTCCAAGGTCTGAAGACAAAAATTAATAGGATAACAAGCACTGCTATCACAGTCTTCTCCCTTTAGGTATTTGCTGTGCTAGGCAACTTCTGAGATTCAGGATTTATGTGGCCACATCCAACACTGCATGTGGCAGCAGCGTGAGCTCACTAGTCAAAGTGGACTATATAATTTATTAGCCATACCAGGAGCTAATAAACTAGCTTCCCCTGTAGTTCCACAGGGTTTTGATGCATGATATACCATAAAGCTGCAACCCAAAGGGGTGTAACCACAGAACCAGGATCTTACCCATGGAAACCCTTGTTTGTTAAAAGTTACACACTTCACATTTTTATCTTCTGGTCTAAGACATGAGGTAAACGATGAAAAGACGTTCGCACTTGCTCTGACAGAAGTGAATTTTGGATGCTACAAATTGCTTTCCTATGAGTGCTCTTTCTTGCTGCTACTCCTTCCTGTAATTACACTGACTTTGTTTGCCAGATGTTCAGTGACAACATTATACTGCTGTAGTCTGTTTTCCAGTTGCTTTATTTGTTCCTAGGACAACTCCTTTCTTGCCTTTTCTTTCGGGGAGGAAATAGACAAAGGTGGGGGGGGGAATCCTTTTCAAATGTTTTAAAGTGCAAAGAGCGGGACAATGGGTTTTGGCCTTCTCTCTGTCTAACTGAAACAATGAAAGTCCTGCACTTTAATCTTCTTAGCCCCAGGGGTCTTCTAATTATTGCAGCTGTTGCACAGGCTTATGCATAGTGAGTCCTCCTTCCCATTCATCTCGGAGGTTCTTTCATGTCCATTAGCTCCTCACTGGAAATGGAGGAGCCTCCAGCTCTGAGAATAGGTGAAGTTTACCTTGTGGATCAGGGCGAGGAGAACAAAGCATTCCCCGAGTTCCTTTCCAGGATTTACAAATGACCAAAGGCTCTTCTTTGCCTCTGCGAAATCCACTTTAAATTGGCTGGGGCATTAACTCTTTAGTCCTGCCTTGTTCAGGTGTCACACTGCTCTGCCAGGGTAGAAAGGGCAGTGGTGTTTCCAAAGTGGAAAAAAAAAAAAGAAGCAATGAGAGGTGAAATAGCTGGTTGTGGAAAATGCACTCGTATGTTAAAGCAGCAGGAAGCTTTAAGAAATAAAAATACAGCTTTAGAGAAATATGCTCTCTAAGGGAACAAACCTTTGGGTGGCTGTACTGAGAAGCAGAAACTCTTGTGCCCAGTTTGAAGTCATACACTATCACTTAAGCAATCTTGGAAAAAGATTATAAAAAAGAGACAATCCAAATTCACACAAAATACACGGTAATTAAGATTAAAACAGCAAACTGATTTAACAAATTGCTTCATATACTTGGGCATTTCTATCTCAGCATCAAATATGCTTAATTACAGAAGTGCCAATGTTATTATAAAAAAAGGCTTTACAATATTTGTATATGTTAAAAAATAACAAACAGAAAAGCCAGATGCATAGCTTGTGAATATTATTATAGTTATGAAACAGGGTAAATATTTTATCTGCCCCTTTTGAGAGCTTGGTAAAAGTTTCCCGTTTTTAAATTCTACATCCAGAACACCAAGCAGGCCACCTGAAGTCCTATTTCTATTTACATCTATGCTACTAATATAACAATCCTCATTTATACCAGCAGGTGTTCTGCTCACAGTTTCAACCACTGCTACTAAATTCTGAATATATTAAAATAAATACTTTTATGCACACCACGTGTTAAAAAGTATAAACCTCCGGATAATATTTTTTTGTGATTTTAAGGTTTAAATGCCAATGTTGCCTGTGTTCTGGGGTGGTGTAGCAGTGAGGCAGTGGGGAGCAGGGTGTCCCCCATCCACACTGAAATGCTCCCTTGGCTCCCAGCACAGGATGAAGATGCCCTTTGGAAGCTGTCCCTGTTCTCTGCTTGTTCTTGAAATCTGCCCAGAAATTGTCTGGAACAGTGTTGTGGGGCCTGAGCCAAATAACGCAGTGAAATAACCTAACAATTTAACACCCTTAATGACTGCATTTCAGGCACCTGGAAAGTTTAATGTAATGATACAAACAGCAGCCGTAATTTTCCGGGGTGTATTCTTCACTTGTCACTGTTGCCAAACAACACTTGGATCCATTTGAGGCTGAAATTACACTGTTGCTTGGAAGAAGCTGTTTGTGATGGGTTTCGTCAGTTCTGAAAGGCATTTTATGGGGTTGCTGGTGGTCTGCAAGCTTCCAGTTAGTGGCTGCAGCTGGTGTGTGACTCCCTATTAAATGATGAAATATGGGGATTCCCAGCCTTTTGTCTTTTATTTCCTGTTTCTCAAGTGGCCTTGATGAAAAATGATGTCTGATGGCTGAGTAGCTTTCAGATAATATTTTCTGTATTAATTTCTTAGTGAATCATGGCAAGAAGAAAAATGTGCATTCTTTACTTATTGGCCATAAGCAGATTTTTGATGAATGGCAACATTTTACTGAATTTGTCTGCATGGGGAAAAGATTTCTAAATAAGTTGGAAATTCTTGCATCAACAGTTTGACAAATGACCTGCATTTCCATTTGTTTGTAAACTAACAGACTTTCTTTATATTTCAACAATGCTCTTATAGCAAAGACTTGGTAATAAAATTATTGCTACAATATCACCATTTTCCCAAACTGTATTACACTATGTGGTTCCCTCATCATGAAGTACTCCAGTGAAACCATCAGAGAAAAAGAACATTTAATGGTTTAGGGGCTTGTTTTGTTTTGTTTTGTTTCTAGTCTGCGGATGTTTTATGGTGTTGAAACGCTTCTGAGGATTTTAGAGCACAATTAGTTAGGTATTGCAAGGGACATGCCTTTGATGCTAAACTGTAAAAGACAGTGGTAGTAAGGGGAAATGATTTTGTAAGGTGGGATGGCTGTTTTGTGCCCCTTCAGTGCCCTTTATGGCTTGTTCTAGCTGTTGTCAGATTCAGTGGGAATTGTGTGTGTGTTGAAAACAGAATGTGGCTTCTAGACAGATCCTGCTTTGAAAAAAAAACAAGCCTTCACACCAGGTCTCCCTCTCCAAAGGTCTGATGTGCTCCAGAAACTGCTGAAATTGCTGAGGTCCTTTTCAGAACCAGAAAAACCCCAAATAAAATCTCACTTTATTATTTTTTTTTTTGTACCATTTTTGGTGTGTGCAGGAAAATATGGCTATGGAAAATTGACCAAAATCCATATAAGTGATATATTATATATTTGTACTGACCTCTAATTTGTCGAAATGGACACCAGGACCATCACTAATTAACAAATCTGCTTCAAAAAACCCACATTTTTTAGGGTATTTTGTCATTACTGGCATCAGCCGCTAGGGGGGGAAAACATCATTTATGCCGTAATATCTCACCTTTTTTTTGTACTATTTTTCATTATACCCATCTGTTTTCAGCATTGTGACAACACCTAGGTAAGGTTACAGGGTGGTGATGGCTGGAGAAACAACACAAAATCTGCCACTGATAGGGTGTTTCTGAGTTACAGAGTGGTGATGGCTGAAGGAACACAAAATGTGCCACTAATAAAGTTTTTTTGTCCTCTCAGGTGTGGTGTTTCACTACCGGGCTGCCACGAGCAGGTACACCCTGAATTTCACACAGGCTCACCAGACCTGCCGGGACAACGGTGCTGTCATGGCCAGCCCAGAGCAGCTGAAAGCAGCCTATGAGGATGGGTTTGAGCAGTGTGATGCTGGCTGGGTGTCTGACCAGACTGTCAGGTGAGGCTTTCAAAACTCCCCTTCATGCTTTTCCCCAAAATTTGCGTGCCTCGCCTGTAAAAACTTGTTGTCTTGCCAAAATTGATGTCTTGGAGTGGCTACCTGGAACAGAGGCTAGACAGAGTGAAAAGAATAAAGTGGGTATTTATTAAAGGCCTCCAATAGATACACCTTGGGCTGTCAAAGCCTCCCACAGGCTGCACCCTGGATGGACAATGGTCATGAGGTTTTCACACAATTATAAATTTGGTTCTTTTACATATCAGGGGTTAATCGTCCAACTACAGCTTCAGGTAATGAAGCCATATTCCCCCAGTTTTACTCCTCCTCAACTCAGTTTTGTTTGTACTTTCTGGGGCCTGAAGCTGTGGGGTGTCCTCGAGTTTCAGAGGGATTGTTTTGTGTGACCAAAATCTGAAGACAGTAACTAACACTCTGTATGGAGTTTAGAGTTATACACTAAAGCAGCACAGGATTTGAAAAATATAAAAGGCTAAAACTCCAAGGCATCACAAGGATAAATCTTCTGCATTTCCAGGTATCCAATTAGACATCCAAGAGTTGGCTGCTTTGGAGATAAGATGGGCAAGAAAGGAGTCAGGACGTACGGGCGCCGCTTCCCGAACGAGACTTACGACGTTTATTGCTACGTGGAGCACATGGAAGGTGAGATGGGTCTGCAAAGCCTGGGAGTGCACTGCAGGACTTAAAAAGTGACTGGGGAGCCTAATATGTGGAAGAGCAGAGAAGGAGAAAATGCCATTTAAAATAAGTTTTGGCTGCTCTGGATCTGAATCTGATCTGAGCTGCCAGATGGAGGGAACCTACAGTTTGTGGTCTTGCAGGTCCTAATTAAAGCCCAGTGTGGAGTCTACAAAGAGGCAGTCAGGGTTCAAGCTGCCTGTAGTTAGTGCAGTAGATCTCACAAAAGTTGCTATTGAAGCATCCTATTTTCTGAATGTTACATAAAAGTATTTTCAAAGAAATGCATTTTATGTTCAAGAAACTATATATGCTATATATAAGTATATACAAAGATAGATGTAGTATTTGTGCTAACTGTATCATAGCTCATAAAGTATGCAATTAAGTCTTTTTGTGTGTCCATGGCATAAAATTAGACAGATATTGAATTGCTATCTATGTTTAATAGTATCTTTTTATTAATGGGTCATCTCAGATTCAGAGAGAAACAAACAAGGAAAAAAACTCTGTAGTTTCTGGGTCTTGTTCAGTAAAATTATTACAGAGATACTTTGCAACAATGACTAAAGTACATTTTCGACTTACTACAATGCCCTGAGTGTGTCACACTGCTTCTGTTTGACAGGTTTTTATTGCATGCCAGTTCCACAATTCCTTTCTAAAAAACCCCTGATGATTCCTAACTAAACATCTTCAGGGATGATCCTTGGCTGTTACACATTTAATTTAGTGCTCTTAAAGTCAGCAGGACAATAAATCAGACTTGGCTCTGAGCAAGCCTGCCTTTGTAGGTGTACATGTATTTTTTACAAGCAATTGCAAAATGCTGGTGCTAGTGTTTGTAATCTGTCTTAGATAAGATATAGAATAGATCATGCAGTTTTTTTCTCCTGCTGGTGAATTATAGAGATTTTAGTTACTGAAATCAGTGAGTGTTTTATTTCTAGTAGCTGAAGATCTGTCCTACTTGGAGATTTATGCAATAGAAGCAACAGAGGTATTGCAAAGCCCTCAGAAAACATATGATTAAGAATTTGTGACTTGAACTTGAAAATTAAGTGACAGAATTTTGTTAGTGCTTTTCATTGTCTTAATTTTAGTTATGTCCCATTTACATCTGTCAGTGAGCAGCACTTGTGAACATCTACAGTTCATGACATTTGATCCTCCATCAGTCCTTGATGAGATTGGATTCTGAATCTCCTCTGAATCAACCTTTTTAAATTCAGTATGTGTCTTTTCTAGCTTATGAAAAGAAGGTTTAGTCAAAAACCTAATTTGTATAATTCCTGTGTGAAGAACAAGCCCTTGTTCCTTTGCCTCTTCAAGAATGGAGAAGTGTAACTAATACAGAGAAGATTGTCCTGGGTGCATATGAAACACTCAGATTTTAACAAATATATAAGCTAGAGCACAATATTGTGGAGATTTGGTTCATTGTATTGCATTCATTATATTGAACAAGTTTAATGCCAGATGATTAAAATAGCTAGGGACAGTCCCCAACTTTTCCCTTTTTTGGTTTGGTTTAGTTTGGTTTAGGTTCCTTTTATTTGTTTTATTTTGTTTTGGGTATTTTTGGTTGGTTAGTTGGTTGGTTTGTTGGTTTTTATGTGTGTGTATATGAGAGAGATCTCATAATTTTCTCATTCTCTCAGAAGTTTTGAAATGATCAGCAGTGTGGCAACAACTTCTATGACCTGCAGGAGGAGTTTATGGGTATAGGGCATAGAAACAGTGTGGATAGGTTCTGCTGACATGTAGAGGAGTTAAATTAGTGTGTTAGGATGAGGAGAAACATGCTAGGAAGACACATGGTGTAGTGCAGGATAAACCATTCCTCAGTGCCTTCACAGAAACTTGAGCCTCTAAGGCAGATTCCTTTTTTCAGGTGGGGCTGAGGAGCCAAGCTGGCTTGGTCTGTGTAACAGAAGAGGTTTCTGTTAGGACAGAGGTTAATTTCAAGTGAGGAGGAGCTTGTTAGAAGATACACAGCATCTATGAGTTTATATTTCAGGACAACTCACCCACGGAAGATGGAAATTTAGACAGAATGTCAATGGAGTTATTGGAAAGTTGAGCTAAACTAGATTGCTGTGTTGGTAGGAAGTTTACAGTTCAAGAGCTAAAATTATGCCAGATTTCTGATGGCCCAGTCCACCAAAGGCTTATCCTGCAAGGTGTGACCTTTAGCTCATGACTTAATTCATAGCAAAATGAATCCAAGGCACTTAGGGTGTGCTTAAATACAACTTTTTCCATGTGAATTTTAAAGCTCATATCTGTGTACCCTGCCCTCGTTCAATGCCAGATCTATTAGACTTGCTTGCACTAAAGAGGACCTTATTTGGAGGGTCTGTGTCAGTGGAATGACTATTCATGGCACAAGCCTGACTAATGATATCAAAATTTGGGCTATAACGAGGATGTCACCATGGAAGTCATTGAACACTTATTGGTCTGTTGGCTGCTGTTGGTGTGTTACCCCTGAAGCCCATAAATGGTGGTGGGAATTCTTGCAATACATTTTAAAACAAATGTGCATTGAATTTGCAGTACTAATTTGGGTATTTGCACTGAGGATTTGTAGGGGCAACTCCGTCTCGATTCTATTCCTTTTTGGCCGTATGGAATCAGGAAGATAGCCAGAGAAGCGGATTTCTCTTTAAATCACAAACTATTAGCTTAAATTGAAACCAGTTTTCTAGGGTAACTCTTACCATTTCCTTGTTCTGAGGAAAGCCAGAGAGATTAAAGACTGCACAATTCTAATTTAAATAGTATGAGTTTTGCTGCGACAGTCAGAAGAATAACTGTGGGAAGGACTGAAAATTTCTGAGCTCCTGGAGATAACAATGAGAACCTGGTGTCAAAGTATCATTAAAAAGGTACTAGGCATGGTGTTTTATTACAAACTGTTTTACATTCCTCATGTTTCATCACTTATTTCAGTGTACCAGGCACTAACAGATACATTTTAGGGTACTTTTAATTGCAGGAAGTGATTTATGACTAAAGATTTTGAAGTGAGTGAGCTGCAAAGGTTTGGGTGAGGATCTCTTGACACCACCACCCAAAGGGATGTCTCCTGTGGCATAATCCTTTGGATGGAGATGGGTGGTGGGTGAGGAAGGGTTTGAATTCTTCAGACAAGCAGTGTGTGCTTAATTTGGCAGCACTGTGATGTCAGAGATGGAGATAGAGCCACCACCACAGCCCACTGGTGGAGTTTGGGCTGTGCTGAGCCAAAGCACAAACCACCCCATCAGGATTGTCTGCTGGCCAGGCCCCCAGAACCCATATATGCCTGACAAGCCTGTGTCGTGTGCAGATGGGGCACTCACGCTAACAGAGTTATTTTTGGGGTGCCTGTGGGGAAGATTGTACAGCCTTCCTTCCATGCACCATCTCCCCCCCACAGTGAGCACAGGGAAGAAGGATGAAAACCAAAACCAGATGTCCTTTGAATACTTTCCACCTACTCTCATGCGGTTTTGCTGTTGTCATGGAAATTTCTGTGAGAATGATAGTCATAATTAAAGCAGTCATAGTCTAAAACGTGGCCTCAGGTGAGAAGTTTCTTCTGTGTTTTGGGCAGCTAAAGATCTTCTCTAGAGTCTATTCTGGTTCTGGAGCAACAATTAGATTAGTTTTTAAAACTGAGACACAGAGAAAATAATGTTTTTTCTGTAGCTCAGGGCATGTGGTAGAATTATGGGCCTTTCCACTATACTGGACACTTATCCAGTTTGGATGGTGTGTCATCCTGCAGGGTTAAGTTCTCAAGAGGATTCCTGTTAGGCCAATGGGTCTGCACAGAAAGACATTCAGGAAAGTTTAGTTAAATCATTGCTGCTGTGCATCAAAAGGTATAAACTGGCTTGTTCTGACGTGCAAGAGAAAAAAGACTTCTTCATTTTGTCCAGCATCCTGCTTTAAAGTTGAACCAAGCTGCTTAGATGTTTGTGGTTTTCCAGCCCTGCAGAGTGGTTTTGGTAATTAGTGACTTTGTTAAGGACACCTCTTTATTACCCTGGTGTGTCAGAGAACCAGCCCTGAACAGCAGAGAAAGAGAGGAGGGGCATGTGGAAGTTCTTGGTCCTGAAGGGGCAAGGGTAAATGTTTTAGTCCTCAAAGTGGTCATGGTATTGCTGCTGTGTCCTAGGAATCTTGAACAGATTCCATATGTTGGAAAAGAAAGTTGTTATAACAATGTCTCGTGACTGCCTGGGCTTTGACCTGCTGGCTGTGTCCAGGTGAGGAGCAGTAACCACAGGTTACAGGTGAGAAAATGCCCTTAGAATCAGAAAAGATGGTATTTTGTCACTCTTAGCCAGCTTTTGTCTCTGACCCAGGGCACCCTGATCTGCAGCTGTACTCACAGAATCCAGGAGCTCTGACACTCCCAAAGGACATCTCTGCTTGATGAACTTGGTGGACTCCAACTCAGAAACAAATTAATAGGTCTGGAGTTCACCACAGGCACACTGTGTTTAAAAAAAAAAAAAAGGAGCTCCCAGATTCTTAGTGGCAGGTAATGTTTCTTCTCCTCAAACAAAACTATCACTGAGGAACTAAAATGAAAAGACACAGGAAAGTTTTTGTCTTGGATCTGGTTTTGTTTGGTTTTTTTTATTATTATTATTTTTTAAATTTTAAATTGTGAGAGTTAAGCATTTCCTCGCATGAGAATGATTAGCTTTTCATATAATTAATATGCCTCTGCATTTTCTAATGTCTGGCTTTGGATGACAGTGAAGGTTGTAGAATCTGAGCGCCTGACCACAAGGTAAAGCTTGTGAGCACCGAATTCCAGATGGGACAGTAATAATCACAGAATCATTAAGGCTGGGTAAGAACACTTTTGAGATCATTAAGTCCACCCATCAACCCAAACCAATGCCCTAGTCAACACAGGCTGTGTTTTGACCCCTGGCTTTGGTTCTAGCCTGCCCTTCTTCCCACCTTGCTTTTAAGTTGTGTGATTCATGACATTCACATCTACCAACGTGCCCAGCTCTCTGAGACATCTCCCAAGGAGGGAGAGTGAATCAAAGCAATGAAACTTGCTGTAAAATCAGCTGATAAGATTTGTGGAACTGATTCTCATAGAACTTTTCCTAAGCGATGGTAGGTGAATCAGCTTTCGTCTTCAAGGGAAAAATCTGACTTCTTCACCTGCCCTAATATTTTGGAAAGAGATGGAAAAAGCCTGAATTTCATCAGATATCTCTTTTGACCAAGCAAAACAAAACACGTGCAAGACAAAAATCGTGGGGATTCTTGGAGTGCTGTGACCGCTGAGGCTGCTCCATCAGCCTGGAGCTTGGTTTGGAACAGGAGCCAGCAATAACACACATTACATTACTGTCTGCAGCCTAAACACTGTCACGTTCCACACCCCCCCTTGGTACTGCAGAACCAGTTTTTCTTCAACTGCTAGCCTAAGCCCTGGGCTTTGCCTGCACAGAATTGCTGAGTTACTCAGGGTGTGCTCCAGCTATAAAAACAATGCACGTGGCTGTTTAACACACACAAAATTGAATTTGCCCTGCCTGGTGTAGGTGGCTATGTCATTTGTTTGTCGAGCTGATGAGTTTTCCCTCTTAATTTCCCTGTTTCCAGTGTTTTGGCTGGAAAATTGAGGGGCTTCCAGCTTTATCTGAATAAAAACACACTGTAAGAGTGTGGCAGGATTAGTCCTCCTGTTAAATATTTTGAAAGCACAACAGCTTTCAAAAACAGGAGTAAATGTAGAGGCTGCATAGATTAAATACATTTCATTAACTTCAGAATTACTTTTCTTGCTTTTTGGAAGAAGTTCCTGTGGAAGACTTGAGCCTTTTTGATACTTTGAAGGAGTCAGGATGTTTCAGCCATATGCTAGAAGTGAATGACATCAAGAAACCCCAGGAAAACTCCCATATTTAATTTTTTGGTTTTTTGTAAGGTGATTTGAGGAGCTTGCAGACGTAGAACAAACTTTCCAGAGTTTCTGGATTCATATGTCAAGCAAGGCCTTTATTAAACTCTTTCTTTGTTTTTCACATTTCATCCCAACAATTATTAAGCACATTAAACGCACATTTAATCAATAGAGAATTTTAATCTATTTTAAAACTGGAGAGACAAATTGAGGCGTCAAAGCTCCAAATTACTGCTATTTGCAATATGACTTTTGCCCATTACTCAATTTTTTAAAAAATAAGAATTGTGGAACCATAGAAAAATGCTCTCTAACTAGAGCAATTACATTATGACATGTTTTAATATCTTTGCCCTTTATCTTATCATTAGCATTCCTGAAATCAATGCACATTTACTTGGTATATGATGGAATTTTGCTGATGCCCTGCTGTCTTTTTGCCTCTTTTGTGAGTTTATTGTCACAAGTTCTTGAATATACCAATTAGGTGTCAAATCCTTTGGATTTCACTTACTGGATTGTTTTGGTTAAGATGGGTTTTTGGTTAAATACATGGGGATTTTCTTTTTTTATTTTTCTTTCTTTCTTTCTACTTTTTAAACTATTTTGGTTTGGGTTGGTTTGGTTTGGTTTTTTGCAAAAACAATCCCTGACAAAGATGGTATGTTTGACAGCAGCTGATTTTAAGAGATGAACAAAATAAGCCCACGTGAGGTCAGTAGAATATATTCAATGCAGAGAAAGGTATGACACCCATCTTTTAAGTATGCAGGATTATCAATATTGCAGATACAGGCATACTCCAAGGCAAATTTGAGGCAGACTTATGCCTAGAAAGTGCAGCTTGGGTGCAAAATGACCTCTCTTAAAGAATAGCCCTGCATTTTGGAATCTTACACCAAGACATAACCCCTCACTAAGTTTATCTACCTTAACTGAGTGCAGATGACAGCTCAGAGGAATAAATAGCACTAACTTTAATGATGTTGTGTGCAAACTCCATATGGAGCCAGTGATCCAAATAACTTGATGGAAAAATTGCTTTTCTAGTAATTTTGCAGTGTTTACCCATTTTCCTCTGTATTCTATAAGCTTCTCTCAAAAGGAATGTTGTGGGATTGTCTGCAATTAGTTTTTTGTTAGCAGAAATCATGACAATTCATTTTTCTTCTTCACTTTTCTCACTTCCTCATCTAACTGGACTGATATCTGCAGTTAAATTGCATTTTAACTGCTGATTTTCATATACACCATGGCTGCTGTGGGAGGATCAGTGGACAGTTCTCAGAGCAGAGAGGGCTGCTCTGGAGAGGCTTTCTTTGCTCCCCTGCTTCATGGTGCTGCTTTTGGGACAGGACTGTGGGATAACTGCATCCATCCCTCTGTGCTGGACATGGCACCAGAGCTGGCAGGCAGATGCAGAAGGATGTAACAAAAAAATGCTTATTATCTGTGTGGTCTGAGTAGCTGGATGAACCATTCTGAGGACAAATGGCTCTTTGCTTCCCTTATCTGTCCCTCCCCACACTTTGTCCCTCTACCTCCAAGCTGGAAGCTGCACACAATGTGTGCAAAGCAAGTTACACTATGGGATTGGTGCTACAGCTGCAATAACAAACCAGAGCCTCTACCTAGCAGGAAAAAGAAAGCTGGCACCTTGCCCCCTTTCACACTTGCATTCCTTTCAGTCCCCAAACAAGCGTAATATTGATGTGAATGGAACTGCTCGGGGTGATGTAGTTTCTGTCTGCATTTTTCTGTGTTCCCTCCAGACTTGTGCAGGGGTAAGACAGATTGCATGGCTGGTGTGGAAAAGCAGTGTTTCCCTGCAACAGTGGCTGCTCTATCCTGACCTGCTGTGGCTGAGGGAGGGCATGGCTGTCTTGCAACAGATATTTTGTATTTGTGCTGCTGGTTTGAACACGCTCCTTTTAGGTCTGGTTGGTTTCATCTGAAATCTAGGCAAAAAACTGGAAAAGAGTAATTTTGCTGCTTCATTCCTAGGACATGAACCTGAGAGGCTTGACTTCTCTTTAGAGTGTTTGGGTGAAGGAGGCAAACCAAGACAACTGCACAATGGTGATTTACCTTGGAAGCAAAATATTAGGCATGCTATTTGCTTTGTTTTATTTTCCAGCTGAATGGGTATTACTTACAAACTGTTATTCCTTGGATGCTGAACTATACTATCAACCTTCTAGACCGATTCAGCTTCCCCACACAAAGAGGGCTTTGTGCATACAACATGTCTTGAGCATTTCCTCACCTTTACTTCCACATGGGGTAGGATGAAGACTGATGGGAATCCGACAACAGAAGCTGCTCTAGAGCAGCCAGTGAAGAATATTTCCTGGTTTTTGGGTGTTTGAAGTGAGATTCTATCAATGCCTAAAAGGGCCAGGTAGGAGGCTTGCAGGAGTAGATTTGCTTTATGGAAAAGGTAAATTCTGATGGACTGGATTTAATTAACTCAGTTGAGCTGCGAAATCTACTCTAACAGGGGTCACAATGGAGCCTCAGGCTGCTCTTACCTCTGCTAGACACCAAGGGAAGGACAGTGTCCAGCCACGGTGTACTCCATGACATAAAGTTTGCTTATAAATGCTCATGCTTTGTGGCAGTTTAACTTTCAAATTCAAGCCTGGAACATTTGGTTTACAGCTATCTGATTATTTTTCTTTTTAAGGACAAAAATACTCGTGTTTTGGGAAAAAGCCCCAACCATTCAGGACCCTGGGGGGGGGGGGGGTAGAGGGACAGGAATTGATTGATGGCAGAACGTGCTACTCAGCCTTTGCAATTTATTTTTTATTTGTTTGTTTGTTTCCTCCTCCAGACGAAGTGGTCCACGTCTCAGCCCCCCAGAAGTTCACCTTCCAGGAAGCTAGGGATATGTGCGAGGAGCGAGGAGGCGTCCTGGCCTCCGTGGGGAACCTCTACGTGGCCTGGAGGAACGGCTTTGACCAGTGTGACTACGGGTGGCTGGCGGACGGCAGCGTCCGCTACCCGGCCTCGGTGGCGCGGCCCCAGTGCGGCGGGGGTTTGCTTGGGGTGAGAACCCTGTATCGCTATGAGAACCAAACAGGCTTCCCTTACCCCGATAGCAAGTTTGATGCCTACTGCTATGAACGTAAGCATTTATTGTTATTTTTCTTTCCACCCCCCTCCTCGATTTCCAGCATGCTTGCCGCCGGTAGCGGCTTCTCCGTCTCGGTTCTTGCGGCGCGCGCGGGTTTTTGAGAACTAAAAGGAATGTCTTAAAGTAATGTTGGCAGGTGAAGACAGGCAGAGTTTTAAGGTAAGATTTCAGCCTGAGCAGTGTTTTGACTGTGAACCTGTGGGTGCTCCATCTTTTGGTGCCTGAGCGCACCTTGGTATTTCTGCGTCTTGTCAATGGACGGAAAACAGACATTCAAAGCCCACCTGGGCAGGTCACCTTCTCCAGGTGACTCTGCCTTGGCAGAGATGATCTCTGGAGGTCCTTTCCAACCACATCTATTCTGTGGTTCTGTGATAAATGTCCTAAAGATGAACAATGGATATTCTGTCTCCAATCATGGCAGCAAGAGAAGCTGTTCAGGGGCTGTGTACAAGGGTGGCCACTTTTGGGCCTCTCAGATGCCTGTAATTTGGGGGCTATCTCTGGATCCCAGGCGTGTGTCCCATCACATTCTTTCTTTTCCTTACTCAGTGTTCCATGGGCCAGTGGGTGGTCTAAATTGCCTTTCTTACTGCTACTTGTTTCCCTCCTGGTATTTTCACAGGCACTTCAAGCGCTTGCCACATTCGCTTGGCAGACTTCACCAATCTAAACCAGATGTCCTCCACACCTGTCAGCTTTCTTTTGGGGTCAAATATTGCCCTGTAACCTCATCTATCTTCAGTGTCAGCTCCCTAGCTCTGTTATTATGGTGCAGCCTCTCCTTGAATAGGTTCCTGTAGTCCCAAAAGATTCACCAGCTTCCCAGCTGAATATCCTGCTTCCCTGAGACTTGCAGCCTCAGCACAGGTGGGGTTGGACAGCTCAGCTATTCCCCTGAAGGCCTCTCTGTCCAAGGAAGTTCCTTGTTGCAAATAGCATGACTGACTGGCATTAACACTGAGTTAAAAGTTCAGATCTTGGTCATTAACTATGAATATTTGGGTTGTTTGGACTCAGTCCAGTGACTGTAACTCAGAACTGCTTGAAATATGAAGTTTGTACTGTCCCCATTTTTGTGGATGATGAACTTACTGCAGCTGCAGATTTTCCCAGCTCAGGCACTGAAGATCCATTTATGAGCAAATCTTACTCTTTGAGAACAAATCCCAACATCTGCTGCAACATTATGGTCTGGCTGTTCTCAGACAGTGTTGGTTTGTTGTTTTAATTTTCCTTTATAGTTTGTGGTATGATGTTCCAAAACTTTGCATGTGGAAATAGTCCTAATGGAACTGCTTACAGGAAAAAGGACTTAAGTTAAGGAGTCTGTGCTCTAATCTGCAGAGCAGCATTTTGTCATATTGCTCCTTCTATTCCTACTCCAAATTGTTTATGACCTGTTTAAAGTGTTGTGGATAAAAAAGACTTTAATGAGGGTGTATTTCATAAGTCCCTCTAAAACATTGGGGTAAGAACTGAACATTTTGCCTGTAATCTAGTCTTTAGTTAGGACAAATTCCAACCTGCTGTTTGTTTTTGTGAATTTTGCTGCTTTCAAGCAAGATGTGCCTTTAAAATGTTCTTTCCAGAAGTTTTAGTTAGCACCGTTTGTGGTAACATACTATTTGTTCCAAAACTGACCTTGATAGGCATTGGGTTGTTGCCTTTTATATAAAGGCTTTTCCTGCAAAGTCTTGCCCTTGGTATATAAAGAATAAATATTTCATCACTTTACAACCCAGGAATAGACAGTTCAGGACTATCAAACCTTTTACAAGAGAAAATAAGACTAAATAGAATCAAAATAATTTGGTAGAGGCTGAGCAGCTCTCTAGCACTTTCAATTACAAACAACAGAATATCAGAATGAATTAAACCCTGCTGGCCAGAGGACTCAGGTTTTACCAGATACATCTGGCTCTGTGTGGGGAAATGCAGGGGTGTCATGCTGGAACCCTCCTTCAGGGTGCCACAAATTTCAGAAGTTAGTGAAAGCTCTCACTCCCTCTCAGAAGGTGCTTGGGATCTCACAGGAACCAGCTGTGACTCCTCACTGCTTTTGCTAAAAGATTTATGCAAGTGGTGAGTAATGAGACTCCCTGCCCAGCATCTTGGTCCTCCACATCTCAAGCAGCTGCCTGGTGCAGTGGCTTTATAGTGAGTCACTCTCTCCCACTGGGGCCTTGGAGCCAGTCCCTTCTTTGGGGCAGAAAAAGGGAGAGGATAAAAAAAAAAAAATAGCTCTGCATGAGAGCAGAAGGCTTGAATTCAAGCCCTTTGTTTCAAATCATCTTTTGTCTGGAAGTTTCTTCCGAAATTTCCCATTATCTCAGTTTCAAAGTTTCAGTCCATCACAAAATCTGCTGTCCCCCAGCTCTGCCTGCTTTGGGGCTGACATCAAAGCTTTCACACAGTTATTCCCACAGTGCCTGACTGCAAAACCTCTCCTCCCCAGGCCCTGCTCACAGCTCTCACTGGGTCTCTCACACCCCTTGGGTGTGCCTCCCTCCTCACCTGCACACACAGTCACATCTCTGCCAAACCAGGCAGCTGTTCCAGTCCTCACAAAGACAGACTGAGCGTTTGGGAAAGGGGATATCTCCTCCTTCATCCCTCCTCAGGCTCCTCACTCCTGTTTCGTGACTATGAGTCTCGCTGGTGGAAAATCTCAAAATATTAATTTTAATTTGTGGTTTTAAGAAACCTCAATCTGTATTTTGAGCATTTTGCTTGCTTTTAAAGAGGAATCATATTTATTGAAATACATATAAAACACGGGGAGAAAATTCAATTTAAAAATGATATTCACTAGTTTCAGTAGAGCAGCCAACCTGGACAACTTTTAAAGTACAGTTAAGTTCAGGATTTTAACTTCAGCAGTGTTATGGGTACAAAATTACACTGTATGAAGTGTCTTGACTTTATGAAAATAAGAGTGTCCCAGACTAATAATACATGATTTAAAATCAAAAAGCTTTGTTAAAAACCCCTGAAACTTTCTCCTCTTTGATCACAAGTGCTTTTCACTGTTCAAAAACCACATAGGTCTAAGTTTCTGAAACATTATCTGTGTGTTTCATTTCATGCCTCCAAGGCTTTTGCCAGACCTTTTCTTTCTTCTTTTGTTTCTTTTTTCTTTTTTTTTAATTTTTTTTGTTTTATTTTTCTCTGAGAGATACCTAATCATGTATCTGATGAGGCCTGAAAAGGTTTCAGGTTAGACACATGATTAAGTACTTGCAGCTCCTTGGAGGCCATCATCAGAGGGAAAGTTTTTCAAGTGTTAACATATAGGACTTATATTAACAGGTTTAAATTAAATTAAAAAAAAACAAAAACCAAAAAAACTAGAACAGCTGTTGCTGAGCACTTATGCTAATTTGTAAGAGATAAAAACATTTTATCATTAAGAAAGTCCTTTTCAATAGACACATATTTAGTAATTAATTCTTTCAGAGAGCTATAGGGGATTTATTTAATCCTGTACTTCAGCCTCCCAGTCTCTCCAGGCCTAATTCGCTGGACTTTGTAGAAATCTTGTCACAGACTTCAGCTGACTGTAGATGGGCCTTTTTATCCCATAGCACCTGTAGAACAAATTGCACTTCAGAAATGCACTCATCAAAATGCATTCAGGTTTTTAACTTACATACCTGCAACAAAACTGAACTCGATGAGATTTGTATACAGAAGTGATTGAATTTTTTGAAACATAAATCCACTTTTTTTTTTTTTGCTGAGAAACATTGATTTATTAAAGCTGAATTCTTTCATAGACCTGTATTGGTTTTGGCGAATCCTTCAGCAAAACATTTTTTACTTGACTCAAAACACGTGTTGACCGTTTCTCTCTGGATTTGCCCATTCTCTTTCCCATTTTCCTCCCTCATTTTGACTTTGTTTCATGCACCTTTATTGCTTCTCTTGCATTGTACCACTTTGGTTTGGCGTCGCGATTTAATTTTATCTGGAGATTGGAACATTCCAGTTCTGGGATGGTGCTGCCATGTGTGTTCTTCAGCAGTGGACTCCACGCTGCTTTGATTGTTTCAATAGAGCCCCATCGAGAGAGGATCCAAGTCTGCCACTGCTTGGAGCTCAGGGGCTCTTGCTTTGATGCTTCATCCGCCTAAAGCCGAAAATCAGAGCACGATTTTGCAGAAGAAACATAGGAAATTATGAACTTCACAGAGTTTTGAGGAGTCCTACAGCATGAGCCATCACGAGGGCAGGCTCAGCCTCAGGAAACATCCACAGTGCTCCTCTTGTCCAGCAGCAGGAAGGATAAAGACTCTTAGGCACAGCTCGAAAGCTGGCAGGAGAAACGTCGTCTTCCCCTTGTGCTGCATGTGACTTAGCTTGGAAAACCTTGAATAGCTGGGCAGCTCTGTCCTTCTCCACAGCAACCGTCGGTAGCTGCGTGTCCCAGCTATTTCCTGGATGAGGGAATTATTTCCAGCTTGATGTCAGGGGCTGTGTCACGGGAGATCTGTGGATTTTTGATCAGTTTGGGAACGGACGCAGAATAATGAGGACATAGGGCGTGGCAATGCACGAGGAGCAGTATTGCCAATATGAAGGGAAAAAACAAAACCCAAAGAGAAATTTATCTCAGAAGCAGCACAGTACAGTGCTGGGTATAATAAACACAGTGTGCTCCCACATTTCAGAATCCAGTATAGAATGAGCAAATGCCTTTGGGCAGATGAGGATCTCAAGGTCAGAGCACAGGGTGTGCAGAGCTGCTGGCTCTACTCAGGCTCTGTGAAGGTGAAGCTGTACTAAGAGACTACCCCCAGACAACCATTTCCCAGCCTTTTATTATTCTCCTAGGAAAGTAGATTTATGTTCTTTTCTCATATATTTCATTTATCAAGACCTGCACAGCTGCAGAGATTCCCCAGTAATATCTTGGCCCAACAGTGGCTGTGGTCAATCCCTGCCTCTCTCTGCTGGGCTCATGGTGACCAGCACACCAACAGCTCACTCTGCCTCAGGGGTTTGAGAGCTCAGTCAAACCACGCTGAAAACTGCAAGAAGATCTCAATCCACGCCAAACCAGCCCGTGCTGTACATCTCAGCAGTATCTTATCCTGAGAAGGAGGGGAAGGATGTGGCAGCTGGGTGCAGCTCAACCTTTTAAATGCTGCACAAAGTTGGAACAGAGATTTATCAACCTGATTGATGTATGAGGAGCACCATGGAGTGCTGGGGAGGAGATGCTTCTTTTGCCTGAGAAAGGGAACTTGCATTTACCTGGGTGATTCAAAACGGGGTGCTTTAAGAGCAACCTCGAAGTGCAAGCGCTGTGGCCAGAGGGAGAGAGGAAAGAGAACAAGACACAGTTGGAGGCATTTTCCTTTCATTGCCTCAGGTCACTGGATGGGTCAGGTAACAAGGACAGGATCGGGAGCAGCAGTGTGAAGAAATGGAATGTCCACCCCTTTAAGTGTTCAAGTGCAGAAAGCATTAATTGATTTTGCTCCTTGTCGCCTTTGCTCCATTACTGTTGTGGGGTCTGGGCATCACCCACGGAACACAGGGGTGATTTCCCTCCTCTCACACCAGGTGGGGGGAACAGAGCACCAAGAATTCTGCTGCCAGTTCTTACCCAAGGGACGATCTTGGCCCTTTTTGTTCTTCAATTGTTTTTTGTGGTCACAAAGCAAAGATTACTGCTTTTATTTGGTGCTGGGTTACAGATTTAATTAGGAAGAGCTGACTAAAGAGGCTTGCTGATTTTTTTTTTTTTTTGTCCTCTTTGGCAGTTTCATAATAAATAATGTGGAAAGAGAAATGCTATTGTTCTTTTTGTGGATAGATTGGCAGGTAATAATTCGTTTGCAGAACTACACTTACATATGGGGAAACCAGGAGATAACATATCTTTTCCCCCTTCAACCATCTGACTTCAGAAGTTATGAAATAGCAAGTGGTTTTACTTAAGAATGTTTGTGTTCACAGAGCTAAAAGAGCTGCTGCCTCTGCTGTTTTGTTAGCTGGAAAAAAAGACTTTGGGCAGTGGTGTGAAGAAGATGCAAAACTTTGCATTATAAGTTTTTCTTGTAAATAAGACAGACTGATAGCTTTCAAATTTCTGTTTTTTGTTGGTTTTTTTTTTTTTTTTTTTAAAGAATCCTGTTGGTTTTCTCTGATATGGCACATGCTTTGTAAGCAGGAATGGATCCTGCATTTAGATTTTCATATTTTTCTCATTACATTTGGCTTTTGATTTCCACTCAAAACAGAGTGTAGGTGAGTGTCAGTATACACCTGGAATTGCAGAGAAATTCTTACAGCTGCACTGTCAGATTTTGAATTCTGCTACCAAAACTCTCA
Organism: Acridotheres tristis; assembly: GCA_037013685.1. Lineage (NCBI taxonomy): Eukaryota > Metazoa > Chordata > Aves > Passeriformes > Sturnidae > Acridotheres > Acridotheres tristis. The sequence goes on from CM072919.1 coordinate 7,545,104, forward strand.
TTATTTATTAACAAAATCGCACATCCCCTGTGCACCAATGCTTCTGGAAAAACATGAATGAGCAGGTGCTGGATCAGTGCCATGATCAGAGGATTCTTGCTTAGTCTGTAACTCCGAACACCCATTTTTTCCCCCCCTTTTTTATAAAAAAATATTTGTTTTTTTTAATCTGTTCTTAATCTTAGACATGTTCAGTTTGGAAGGCTCTGCCAGTAATTTAAACTCCAGCTGGCAAAACTTTTGGACTCAGGGGAACATTCAGGGCTGTCCTCTCTGCCAGGGTTGGTAGCAGGGAAGGAACAGACAAGAAGAAGAAACGTAACAAATTAACATATAAAAATATGTAAAAATTAAGCAAAGCAGCTCTCTGCATTGGTATCATGCTGAAATTGGGCTCAAACATTTCAAACATTAATTCTGAGTGTCTCAACTTTACTTATATTCTGTAACAATTTATTTTGGCTGTAATTCACAGAAAGAATTCACTATTTCCAGCTTTTGTTCCAACTTAAAGCAATTTTATGTTGTTTTGGCTGTTAGCAATGACTCAAAACAATCGCTGTCTATAGAGTGTATGTCCTTCCAGGTTCTTAGGTACATACCTAAATGTAAACAGATAAACAGTGTTTCTGAGTGCAGAAAAATTGCTCAAGGGGTTCAAGTTAGGTACATGGGTAGATCTGGTAATGTTGAAAAACCGTGTATATAAATTATAATATATATCATTTTTAAAATAAGCATTTCTCCTCCATAACCTACACAAATACCAATCCCAAATTAAACAGCACAGAACATACTAAAAGATCCTTATCTGGTAATTGCAAAGTTAAACCATGTCTGAAGTTGTGCAGTTTGATTTCCTTGCAAAAACAGTAAGTTTCAGTATTGATCCATAATTTTGAATCTTTGCTTAAATCATGGTGGAAAAGAAGAGAAAGAGAATGCAGTACAGTAAAGGCATAAAATAAATAAATAGAGAGTGAAAAGGTGTAGCATCTCTGCAAAGTCATACAGCCCTTCCAAAATCAACTTCATGCATGTTGTTCAATGTAGAAGGAATTGATTAAAAAAAAAAAAAAGTCTTTGATATGAGCAGCTGTTGGTGAGATAATTTGCTTTCTTGCTGCTAATATGTTCATGAATTTTATTAGGAAAATCTGCCTCATGTCTTGAACCAGAAGGAGGACAAAGGAGATAGCATATTGCACGCATGATGCAAGGAGTACAGTAATGCAAAACATCTGGGTGGAGTGGAGAACAGCTCAAACTGGTGTTGTCTATTAAAAAAAGCAACCTTCCCTTTGTTTATTTTATTTTTCTTTTCACACAGAAAAAAACAATTATGACATGGGTAGATTTTTCATTGAAGAAGCGCTGTCAGTGTTTTTTTTTTTTTTTATCCACCCAAATAAGTTTGCAATCCTGAATGATGTGAGTGAAAAAACTTACATATAATTGTTTTGACAAAGTGACTTTAGAGGCCCTCTAGTTGATTTTAACCAGAGCTGAACTGCACACAGTTTCCAAGGGAGAAAATCTGGCTGTTTATTGATAAACTCTTCAAAAGCATGGGCTCTACTTATAACACTCTAAAAAGGTAATATTTATTGATTCAGTTACTATATAAGCAAGCCAAATGTGTTTGGTGTTTTTTCAGGTTGGCATAATAAATGTGTACCTATTCTGTCAAGTCATTAGCAGATAATAAGTCATGAATAATAAATATCTGCATCCCAGGCATAAATATGTGAACTCTTGGGACTTCCAAGCATTTCTTGGAAATTTGGAAGCTGTTTAAGTGGTTGTGAGTAAGTGTACACAATTTCCCAGCAGCGATGAAATAAAAGTTACCTTTTATTTTTTTTCCCCCACAGATTTTAAAAATTCATCCACATTGCCCTCATTTTTGTCTAGCTCTGTTAGAGGGTATTAAAGTTTTCATGTTTGTTCAGAGGGTGATTCTGATGGTCACTCAAAGTATGGCAGCTGGGACCTGAGTGAGTGTTTGTCTTGGCTGCAAAGCCAATTCCATCCACATTAAAGAAACTGATCTTGTGATTGGAAGGGAGAGATTGAGACTTTGCTGCCTCCTTTCCATCTTGCCATTAAAAAAAAAACAGCTGTTGAGGAAAATCAGTGAATTCTTTGGTAGAGACTTAACAGCTACCACTCAGCAGCACACACCACTCGTGTGCATCCTTCATTTCCCAAGCTGTGAAGCAAAGCTTGTGTGGCTTAAACCAGCCCCATGCAAGCAGACAGGGGAGGGAAAAAAATGGCAGGAAATCATTGATTCTTGATTGTGTGAGCACTGTGTCACAGATTGAAAAAAGCAACAAACATCCACTCTAGGCCAAATACAAAAATCTCTATGCTTTGCTTAGTGGGGTTTCAGGAGCTCTACTCCTTCTTGCTCAAAATGAATGTTTTAACTTAAACTAATTAAATAAATAAATAAAACCCCATATATATATATGTAGCTAAATCTTCTTTGTAAAACCACAGGAAATTTTAACATGTGGAAGAATCTGCTCCTTTTTTTTTTTTTTCTGCTGGCAAAGAGCACCACCACTTCTAAACACAGCGACGTCATATTTTCTTGCCCTCACAATTTCCTTTTCACTTTCACTTCCCATTCAGGAAAGCTGAAATATCAACCCTTTTACCTAATTTTCCTACTCTGTAATTCTACACGTTGGTCTAGAAATCTTGAGCAGTCATCCTCTGACCAGCCCCTCCTGCTTCAGGGTGAATCAAACAGGGCTCTTGCAAAGGTGGCATTTTCAAAGCTGAGTGTGTGAAACTCAACAAATATTTGTGTTACCCTGACTTGCAATTCATACCTGCAACTGTCAAAGGGGCACCCAATTAGCCATGGGTGTGTGAAAAAACCTGATTTATGCATGCATGCTGCTTATGCTTGAGTATAAACTGTAAAATAATGTAACTGTCTTGATTTCTGTGTGCGAGGGGAAGAGACTTATTTGATCTAATACAAGCTAAGCAGGATTTTATTTTGCAAGAAGTTCTAGATGTAGTCATGTCTGGTAAACAGTGACTCCTCATAAGCACAGATTGTTTAGTGCATTCTTTATATACTTCGTGTGAATTAAAGGCTGTATTTTCTCTTTATTTACATCCTTATAAGGCTTTTGACTCTCAGTCACTTAGCAGTTAACAGCATTGGTTTAAGACATTCACATTTTCCACCCATCTGCTCCCATTGCCCTTCTGAAGATTACTGACCTGGAAAAACTGGTGGAAGGGAAGACAATTCCAACCTGGGCTTTTCCCGAGGAAAACCTCTTTTCTGACCACTCACTTTTTCCAGGATTTTAAAATCTGCTGACACACCTTGCTCTGCTGGCACACATTTCCTCCTCAGATGGCATGGAAATGTGGGCTAAAGGAGTAGACAAGCAGCAAGGCCACCAGGCTGTTTAAAACATCACAATTTGGTTCACTGGAAAGGCCTTTCTTTGTGCCCTCTGTTCATCAAGGATCAACTCCCTTACCTTTTCCATCCTCCAGAGGGTTCAACACTTTGCCTTTGCAAGCTGAACACTCCCATGGAAGTATTTCTCTGTGTGGAGGAGTTTCAGACGTGCATCTTTGAAGTGTTTTCCAAAGATCAACATCATTTTAGTAGTATTAAGTTTATGATCTTATGTTTCAACATTCTCACCTTTCCCCACAGTAAATTTCTCCCAGCATAATTTAAAGGCAGGGCAGCAGCAATATTTTCTGGTGGCATGCTTGATCCTGCTGCTTGAGCATGCTCTCTCTGTAGTAAGGATTCCTTTTTGCAGTTTGTAATTATGTGCTGAAAATAAACTAAAGCATTACTTCACTCCCTTTTTACATCTGAGCTGGACACTGCATCAAGCTTTGAAGAAAACCCACAGCTCTACTCATTTGTGACATCTTGAAGTAAACTTTTATGTCCCCAGATCAGTACCTGGCTGGTTGATGGTCACTCATGTAACACAAGGACTTCCAGGGGGTAATTATATCAACCACAAATATGAAAAATATTGCTATTTTTTTCACTCCATCTGACTTTAGGGTAGGCATTCTGAAGCTTTACAGTGTGTTGCTGCATGCCATTCAATGCTCTAAAGAACTACCTAAAGCCTTTGAACTTTGCACTTATTTTTCAGCGTGGCATTTAGTTTTTGCTGGGAACATTCACACTAATGAATTATAATAACTTGTGTACTGACTTTACCTCTTTTTGTTTTTGTTCTTTTTTTTTTTAAGCTAAAAAAGTCACAACAGAGCCTACGACTGTTGAGCCTGTGACATCCCTGATAACTGACAGTGTGAAATCATCACCTGCTGCAGCTCCTCTTGAACCTCCCATCTCTGAGACTCCACTTATCGAAGTGCCTGCCACCCAAACAGTCTCTTTGGAGGAAACAACCCCAGAGTCTGAAGAAGACACGGAAATGACAACTGATGTGGTTGAGGAGAAAAGGGAGATGGAGGTGCTCATGGAGAACATTCCCTTAACCACCCTTCTACCTCAGACTGTCACCGACGGCGAAATATTCACTTATGACACCCTGGGAAGGACTGAGTACGATGTCTCACCCAGGCTAACAGACACCACCTCCCCAGACTTGGAACTGGATCACACTTACTCTGAAGCAGAGTTGCCCGAGGAACAAGGTAGGTCTGAAAGCATTGAGGACGCTTTCTTGACCTCTGTAATTTTTCAGGATAGCACAGCTGTAGCTAAGAGTTCCACTGGTTTTTGGGAAGATGCTGAAACGGGAGATGCACAAAGGCATGATGCTGATAATCAGACTGAACAAATAGAAGTGGGTCCTCTGAGGACAGCTACAGATAGCTTCTTACAGACTTCTCGGAGAGAGGCTGCCAGAACAGGGACTTCAGATTCGTTAACAAAAGAGAAGGTGTCTCACAGCGTCCACCTCACAAATGCACCCACAGAAAAATCAATGGAGGCAAAGTCTGATGAGAAACTTACAACTGTTGTAATGCCTAAAGCTTTGCTCACTGATGAGTCTGCAGAGAGGGAGGGCAGTGAGAGCACGCACGCTGCCATGCCTGGCACAGATTCTAGGGTGGCTACTGGTCATGCCCCAGGATCAGAAGTGCCTGCTGCATCAGAGACACTCCCAGATGAGCACGCAGTAACCACAGGGCAGTTTCCTGTGGTGGAAGAGTCAACGCCGTGGGTTAAATTTAGCTCTGCCACAGTGTTTGACAGCGAGGCCTCAGCTCAAGGGAGCAGAGAGGACTTGGGGGATGTGCAGCCCACCCTGGCATCTGGAACACCTGTATCCTTTTCTGTGTCAGCTGCTGATCAAACAGAATCTGAGGCCATCTCAGGAAGCACCGATTCCCTGCCAAGCTTTGGAGAAGGCACCATGTCTCTTATCCCCTCAGCTCAGCAGACAGAAGCATCAGCTGTCTTAGAGGAGCAGCAGAAAACAAAACAGCCAGAAATGAGGGCGACAGATGTGAAGGTCCCTCATACCACAGCCTCCATTCCTCTTTGTGCTACAGCAGAATCTGAGGGGTGTTCTGCAAGGGAGAAGATCACACTGGCCCCTCCAGGTTCTGGCACGTGGCTACCAACAGATAAAGAGGAGGAGTATATGACAGAAGAGTCATCTCACACTGGAAGAGTCTTTGAGTTTGCTACAGAGGATGGCTTCTCTGGGATGGAGCCTACATCATCTCCAGGGCACATTGTAGAATCCACAGTGCATCCAGGAGCTCCAATTTCAGCAGCTACTGATGCAACTGAGATGAGCAGGGAGCCAGCAGAGACCATAAGGGATGAAGAAATGTCATCAGCTGATTTTGGTCAGAGTAGAGATGCTACAAGTGTGCCCCACACGAGCAGGTCCTTGGATTTGGAAATGACCACAGCATCCAAAATACCAGTGGAAGAAAGTAGTGCAACCATAGGGTCTTTTAGCTCCTCAAGTGTAACTGTATTGCCAAGTGCTGTGCCCACAGCTGTGGGGGTAACTGAGCATGAAGGAGATGAGACATCAGGGACAAAGGGAACTAATAAATTTACAGATGTAACAAAGGTAGATACTGCAGTCCCACAGGAGTATGATGCTTCCCTAGTTCCAGTTACTGTAGAGAGTGAGGTCACTAGAGATATGCCAATTACTGATCAGACTCCTTTTGATGATATCTTTCATACAGAAGCAACAGAAACAACTGAAAAACATAGCAAGGTGTTCCCAGAACTCTCCACACTGGACCAAGGCTTGGAACCAAGAACTGCCACGCTTTCTGTGACATCTGCCCACACACATGAACCAGAGATGTCAGCAGGACCTGAATGGCCTCGCACACCGGTTCAGGAGACACAGGATGAGACAGGCTCTGCTTTTGGTGAGACATACCCAGCCACAGAGGTACCTGTGCCTGCAGAGACCTTCACAGACCATGGAGGAGTTCTGACACCTGAGCAAACCAGCACCTGGTTGCACCTGACAGTGACTCCGACAGCTGAAAGTGCTCCTGAGCAGGATGAGGAGGTCACTGAGGTGGTGCCCGTCACTGCTGGAACTGAAGCAAAGACACAGCACAGCCCAGGAACCCCCACCAGGGAGGAAGATGAGGCAGTGAGCTGGGATTCTGTGCCACCCTCCCATACCATGCCAGCAGGACGTTCCACTGTGGAAAGCATTACTGCCCTGACTCTGGGAGCTTCTCCAAGCCAGGCTACAGAAGGCTCAGGAATGACTACAGAACCTGAGGAAACCAGGCCAGCTGTATTTGCAGCTACTGCAACAGATAAGGCAACGATTCTCAGCAGCATGACAACACCTTCCACTGGTGCTGCAGACAAAATTCAACCTACATCTGCAACCAAGCCTTTTGTCACTCAAAAGTCTCCACGCATCATTCCCGAGGAAGAAGAGGAGGTAACGAGCCAGGACATCATCATAATTGATGAATCTGTTTCTCCCAGCAAAGCCACTGCCGAGGATGATCTGCCAGGGAAGATGCTGGAGCCAGAAATCGATAAGGAATATTTCACAGCATCAACTGCCACGGCAGTGGCACGACCTACTGCTCCACCCCAAGTGAAGGAGGCCACAGAGGCCTTGGAACCTCAGGAGGTGTCTCCTTCTACTTCACACCCTGATAATGACATAAGATTGTATGTTATTCAAATCACAGGCAATGACACAGGTAAGATTTTGCCTTTTAGACCCGCAGTCCATCAGAGTGGACAGTTTGTCATGACAAACAGGTGTGCTTTAGAATATGCTGGAGATGATTCTTGGATTGCTGAAGGATGCAAAGTACCACTTTTGTCTAGACAGCAACTTACTGAATATTGGTAGGTCTATTTTCCTGTCCGTTAAAAGCCCCTCAGAAATGTATTTTGCATATGTTGTGTGGTAAGAATTATTTCTGTGTAAGAATGAATAAGAAACTGTTTTATTTATTTTTAAAAGTCATGATGGCTACAGTCCAGTTTTCTTTTTTAATGTTGTGAAGTCACCGATTTAACTCCAGCTGTCTGTGAAACAAGCATTTTAATTTCACAGCTTCCATTCCATGCATTACTAGTCCTAAACGAAGCACTAGATTATTTTAACATTCCATTGGTCTGTAGCAATTAACAATGCCATGTACAGTGTAGTCAGCTAAAAAATGTTTAAAGCATTCTACTGCCTCCTGTGATTTGGGGGAATTAAGTTTTTTCATGTTTTTTTAATAGCATATCATAGCATTTTTTAAAATCCATCTTAGAGAGTATGTGGTACAAACTGATGTAATATTTAATTCTGCCACATTTTTTAGCTGATGGTTCTGTACATGTGTATGTAGCTTCAATTCCATGGGTATCCAGAACAGAAACTTCTGAAGTAGCAATGAACTGTTGGGCTTGATAATGAATATGTCTCCATAATGCAAATGTTGAAGGGTGTGCAGTTTTGCATTAAAGAAGCCTGTCAACTGACTATTATTTAAGATGTCAGGGTAAAACATTATATTTTAAAACGAAAAGTAAAGGAGCTGACAAGCAGTACAAAGCACAGAATTTCTGTTAGGTTCAATGTTTTATTGTGTTTGATTATCTAATGGTTGCATAATAATTATTTTGTTCTTTTTGAAGGAACACAGAAAAAAAATGGATATATTTTTTTCTCGGTCTTATATACCTTAACTACATGCATGCCTTTTGAATGGTTGTGTCAGAAACTGTTTTCTCTTTGGTTCTTGGCCATAACCTCCGTGCCTCTGAAGAACTCATCCAGCAGAATTCATAATTTATGGGAGTCTTTTGGATGGTTTTGTCAGGTTTGTTCTTGGTAGGGTTCCATTCATAAATCAGAAACCAGTAGTGTTTTTTTTCATTGAGATGTGCCATATCCTGGTTGGACATTTCATACCTTGGCTTGGTATCTTTTTTCACATTATGCTTATTACCCTATTTTATATTTACAGGATGCAAACCTGCACCAGTTATATCAATAATAGCTTAGCTTTCTATTTCAGAAAATGGTAGTTCTGAAACATTTTTTTCTGTGTTATATTATCATTATTTTGTCTTTATATGTTACCAGTGCTTTGAGAGTCTCCATTAAATGATACAAGTCCAGTAAGTCACAGCAGAAGGGTAATTTCTGAAGACAAGGCTTAACCCACATTTTAAGTCCTTTTGTACCTGTGGAAATTCACTTAATTTGACTTAAAAATTAGTAGCTGGACTAGGTAATAGCGACCTTGTTTTTCCTATTAGATTTTTGAGTTATGCAGCAGTTTATTTCATACAGGAGAGTGAGTTGTGCTGGGCAGCTGTGTGTTCCAGGCGATGGAAGAGCATTATTTAACACTTTAACTTTTTTTTAATTTTTTTTTTTTTTTTTTTGCTAGAATACTATGGGTACTGTGATTTATTAAATTAGGATTTGGTTCAAAATGGATTATCTAAAGTACAGTGAATCAGATGCTTTTCATAGCTGCTCTTATTTTTACTCTGCCTTGGGTGATCAGGTCTTTAGATTAAACTTTCAACTTCCTTCAGGGTTTGTCTTCTCCATCTTCACAAACTTTCAAAGCTGTGCATGCATTTCCCAGGTATAGATGTGCATACGTGTCAGGGTGTTTTTCAGCAGACTTAAAGCTATAAATCCTTAAAAATCCGACTTTAAGAATTATTTAGTCTGTGAAGAGAGGAAAAAAAGTTAATTTTCTTGAAATATTCTTAAATTGTAGAACACTATCTGTGTTCTGTTTAAACACGGAGAGCCTCATCATGTGTTTAGTGCAAGGTTAAAAAGGAGTTTTCTTCATGATTCTGTTTTCAGGCCCTGGCAGTGGGAATTCCTCCACTTAGCTTCCACAGACTAAAGGCACCCTCTACCTACTTACTCCAAATTCAGTTAGAACTGCCAAAAATTTATTCTCTCTGAGGCTTTGGATTGATTTCTTTTATTGCTACAGAAATGGAAGACAACATCTGAAAAATCCTGTCAGGCCAAGTTTCCCTTCATTGTTCCTTAGTCCATAAATTTTCTTTGTGCTGAGGAAAATGCATATAGGGAGTAATGAAGAGGAATGAATTTGGCAAATATTACCAACATATGCCTTTCACTAGGATGTAGTTTAACTTCTTATTCTACCACTCCTTATTTGAGAATTGATCCACTATCATAAAGAACTACATGAACTGTACCTCTGGCTTTTTATTCTCAGCTGATGGGAAACTATAAATAGTTTACATATTACATCTCGATAAAACAAAGGTTTTTCCTCCTTTGGCATGTTTTCAAGGTAATACAGCTTAGCATTTTTAGATAATCTGTGAGGGTTATAAACAAAGGCCTTCACTGATTTTCAAGTCAAGAATCCAAGAGTGCCCCCTAAGAAAGGACAGCTTGCTTACAAAAGCCCTCCAAGAAATAACTGTTTCAAATAGGAATAATAATGAGAGGTTATATATAGATGGCATTGTCTATAAACGGATATATTTTCCTTTTTGTGTTTGCAGAAGTGCTGGAAATATTTATGAGATTATTCTTTCCCCCTCATTCTTCACCTCCTTGTTACTCAGCTTTTGCCAGAAGCAACAGTCCAGCAGTGAGGCAGGGCTCAGCAGAAATTCAGCACCATGCTTTGTTTCCTATCACTCAATTACAATAAAAACCCTGCTATTAGACAGCTGAATATTGCTCCCTGCAGCTCCATTTGCCATCCACAGCGTGGGCACAATAATATTTAAGTGCTCCATGGAGGTGCCATTAGGCTTTGTTAGGCAGGAGCAGCGTTTTACATTCCACGTAGAAGAGAAAGGCTGTGCTAAATGTGTGAATTCTTGAGATTTTGGGATCTTTTTAGCAGTTTCCATCAAGCAGGACAGAGAGCCTGTGGTGGTGGGAGCAACCCTGGCTCAGGTGATCTCACCTGTGGCCAAGCACAGGTGGAAGGAGAGGCAGGAAGAATTCCTTGTGCCTTTCTCCTCCTTGCCAAACCCTCACCAACCTGGCACCAGCTTCTCTGAAGAGCTCTGAAGTCTTTGGGCTGGAATGTGCTGTTGATATATGGGATGTGTTATGGATGTATGGAATTTGGGGAGGATATTATTCTTCATTGTTCTTGCAGGCTGAAGCTGCAGGAAAGGTGTTGAGTTAAATGCAGTTAAAGTGGCAAGGATATTATTCTGTCTCATAGACACATCCCCCTTAACATGAAGTAGTACAATATATATAACTGCAGGTGCTATGAAATATTATAATTTCTAAGACTTTACATTTATTAGACCAGGAAAAGGTTGTCCTAGAGGACGTCTTTTCTTGTCGTAGAGGTAAATAGCTTTACTCCTAGCTTTTAAAATGCATGCTTGCAGTCAATGAAAACTTTCACAAAGGAAGTTTACTTTTAGATAAAAAAAAAAACAAATCAAGGCATGGAAACAGAAGTAATTTGGGCTCCTGGTGGAAGGTCAAGCTCAATTTAAGTTCTGGAGGACATGTTCCAGGGCTGATAAAAAAGAACACAGAGCTGAACAGATAAAGCTGTTTATTTGTGTAGGAATACAGCAGTTTTCATTGAGAAAATGGACAAACAATCCACACATTCCCATGTGGGCAAAAGTGAGGCAGGTGCACAAATTAATCCAAGACTTGTTTTTTTCTGACAGCCCATGGGCAGATCTAGGGGAGGTATTTCAATTAAGGAGGAAAATATCCTTGCACATTAGGAAACATCCTTTTTTATGCTACAAGAAGGACCATGCACATGTTTCAGAAGGGAAGGGGCCTGGGACCTTCATCCACTGGAGAGGAACCAGGAACTTTTCCCTCTGAATCAGGAGAGTGAGGAAGCCAAATTCCCCTGCAGTGTGAGATGCTGCCATGATCACAGCTTCCCATGGCATGAGATAGGACACAGGATTTTATCTTTTTCTGCCAGGATGCAGAATTTGCCACCTTTGTGCTCTGTTGTGTCCTCACAGCTCTGATGTTTCACAGTGGTGAGGGCTGCTGCTGGTGCTGGAAGGTCATGGATTAGCAGCTGGGGGAAAAAAAAAAAAAAAAAGAACAAACCTGAAGGAACTTTTCAGCTCATAAAGCTTTTATGAGCTGAAAAATGCTTGTGGGGGTGTTGTTTAACAGTGGTTGAGGGGATGCTGGAAACATAACTCCTGTCTGAATCAGGAGTAATTTGCACACCTGCGTTTTTTGGAGACGTTTAAAAGTCTTTATTTAGTGAATATGTTTCAAAGTGCTTGTTGGACCCTGGGACTCACACCAGCTCTGTCTGGTTTCTTGTCCCCTCCAGCTTTGAAGAAAATGAAATTGCAGGAACTTGTGCTTTGTAGATGTGGAATTTTATGGAAAGAGGTTACAAACCTTTGTGTTTCAACATGTAATTCTCTGACATGCATATTTCTGCCTTAGCAGTGTGAGAGGGCATGTGAAATTTGAATGAAATGCAGAATGGTAATGAGTCATAGTCATAAACCTTAACAAAGGAGGCAGAATAGAGTCTTTTCAGGTCCATCTTAGGCCTTGCCTTAAAATTCATTTAATCTTGTTGTCTTCACAGCTCCTTCTGGAGGGCTGTCAAAGATCGTCATGGCTCTCTTTAAGCCTGATTCTAATATCTAGCCTGAATTGCTCCTTGGCCAGTTTATACCCATGTTTATTCTTGCCAGCATTGTCTTTAGCCTGAATAGGTCTTTTTTCTTCCTGACACTTATCCCTTGATACTTTTATTTCTCTGCTCAGCCGCAGAGAATGACCACGTCCCCTTTTCCAGCCCCCGTTTTTGGTAACTCCTGGGGGGGGGAGTGTGTGCGTGGGAGAGTGGGAATGTGCTGGTGCTGTGCAGGGAGGGAAGATGCTGGCTCTGCCCCAGGGCTGTTGGGATGGCCACAGCCGAGGAGGGACAGAAGCAGAAAGCCTCACACTGCCTCTTCCAGGCACTGCAAGAGGCAACCTAAAAGTTTGCAGCGCCCAGGTTTGCATCTCCCTTCATCTCCACCCTCATGGTTCTCCTTCAGGATTTTTATTTGTGCCCACTGGCATATAATCTCTCTGGACACCATTGTTTGTGGTATACACACACGTCCTAGGTGCAGTTTTTGGTGTGTCTTTTTGCTAATTACTGTGTTAGAGAGACTTCTGCTGAAATCACCATTTGTTTTTCCCCAAATGAAGGATATATGCTACTGAAAGCTATGGTTTCTTTATAGGACCTATTTCAAACCAAGGTTTACTGTAAGGCAAGATGCTGTCATGCAGCTAGGCTGACCTGAATTCATTTCTGGTGAGATCTTAAAGCAACAGCAGAAGTGGCCTCACATGGGCAGGACCAATTTCCCAACTTATTAAATGCAAAGTCTCCTTTTTAAATTTTTTTTAATTTTTTTTTTCCTTAATGGAGGGCTGGGCTTGTCTCTCTATTAATTGTAATGCTCCAAATTTCATTTCCCAGGGAAGCAGGTCTGACTGAAGTAATTGTCATGTCCTGAATGACCAAAGTCTCTGTTTTATTCATAAAATCTGCTGTAGAGACGGCCACAGCCACGTTATTCCTGTGCCTGGAGTAACTGAAGTGTTAAACGCTGAGTAATGTGGCCAGATCCTGATATCATCTTCCCCAGTGTAATTACACCACAGTAATTCCAATGAGGTGATTGAGAGCAGAATTGTGGGGATGTGGGGACAGTAGGTATCACAATGCCTTCACAACAGTTTGTAGCTTCTGGGTCATTGTATAATTAGGTGATTATTTTTCTTCAGAACATGTTTGAGTTCAATCCAAACATGGCAGATCTGTTGTTTAACTAAACCAGTTGTAGAATAGTCTTTTTTTCTTCTTTTTATTTTTCTTTTTTTTTCTGGTGACGTGGAGGGCTTTTTAAAATAGCTTGTACACCTTTCCATACAAATTGTATTTAAAATGGAACAGCAGCTATGCCCTGTATGAAAGCAAAACTAATAACCAAGTAGTTTTAATAAATTCAAGCTTTTTTGTGCATTTCTCCTTTTTTCAAAACAAAGGAAATAAAAGAACCCAAAAACCAAACCAACCCCACCAGCCCCATATCCAACAGAGCTGAAACTTGATACTTGAAAAGTTTCACAAGAAGCTAAAACTGAATTAACAAATGGTCTTTAGGCCACTATTGCTGGCTCTTCCTGAAGAAAGACTTATTATAGAACAATAATTTCTTTTTCCACATTCCTTTCTAGACTTCCATAGATACAAGGAACAGTGCCCTCACATTAAATACTGTTCAGAGGATGCCTACACATTCCCTGCTGTTTTTGCATTGTATCCAAGGAGACGTCTCAGATCTAGACATAGGGATTACACATTTCCAGCTTTCTTATAGCTCTTTGTTTATTCATGAGAGAAATGAAGGAATTTTATTCATAGGTACAATGTAGTTTTTCATACTTCTGTTGTAAAGAACAGGAATCCTTTTAGAGGTTTTGTTGACATGTGGAGAAAGCCTTAAGAAATCCTAATGTAGAAAAGATGAGCTGTCTTTTACATGGTGATGCACTATGACTTAATTTTTTTTTATGAAAGTGGTTTTCTGCACCAAAGCTTTCTGCATATGTCCAGATTATAACTTTCTTAGTATGGAATTTTCAATGGTCTTTTTTTGCAGTTGCCTGTGCACGTTTTCAGTTTAATGAGTGGATTAATCCTCGCTAATTCAGCCAGGTTTTTAAAATCATCCTTGTTTCTTGAAATGATTAAGTGATAAATTTGATCAATAGTATACAAAATACCCACTGGTATCTTTCAGAATATTTTCCTGCCACAATTGAGGATGTGTGCACAGTGGCTGCTGCATATTTTGTGTTGGCTTTGGGAACATGTTGCTAAAGTTATCAGTCTTTCTTTATTATAGAGTACTTTTTCCTCCAAGCTGCTCAGTGCATCAGGACTTTTCTGACGAGTCTTGTATTACTGCTTTTCTTAAATGAGGATAATTCAGTATGAAAACTTTGTACTTCCTGAGGAGCAGAAAAGCAGTTGGAGTTTTATTCCTGGTCAGGAGTGTCTTCCAGTAGTCCCTGCCTGCCTAGGTATTACCTCTGCTACACTTCATTACCTTTTTGATACCCATCATTAGCTCAAGGAGTGCACAAGAAACATTAATTTTTAACTTTAAACCATACTCTTGGATTTTACATGTAGCACCTCATCAGGCAGGAGTCCCATGGCTTCAGTGGGAGGTTTTTTGGCATTAGAAAAAGAATTTCCACATATTTGATGTAAATTTTTTGTTGTTTTTGCTAAAATAGCAGCAAAGAATGTGCCTATATGTACATAGAGTAGCACTGAGATTTTTTTATTGTATTTCATTGTGGGATTTTTTCCTAAACCATTGCATTTCTTTTCTTGAAAGTGGTGAGTAAAATTATTCTGGGCTTACTTATATATTCACTACTCTGGCTTGTAGTGAGTTTCCAGTCACATGTCTATTTAAATATTGAGCATTAGAAGCAAAATTTATGAGTCCTTGGGAAATGCTGTGGACACTTGGTCCAATTTAGAGGACTTAGGATTAACCCAAAATGTTCTTCAGACAAGTATTTGTTCACACTTTAATTGAATTATTTGACTACTTGACCTATATATAATTTTTTTTTTTCAGTTTATTCTGACCACATACAAAACCTGTCAGGTGTCAACTAATTCTGCAGCAATATTACCATGTTAGCAGAGGATGGAGTTTGTGGCAGTAATTTGTAGTCAAAAAAATGTCTCCCTCTGCTGATTTTTCAGTGGTGCAGTAAGATTACCACAGCAAGGCATCTATTTTTTGCTGTAGTTGGTTTAAAACCCTTGTACTCAAGTACTGTCCAAAAGAAGTGTCTTTTCCAAAAACCCCCAAGTGTTTCTAAAAGCAAATTAATATTTTTCCAGAACAAATGTTCCAGTTTTGCCAGGGGAAAACAAAGCAGAAAAGAAAAATGAGATGAAAAAAGTTATTGAAAGAAAAAAATTATGTGATTCTATGGTTAAACAAACACTCATGATCTGTGTGCACTGTTTGAAATTGTGTCTGGTAGAGGCACACATTTGTGTCACTCCAGCTGCAGCAGGGAGGAGGTTACAGCCTTATGCTGATTTAACTGAGAACCTCTGGTTTATCCCTAGGCTGCTATGGGTGTTTTATAACCAAAGTAATTTTATTTATTAACTCCTGTAGATAAATTTTAAGAATTCTCAGCATTGGGTTTTTATTAGAAGTAAGGCATGATACTGACAATAATTCAGTAAAGTTGAAGTTTCAGAATCCACTCTGTATCTTCTGAATAATATTTGCAAAGCACAAAACTCAGATCTATATGCCAAAATATCCTTTTGCCATGTATTGCCATGTATGTCAATATTTTTGTATATAATCACTCTAATTATGTATTCTAAAGCTCATTTGCTTTCAAGAATTTATGAAGATACTGCAGAACCTTGAGTTACCACTGCCACTTCTGTAGCAACTCAATTAATTTTGTACATGCGGGAGGGGCCAGGACAAGACTGATTTGTCCCAAATAAAATTTTAGTCATACTTCAACGAAGAAAAATGAAACCTAAAAAAAAAAAAAGCGCCA
The DNA here is from genome assembly GCA_037013685.1 of Acridotheres tristis. Taxonomy (NCBI): domain Eukaryota; kingdom Metazoa; phylum Chordata; class Aves; order Passeriformes; family Sturnidae; genus Acridotheres; species Acridotheres tristis. Next base: position 7,561,198 of record CM072919.1, read on the forward strand.
TGAGGAAAAGATTGTGTGTTGCCACATGATTAATAGCTTAAAATAATGTCCTTGAAAGAGCAAGGACTGCAGCTGAAGAATGTGTGATTTTGGATGCTCACTGCATGACCAGTGAGCTTGTGCAGACATTAAATTAAAAGTGTGCTTATGAGATACTTGAAAAAATGCTTGAGAAATAGTAGGAGATAAAATGCCAGAAAATCATGATAAGTGGAATAAACTTCTCCAGATAGCAGTAAAAAGAGCATTTTGGGGTGGAGCACGTGGGGGTAACTCATCATAGCTTCACTTCTTAGAAAAAAAAGACATTTCCTTCCTTCCTTCCTGGAATCCTTCCTTCCCTCCTCTTCCTTCTTCCCTTTCTATCTCACTCCCTTCCTTCCTGTTTCCTCTATTTCTGTCTCTTCTTTTTGCTGTTTTCCTCTTTTTCTCTCTTCCTTTCTCCTCTCATAAACGTGCATTCACGTATTCAAATGCTGCTGTCTGTTTTAGAGCTTGAACTGCAAAATATTTTCTGGCTTTATTTTTGTCACATAAAATGCCTCTCCTGAGACAAATCAAGAAAGTAAAATTTAGTACATGCCTAGTATGTAAACCAACTTTTATAACTCTTAAAATAATTTGATGCCAACCTGTTTTTTTTTTTTCCACAAACTGCCACATTAAGGAGTATACTGTAGGGGTTTTTTTTCCTATAGCCAAGGGGTTTGGTATTACTGGAAAAAAGGAAGAGGGAAAAGAATATTCCTTTCAGCCCTGAGCAGCCACAGGAGCAGTCAAAGAGTGGACGTATGCTTTGAGGTTCCAAATGTAGTATTCTGACTTTTCCCCAAATTTATGTTGGATTAAATCAATTTTTGATTCTTCTTAGAGGGGACTCTCTCCCCATATTGGTAGGGCCAGAACAGGTTCTTTCTTGAGCCAGCTGTGTCGTGGCAGAAGCTTTTGAGGTTCTCCCAGTTAGCAGGGTGTAAATGTAATGATGGGATAGTGGTGAAGTGGGACAGGAAAGCCCAAAATTCATTGATATCTCAGTGTTCCCACCTCAGTCGTGGAATATCAAACATGAAATAATGGATGAAGTCATTCTGGTGAGCAGCCACTCTTTCCCAACCAGCTTTTCCTACAGAGCTGGACTTCCCTGCACACACACCCAGACACAACAGCTAAGTGAGATACAGTCTGACTCCTTGCTTTGTTTTGGGCTGCATCTGGAGAAAAATGATTTACTGCACAGCAGTTATTTGGGTTTGGGTTGTTTAGCCCTGCAGAGCTTTAGAATTGTCTTCTCTGTAGGCAGTGAGTGAAATGTTGTCATTGGAAGGATGCTCACGGCCAGGGCTGCTCAGGAGGAGGCACCACAGGCTGGAGTCGTGTTTTGGTAGTGACATAGTGCAGCAGAAAGGAAGTGGGAATGACTGCCCTCAGAATGCTGCATGACAAATATCCAGGCGTTATCCAGGGAGCTGCATCCTGCCCGTGATGGGGCTCAGCCTTGACACGGCAAAGCTGCCGTTTTTAACAACTTGACATTTCACTCGGTCTGCTTCTTTTTAACGAGTTTATTGTCGGGTGGGGGAGACGAACAAAGGAAACGCCGGGGATTGCCAGAGGGCTCCACGATATGCCTTTATAATAAAACAATTCCTTTCTTTCTGACATGGTTTCTGCATCATCCTGCCTGTTGCTTTGGAGTTTGGCAGGGGTGAGTGAGCCCAGAGCCCTGTGCAGAACAGATGTCCACCTAAGTGACATCCACTTTTCCACAGGTGCCTCTGGTTGTGGCCAGCAGCTCCAGCCTGGGGTCCTGGCCTGGCTGGAAAAAGGCTGCAGGGCAGGAACGTGCCAGAAATTGATACTCATGGATTTTGCGTGAAAACACCCAAATATGGTAAAGCAGAGTGCGTGGATAAGTGAATTTCAGTAGGCAAGACTGACCACCCACCTTGAATTACTTTCAACTCCTACCCAGCCAGCTGTGCAAAACTCTTTCCTTACAATTACTTTCTTCCAGAAGTTTACTTGAGTTGTTGAGACTTTTATGCAAGGTAAATTTATATATATGTGAGAATGTAATAATCTCTTTTGACTCTCAGAGCGATAACAAAACATAAATTTTGATAAAATTTAGAAGGTAAAAAAACCTCGAAACAATCCAAACCCAAATTATTGAAACTTGCCCTACATCCTTAAGGATTTGTAAAGGGAGCCAAAGTTAACAAAATTTTAGAAATATATATGTCCAGCTGGGAAACATTTTAAAGTGAACTAAATAAAATCTTTTGTTTATTTAGAGTGAACAGTAATCCAGAGCTGGATTTTATTAGACCTCATCATGTATACTAGTCATGTTTATGTGAAGTAGAAAGATTTAAAATATCAAAAATTTAATTATTTCTGGACTTTTTTTTTTTAAATTTTTTTACTCAGGTGTGTAAAATACTGGCATGTTTCTTTAATGCCTTAGACCAGCTTCTTGGCAGTATTCCTACTTTTTCCTGAGGAGGAGAAGGGGTATGCCTGGAGCACTGTTGCACTTTGACCATGCTTAGGTGGGATAATGATACTACAAGATGGCACAAGTTAGAGGAATTGCATGTTACAAAGGCTGACATTTGGAATTTTGGTTCAGCAGGAAATATCTGCATTTCAAAATCTTTTTTCTTTTTTCTTGAAATTTAATGAAAAGAACAATATACATTAAAAAAAATCTCAAATCCCTTCTGTGAAACAAAACAGTACAAAAGATGTTATCAAATTGATTTATTTCTGTAAAATTGAATGGTTTTGTTTCAATTTGAATGCAATATCTTAAGGGGAATGAACACCCTACTTAGTGGCAAGATTTTGATTTTTTTAAAAATTTTATTGAGGATAGCTTTTCAAATCCCGCTTTTATTTCCTCACTATGCTTTTAAAACAGAACGTATTCAATGAAACTGACACATTCCTGTGGAATTGGTTGAGGTTTTGGATTTTTTTTTCCTGCTGTAAGGGTTTCAGCAAGCCATGGTCATAAAGCTGTTTGAATCCGCCCGGCCTGCAGATCAGGATCCTGGCAGATCTGAGGTTCAGGGGAGTCAGTGTATGACATAAAGATGGTTAAGTCTTCCTTAAGAGGATCCTAGACCCTCTCCTAAGTCTAGGTGTGAGGCTTCACTGTTTTTTCAGAGGGTTTGAACCATCTCCACTCTCTTCTGCTTTGAGGACTCCTTGTTGTTTTCCAGGTGAAGCAGAGTTTGGAGTTTTGCTGTCCATGGGCTCTCTCTGGTGGGTAACCTTTGCTGGATCCCACCACGAGCATCCCAAAAATGTGCAGGGGTTTTGAAACAGCTCATTAAAATAAGTTACATCTGTACATGTGTTTTATCAATGTCTTCATAGAGCCACAGAAAATTGAATGGTTTGGGTTGGGACTGATGGACCTCAAAGCCTTTCCATTCCCATCCCATCCACGGCAGGGACACTTCCAGTGCCCCCAGTGTCCAGCCTGGCCTTGGGCACTGCCAGGGATCCAGGGGCAGCCACAGCTGCTCTGGGCACCCTGTGCCAGCTCTGCCCACCCTGCCAGGGAACAATTCCCGATTCCCAAGATCCCATCCAGCCCTGCCCTCTGGCACTGGGAGCCATTCCCTGTGTGCTGTCCCTCCAGCCCTGGGCAATTGTCTCTCTCCATGGTTCCTGCAAGGCCACCCTGAGCTCAGCCCAAAGCTTCTCCTGTGCAGGTGACCATTGCCAGCTGTGCCAGCCTTTCCTCCCAGCAGAGCTGCTCCATCCCTCTGATCAGCTCTGGCTTCCTCTGTGCCCTCTCCAGCAATAACTAATAACATTTTAATTTTGATTAATATAACTCTATTGAAGCCAACCCCCAAAAAATCTGATTATGAAGTGCAGGAAATTTGACAGTGCAAACTCTTTTTGATTTTTCATGCAAATCTGTCTCGTGGTTATGGGTTCTTGGTGGTGGACGTTAAGGATTTTGTGTTAGTGTCACATTCTGCAAGAAGTACTTTCAAAACAGAGTCCAAAATGTTTTTAGTCTTCTATCTACACTTCTTTTTAGTTTCCTATTTAGCTGTATTCTTGTCAAAATGCAGGGCCTGATTTAAAGTCCACAGAACATTTTATGTGAATTTCATGGCTTTTTCAGACCTCTAGTCCTTTTACAAAAGGCTGAACTGTACTACTGCTCACAAATAACTCAGCATGTGTCTCTGAAGAAATAAGTGGACAAATTGCAGGAGTGTGAAATTCCATTATCTGCAGGATGCCAGATTAGATGTTAAGAGCTCCATTTCACAAAACCATGTCTTCTGAATGAAATATTTTGTGTTTTGAAAGTTTGGAAAACATCATAATATGTTTTCTATTTAATTCCCTATTAATTCTTCTTCAGATGCTTATCTGATGGATTTTGAGAGAGAAAATGCTTTTTGCTGCCTGCCCCCTCAAAGATGGTCTTGGAAAAGCTCTTTGTAGAATATTTAAAGTGTTCCCAAGAAAAGAAATATTGCAGCATATTACACATTTTTGGATGTGTGCAGACATTATCTCGTGCACGATTAACAGGGAAGGAACTTTTATGTTTGATTCACTGAAAAACTGATGCGGATTTGGAACTAGTTGTAATGGATTGGAAGGGTTGTAATGAGAATTAATGACACCTTGGTCCGTGGCTCTGTGGTTCTGTGCAGCAGCAGGCTAAAATCACCCTGTAGCCAGAGGGATTTCCATTTCTTACATATAAGAACTGTTGCTGGGATAGATGCCTGCTCCTTGCAGGTCATTTAGAACATCTAGATGTATTAAATGGGTTAAGAAACACTCCAGGCTGCATATACCTGTCCTTTCCATCTCCATTTCAGAGCATAACTCATCACTTCCCTCCAAGAGAGGCTTTGCTGATAAATCTCTCCCAGGACTTGTTTGGGTTGGCACTCTGAGATGACAGCCCTTGGCTTTGCTCCTTTTAGCTACTTGTTTTCACTTTCCTTCTCCTGGATCCAGAATAACAAAGCACCTCTTTGAAAAAGGGCTCTTTTTGGCTCGTTATCCAAGAGCTATTGATAAACATATTTGATAGCCAAACTCCTTCCCTTTAAAGTCCTGGCTTCATCTTTTTTTCAGTAGTCTTTGCTCTGTGTGTGTTTACCTGCAGCAGGAATGGGTGTGAAATAAACAGGGGCAGCATCAGTCAGTGGCATCTGGACAGTTTAAAATTAGTTCAAGTGTCTGTGTTCCTGCCCTCAGTGTCTAACAAACCAGTTCAACAGACAAAGGCTTTTTCTTCTATACTAATATTTTATGGTAGCTTTTCATTCCAGTGTCTTATACCCAGCTGACAAGGATATATGATCCACGTCATTATGTAGATTATTTGCCATCTCAGGAGTCCAAGAGCATTTCTCATAGCTCTTAACCCTGAGCAACCTGAATGCTAACACTTACTTATTAAACCTATAGGAAGGAAAATAATTTCTAATTAAAAAAAAAAAATCAATCAATTACATTCTTTACTATCTCTTGAAAAGCTCGTTATTTTTTCTTTGGAAAAAACCAAAACATTCAAAAAAACCCCACAAAGATACTTATTATTTAATGAAAGAGCCTCCTGAAAGTTTATTATCAGGATATCATACCTTTTGCTAAGGTTCTTTTATGTGGATTGTTGTGGCATGTGAGATCTTGAAAAAGCTAACAAAGTAAAAGTAGGGTCTGATAGAGATCTCTGCATGTGTAAGAATTTGTATTTATCTTCTAGGTGAATTTGAAACAGATGTTGTTCACTAAATTTATTGCTTTCCATAAATGACTTAGAGTGAGCTACTAATTTGAGGGACTCCCAGGTGTGCACTGCTGCAGAAATAACTGCACTGTTGGCCAGAACTTGTTAGTCATGGTGCCCTCCTACAAATTACAGCCCATCCAGTCCCATCCAGGCTTTATAATTTTTTTTTTTTTAATCTACAATTTCTGTGCAAAGCTGCACGCTTTGTTTCACGGTCTTAATTGCCGTGTGTTGAAATCATAATTAATCTTTATGGCATACCAGTCTATACACCAGGTTATTTATGCACATCCCTCCTCCAGCTGTTCACACAGCACAAAGGCATCTCTCCTGGCTATTCAAATTTATGCGTGTGGTTCTCTGGTTTCGTGTGTGGGTGCAATTATTTTATAGTGAATTTACCAAAAATCAGAAACTCTCAGAGCTCCCTTTCAGCTCTGTCTTGCCATTCCTCTCTCACTGACTGAATTCCCGTGGGTTTTTGCATGCACAGATTTGAAAGGAAGGTGCGAAACTTCTGCTTTTATGAGGACAAGGTTTCTCAGTATGTTCAGGGTGGCTTTTTGGTGAAATGCATGGATTCTGAAAGGATAGTTATTAGACGTGCTCCTCAAAGTCATACTGCCAGGTTCGGAGAGATTACCAAATTTCTGCTTTTCACAAAATTTGGAAGAGACATCTGGGAGAGCTCAAGTAAATGGCTGCAGAAAATTTACTCTTCTGTGGCATTGGGCAGCCTTTGTAAATATTTCTAGTTTATTGGAGAAAAGTATTAATTCTTTACAAGCGCTGCATCAAATAACTCCCAACAAGCACTCATGAGGGAGAGAGAAGAAATCTCAGTTCTGTAGCCATCTAATAGAGCTGTCATGGCACTGGGTAAACACCAGGCTTCTCTGGGCCAAGCAGGCACAAGGTTAAAAACAACCTTTTTTTTTGTTGCACTGGGAGCACTGAGCTTAGTGCTGTACAAACTTGACATTGTAGTTGAAATAAACAATGCTGAAGGTGATTTATTCTCTGTGTTCTTCAGCTGGAGCTTTAGCAAAGCTGAGATCCAGTAATACTTCATGAGTTTAGCTGTAAACACAGCGTGAGATATTAGAACATTAATTCTCAATGGAGTTGCAGTGACCTTTTCAAAACCAAACTGAAGTCAATTTGCACACACAAGCCAGCCCAGGCCAAGGAATCACAACCCTTTCGTAGTGCTCTGTGTCAGTTTAATTTGATTGAATACATTCTTTTCCAGAATGATCACCTGATGACTCTGTCTCTGAGGACACAGTAGTCACAGAGGTTAAATGGTCTTCATAGGTAGGGGAATTACTTCAAATTGATGAAGTGCCTTACCTCATGTTCTCATTGTTTTATGACTTGTAGACAGCTTTAGTGAGGAAGATATGATTTAAAAATTGAGCTGTCACGCACTGCAGATATTTTTCAGGAAGCAATGGTTGCTGACAGTGCTCTAAGGCAGGAGTCCTGGTTCAGATCCTCTCCTGGCAGATGTGGGCAAAGCTCCTTTGGCCATTCCAGTTTGTACCAGCAGGAGAGTAATCCTCTCTGGCCAAAATGGTTATAAACATAGATGCAGAAGAAAGAAACACTCATAGAATAGGATTTTAGCACAAGGTTTCCAATTTCAAGTCAGTTGACCAAGCTTGAAATATGGGGGCTTTTTCTCAGTCTGTTGTATTTTTTTTTTTTTTTTTAATTTCATTTGTGTTAGCTTCCATTGTCTGGAACAGAAGAGTTGAGGTTATGTTTGTGCTGAAAGGGCAAGTTTGAAAAGTGTCTATGGAATTTGAGATCATAAATCTTGGAAGAATTGTTGAGGCTTTCTGCAGCTAAAATCTTGCCTTCTTAGATCTTCTTTCCTCCCCTTTATCTGCCTGGCCACCTAGAAAAAAACTGTGAGAGGTTTGCAACCTGTAGGAGTGTGTAAATAATTCAGAGTGAGTAGTAAACAGAAGAAAATTGCTGGACTTCAGTCATGTTACTCTCTGAGTGGGAGCTGACCTTTGAATCTGTAATATTTTTTGTCTGCTGTATAATGCTTTTAAATTCCAAATAGCAACAACTTTGTAAAGCAAAACTTTATTCACTGACCTAGGGTCCAAGTCCAGTGAAGAGTGACTGATGTAGATGTTATGGTGTTCCTAGTAATTCGAATTAATCTATACTAAAAGGAAAATGGAAATGCAGAGAGCGTTTTTTTATGTCTCATTTTATTTTAGACTTTGCCTTGCTTAGCTTTGTCTAGGTTCAGTTATTGGTAGAGGTTAGTTAGTGTCTAAATCACGGGAAGCAGTTGAAACAGGTTGGTTTGAAAAATGGTTTTCATCTTGTCCATGCCTCATCTTTGCTGAAAATGTAGAAGGTAACTCAGGGATGGGTTTGGGACCAAGGGCATGTGGCAATCAACAGTACTGAATAACCCATGTGTTCAATATGCAGAGAGGCTCCAACTAGAAAGTCATACACCATGGCAGGGTTTAACTTTGTGTCAACAGAAGAACACACTGAATTTACAACGAATTGTTGCATATCAGAATTTTTTTGGTTTTGGGTGTTTTGGTTTTTTTTTTCTCCGATGGTTTGCTTGTACTTCGTGTGCCTGCTGTTACTTAGGGATTATGAAAAGCTCTCTTTTTCTTGCAGATCACCCGGTGAATGAATTTTTGGATCTGTTCAATCGCCACATGCTTCCTCATGCAATAGATGAAACCCACATTGATGCAGAGTCAGCTCAGACTGAACCCTGTACTTCAGACTCTGTGCAGGATTCATCTGAATATATAATATTGGATCCTTTCTTTCCAAACTATGCAGAGTTTGAAGAAGATGAAGACTGTGAAAATACTACTGATGTTACAACTCCTCCAGCTTTGCAGTTCATCAATGGGAAGCAACAAGTTACCAGTGCACCTAAGAGCACAAAAGCTGAGGAAGCCAGGAGTGACCAAATTGAAAGTGTTGCACATTCCAAAAATGTAACCTTTTCTCAAATCAATGAGACAAACACATTTATAATAAATGAGTCTGAAGCTTCTGGCACTATGCAACCAAGCAAAGCTGGAGAAGTAATAGGGGCATTTGAGGTTACACAGCCAACTTCAGGGGCTGCAATGTTGGAACCAGTCTATAGTGGGGAGTCTGAGGTTGTTACAACAGATAAATCAATAGCCACCACTTCTTCACACGAGCAGTCTCTGGAAAACAGTAGGGAGACCATGACATGGCAGGGAACTGAGGAGAGCTCTACTAAAGATAGCAAAAACCTGCTTTTGATTTCTAGTGAATCCTCTGGAGATGGCTCCACTGAATCTGATCTGTCCACTTCCGTCTTAGAAGTTGTGACAGGGTCAAGAAACGAAGATGATGAAAACAATTCTGGTATAACATCTTCTCCTGATGCATTTGCTGTGGAAAGTTCTGCTGTAACCGCTTCTCTGGAGGCAGTTTTTATTCCCGCTACAGTAGACAAAGCTGTAACTGACCTTATTTCAGAAGAGACAACCCCTGCTCCAGGAGACCATTATAAAACAACTATTAAACTTAATGCAAATTCCCCTGTTGAAAATATTCTGGAAACAAGTCATACAGCAAAGCCCGAGATGAGTGCTGCTTCTTTTATGGTTCTGGAAGGCTCTGGAGATGTGAAAGATAGCATCAGTGTAACTTCAGCCGTGACCGAGGAAATAGCAGTAACAGAAACACTTTCAGGGCAAGACATTTCTTTGGGCTCCGACACAGCACTGCTGACAGAATTTTCTGTAACTGATTCAGGAATCACCTCTGCTTTGCCCAGAGCTATAAGTACTCCTTATTCTGCTTTTGATCAAAGTCCTGAAGTAACTGTTGCCACCAACTCTGTGTCTGAGCTTATTACGGAAAAAGCGTTTGCCACTCCTCTCGTAACTGAAAAGAGTATTGATGATGGAAAAGAAATACACACCACTCTTTATTCAGGTCATCAAAATTCAGCTACTGCTGCAGAGGAAAATTTGGATTTGAATGAACTTGGGAGCACTACAAGTGACATCAGAACTGTAAGTCAAGAGCCACTCAGAAAAACAGTACCAGGTACCATAAGTTCTGAAATCAAAAAGGTCACCACCGTTCCTCTCTTGAGGGAGAAGCTTTTTGTAAATGAAGGATCAGCAGAAGAGCCAGCAGACATATTTTCAGGGGGTCCCACAAGCAAAGTGGTAAGTATTGGGTCCTCATTTATTGATCCAGGTTCTGGAGACATAGATTTTTTCGTTGAGTCTGCTGCTTTGACTTCGGTTCCGTTAAGGCCTGTCACTGAAACACAAACAGAATGGTATGAAGGAAAAGTCTACAGCACAGATGATCCTTCACCAAAGGATGCAACACCAGAATATGAAAAACATGCAAGAACAGATGAATCTGCAGTCACAGTTTTGACTGCTGGGTCAGAGAGCTTCACAGAGGGGTCTGGAGTAGAAAGTCAGACGTTGATGGATATGTTCAGTACCAAAAACCCAGGAGAACCAAACATGGAAACAAAACCAACCTACACAGCTCCTTCTGACATAAAATCTGGGTCTTTAAAAGAGATAACATCTCACATTGCACCAGGAATTGAAAGTGGAGATTCAGAAATGGGTAAGGCCACATCATCTCCAGGATCAGTGGTCAGCAACAGCCCTCATGAGGGCTTGGTGACACACAGTACTGCCAGTATAAAAGCAGTAGCTGAATCTACAGAAAGCAAAGATGCAAAAGCTGGTTCTTCAACTGTCTCATTGGGCAAGATTTTCCTGATTGAGCACGGCTCTGGAGAAGAATTCAAAGATGACAGCAGCACCACAAAACTTATGTCTAATGGACCTACAGAAGAAATATTTGGAGATCATTTCTCAATTACTGACCAGGGATCTGGAGAACCAGACACATCCACTGGATCATTTGCAAAAACAGCCATTTCCCCTACTGGGAGACCAGAAACATGGGAAAAGGATGACAGACAAGCTGTCAGCACATCACCTCTGGATCGTGCCTTCACTACAGATCCTGCTGAGCAGGTCACGAGTTCTGGACATGAGGTGACCTCCACGGCAGCTGCAGGGGACATGAGAGCTGAGGAGAAAACTGTTGATGAGCTGACAGTGAGAACCTTTTCTACAAAGATTCCTTTGATGGAAGAGATACATTCTGGGGAAGAGAGGCCAAGTGAAATTTCACCAAAAGCTATGGAATCTTCTGAAGAAACAACAACAGACCTATTCTTTAAAAGTACACAGATTAGCCATGACCATCTGGGATTTTTAAATGTTCCAACTCTCAGTCCATATCTGGAAGAAAAGGAATTAGAAACTGAACCTGCTAAAGAAATTTTGCCATTTAATGATGACAGAGTAACTGAGCCAGTTGAAAGGAAATACATAAGCTCTCCAGTCACAGTAATAGAGCAAGAGGAAGAGCTGGTACAAAACATTTTCCCTACAAAAGATACTCCCAGAACATTCCTGGCACCTGAGGAAGAAAAACTCTCAAATAACGAGTTCATTGGTGATCCACTATTTTCAGGACAGGGGTCAGGAGATGACCTTGCTGTTCTTCCTTCTGTAGTACCATTTATTATCAAGGAAATCAAGACTACTTCAAGCCCTCAGACTTCTCACCCTGAAAATATGGGACCTGAACTTTCCACTGACATAGCACAAGACTTTGAAAGAGGAAGCACTGCAGCAAGTGTTGAAGTTAATGAAGAAGTCACAAGTGCTGTAACTGAGCTGCTACCAGAAACTGGAGACCCATTCCCCACCTCCACATTCCCCAGTTCCTCAGATTTAACCGAAGACAGCTCCAAGAGCTTCATCTCTAAAGAGATTGAAGACACCACACATTATTTTGTTGCAAATGAAGAACCTCAGGATAAGGAGACTGACTATAGTAGAGGAGAAAATGAAACAGATAAGACAACACCCACTTCTAAAGCTATTTCTCAAGAGGAAGATTCACATTTTCTGATTAAAGGTGGCACAACTCCTGTATCTGTTGTACTGAGTGGAACTCCAAATCCTGAAACAGAGGAATCTCTTGTAACATCAACAACAAAAACACTGGGCAGAGTATTACCTGAGAGCTCTGGGGAAGGATCTGGCTGGGTTGGTGTTTCAGATTCATATTCCCCTGATACGTTTACTCATTTCTCAATACCCACTGTATCCAAAGTAGAACTAAATGTCTCATCTAGTGTTCCTGGACGTGTTTATTCCAAAGTTGTGACCACAGAGGCACCGAGAGATGGATCACAGACTGCAGTCACAGGACTAGCCTCCTTTTTTACAGAAGAAACAGAGGTTGTGGCAAATCCTTCTGCTGTTCACCCAAACACAGCTTCATCAGAAGAACTAACAAGTGACACTGGGTTATATGAAAAAATTATTCCCATGATTGATGACAGAAGAAGTGTTATATTGAACGTTTCTGTTTATGGTGATATTACCCTGATTGAGGAACGGCTGCAAACCCCACCAGAAGAAACAACTATTATAGACATGGATCACTCTAAATCAATGCCTGAGGATATAATAAGTGTGCAGACAATGCCAAATCCTGTTGCACAGTCAACATATGGCTATGATGACAGCACAACAGCTGAAGGGGAGAAATATTATTCCACTCCCAAGTTTTCCATAGCCAAAGAAAAGTCATCACTTGGATCTGGTGATAATCTTCCTCTGACTACTTCCAGTCCACCAAGTAGAGAGTTGGTGACTTCTGGGCACAGACCAACCTCAGATGACATGGATTTGGGTTCAGGAAATGACATGAATTTTGCAACAGAAACTCTCACCACCACGGAACTCTCTGAGCTGGGCATTTTCCTTCCTACAGTGCCATCTCTGGCAAGCCCTCAGGTGCCTCATGAGTCTAAACCTGTTGCAACCAGCCCCACAGAAGACACCTATGAGCCAACTACTTCAGCAAACAACCAAGTAATAGCAGATCAAAGTGAAATAATCTCTGGCTTTTCTGGGATGGGCCAAGAAGAGCTGGCTGATAATCAACCTGTGGTTCCTTCTCTTACACCAGTTGTAACTGGTGAGCCAGAAAAGGCTTTGACAACTGGCAAGCTTGAGTTAAGTGTTGTCACCACACAGCCTACATCCCAGCTGACAACTGTGTCACCTACCACGAGTGCAGAGAATCGTCCCACAGTGTACACAAACACAAAATCAGCATCAGCAGAGTATGAGGAAACAGATCCAGTGAGTTTTTATTCTGTTCCTCAAACTCCGAAATCCTCAGTAACTGTTCATTTAGTAAATGGAGTATCTGAGTACCCTGAGGTCATCATTACGAGCACATCATCATTATCATCATTATCATCATCATCATCCTCATCATCATCAAGGGATTCACATCAGTCCAATCATTCATCAGGAGGAATCTTCAAAGAGGTTAGTTCTGATATTACAGCAACATATAAACCACCCACTACTGACCTTTTTGACACAACAGAGTCCTCTCTGCTGGAAATTTCTCTGGAGCCTGTTTCAGACAGCACAAGCATGGAAAGCACTCCTCAATTTGGTAGGATTCTAACAGGGGGGACAGAGGAGACAGAAACCCCTGTAACTGATTTAGCTGGTGAGGAAGAAGCTGCTGTTTCTGGAGATTCTTCATCAATACATGTCTTGCCTACTGCTTTTCTGAGTTTTGGAGACAGAGCGAGCACAGATGTTCCAAAAGTCAGCACAACAAGAGTCGAAGCTTCCTCAGGGAGAGTCAATAATCCCCACCAAGAGGAAGACAGGAGCACTGAGAGACAGAACCCCTGGCTCGTGTCCACAACTGTTTCAGACTCACCCAACAGCATTGAAAGTGAAGGGTTTAATCCTGGCCAGGAATCAGTTACAATGCTAACCTCGCCTTCCCAGCTTTTGGATGGAGGCACAGAAACACAGCCAGCTTTGTTTGGTCAGGGGGAGATCACAACCATCTCTCCTAACATTGCAACAAACAGCATTGGCCCTGGAAACAGTCCCTACCAAAACGAGCCATCAACACTGAGCTCTGAGGAGCCAAACACTGTGGAAGCTGTAACTTCATCATTCTCCCTCCCGGAGGTCACGAACGGATCAGATTTCGTGATTGGCACCAGTGTGGGTTCAGTTGAAGGCACAGCAGTGCAAATCCCAGGTAACTTCCCAAACGTGATCCCTGTGGTGTGATGTGTGTTGTGGTGCTTGTGAAGGTGTTGCCTGGGCTCTGGTAAGAGGTGTGACAATCAGAGCTCCGCGTGAAATGACAGTGGACTTCTGAGAAATCCTCAGCCTGGTTGTGACCCCTGCAGAGCACAGGAGGATGGGGGGATGCCAAAAAAACCAAGCCCAGTGACTTTCCCTCAGTGTTTGCATCGTGGAGCTCTGGATCAGACTGGAGGTAACCAGCCAGTTCTAAAAGACAGGAGGGTAACACTGGTTGTGGTAGGGAAATCAGCAGTAGTGATTTCATTTGCCAGTTCCCAACAGATAATTTTATCTATTGGCTTTTCTTTTGAGCGTGGTGATAGGTCTTACACAGCTGGTTTCTATGAAGGGTTGTTTTTAACATCTTGCAGTTGGCTTAGAAAGCAAAAGTGCACATTTTAGGATCAGAATTTTATAAAAATGGACTTCTCTTGACCTACAACATAGCTTTCCACACAAGAGAAAACCAAGACCTTCTTTTCAGCCTGTCTGTAGCTTTAAGTGGTTAATACAGTGCCAGTCTCTTAAAAATTACAGAACTTTTTGTTAGACATCATTTGCCACAGTATTTTGTCTTCCATGCTGGTATTGGGCACCATTTCATCAAATACATGGGTGATGCCAGTAGTGTCACTTCAATTAATATTTTGTCGAAATATAGGTGAGGAAAGAACTGGACGGGTCTGGTTTTACAGGTTTACTATTGTTTTTCCTCAAATAATCCAGGTATCTAACAGTTTGAAAAGGTTTACTGTGGAAATATCCAGTCTGTAGAAGGACAAACAGACAGCAAACACACAAAAAACACCATTGAGGTGCTTAACACTTCCCTACATTTGTGACTTTTGGTGAAGCAGTCCTAAAACAAGCACCCTGTTGAATGGATGGGATCACCTCCAATGTGAAACCTTAATTACAATCCTAAACTTTTTCACATAGGATTTTCTTCTAGAGGCTTTAAGCTGCACCTTCTGCATTCCCATGCCTAGACAGGGAGCTTGGTACTATAAGAAGACTTTGAATCTCTAATTTGCAAGAGTAAAATAGATATTCTTACTTACTTTTTTTTTCCTCCTCCATAAATCACAGTCAGATTGTTTTGGAAAATATGGGCAAAAAAAATCTTAATTTTTTTCATGCCTCTGATTTACAGAACTCTCATCCCTTTTGTAAGTTTTCAAAGCCAGGGTTTTATATTTGCATATCAGAAGGACTGTCTTCAGGATTTCCCTCTCACTGTGGGAGACTAACTCTTAGAAATGGTTCGGTGTGGACTTGTTTGTGTGAGTGAGTGCTCCTAGGCATGAAATCAAATGCAAATACCCAGGTATCTAAACTCAGTGGAAATAAACATCACTGGAAGGCATAAAGCTCTTCAAGGAAATGGTATTTAAACGCTAACTCCTGTAACAACTGAGGATTTCACAGCAGGTAAGTTTTTATCTTAATGTTCAGTCTAGATACAAATGTATTTAGTGCCTTTGTTTGTATTCTTTAAATGTATTTTTAAGAAAGGCAGGTGGGAAACACACATGTGAGAAAAGAAATAAGAGTTTGTGGGCATTGATTGATTAAATATAAGCAGCCAGTCAGTATGTTCTGTGTACCCTGTCATTCTGCATAAACTAACCCTGTTCAAGAAAAAAGCATTTGCCATTCATTTTGCATATGTTTAACTGTTTTCAGCTACAATTAATTGTCATGTCATGCAAACTAAATCCTCAGCAGAGTATCATGACTGCCAAAGATAATACAAATTGCTGTGGAAAAAAAAAGTAATTCCAACAGTAATTTACATTGGTTCTTAGTAAATGCCGTGTTGTTGTTAAAGTTGAAAGTAGTGATGCCTGAAGACCAGCTTTACTGTTTTATAAATCTTATTTCGAGCAGTTGAATATGTTAATAGAGTTTCTATAAGTAGAGCAAAGCCAGCACCACCAATGCAGCAATGAAGAAAAAAGTTTTTTTTTTTTTCCTCCTGAAAATCAAAGATAACACCATTTCCTTGAAACCAGGGAGTCAATTGCCTTTCTCTACTTATTTAACAGGCCAAGATCCGTGCAAGAGCAGCCCCTGCCTCAATGGTGGAACCTGCTACCCACGTGGATCCTTCTACATCTGTACCTGTCTGCCTGGTTTCAGCGGGGAGCAGTGTGAATTAGGTAAACTGGTGCCATCTGGGTGCTGATTAACTTGAGTTTAAAGCTCTTGGACGTGAGATCTGGTGTGCTTGAAAGTTGAAGGCTGCATGGATGTTTGAAAAGTTCTACACCAAGGCCTTACTTCGGGACAAATGTCTCTCCCCTTTTCCCTCTCCCCGTGAAGTGCATGGATTTGTGCACACACACAGGGGTTAAGGGAGCTGTAAATGAACTGCAGGAGCTGGAATTCACAGCACCGAATTAAAAAACACACCAAATAAAACACAATCGACATTAATATTTGGGATAGTTCCCTAAGAGATTCCCATAGTTATCTGAAAGGCTGGTAAAATAAACTATCCCAAATGTGAGTGGGAAGCTGAACACTGAACACACACTTGAAAATTTCTGCAGGAAATTTTAAATATTATCATAATCACATGCATTTTTGGTACAAATTAATATTTTGGCAATCATTTTAGCTGAGGGACATCTTCCAGTTGCCTGTGACATCTTTGCACCTCCTGTGACTGTAGATTTCAAGAGACTCACCTATGTGCTTCAGAATAATCAATTTTCCATCCAGAAAGGAAAAGTATGATAAAAGTATTATAAAGTATGCCAGCCAAAGTATGATAAAATGACTGGAGCAAGTAAGACCTAACATAACATTTGATCAGAGGATATTTTAAAATAGAAATATATATATATTTAATATATATTTTTTAATTCAGCAATTATTGCTTGTTTTTTGTTGATTTGTAGATATGTCCAACTTCTCTCTTGTATTTTAATAAGTGAACCACAACCAGCAGTTCATTTTTTTCGATGGAGATGTTTGCAAAATCTGTGTTGAAGTTTACACTGTCATTTTTTCAGAGGAACAGCACTCATTAGGAAATTTCATATCATCTTTACAAAGAGAAACTCTAGCTTGTAACCTGTGCAAAAGCGACCCATGCTGAAAATAATTATATAAAATGAACTCCAATTTAAAAGGTTTATAAGGTATTTTAGCAGCTAGAGGAGGCAGGGACAGACATGTTATTTGTTTGCTGTGCAAGACCATGAGTGCTATGATGTTTTGTCCTCATCTCGATAAGATTAGACAAGAGAGAAATGAGAAATGCAAACCAATGAGATTCCACAGCCTGCTGCTCTGCAGGCTGAAATTAGCAGTCTGTTTAATGCTACATGATAAGATTTCCAATATTTGAGTTTCGTGAAGATATTCGAGGTCCCTGGTGGTTAGTGGGAATTTTTTCTGTGCCAGGGTCACACACACAGCTCAGATTTTCCAGCAGGAGAACGCTCCATGGCATTCCTCTTTCTCATTCACACAGTGACCACTGGGATCTTTTGAAATACTTCATTCCTCTGCTCTGAACTGGTCCCAGTCACCAGCCTGACATTTCCCTCCTGGGAGCTGGGTGGGTGATGAAAGCACTTTTTATTTCCTGCTGCAGATATCGACGAGTGCCAGTCCAACCCGTGCCGGAACGGAGCCACGTGCATTGATGGCCTCAACACCTTCACCTGCCTGTGCCTGCCCAGCTACGTTGGGGCTCTCTGTGAGCAAGGTAAGGGGTGTTCCCTCACCTGTGCTGCTGGACACCCATTTCCAGCCCCAAATCCTTCTGGAGTAATAGAGCAAAGCCTCCTAAATATGAGAAGGTGGAAGAAACTGACAAAAACCTGCGGGAAGTCACCAGTGGTGAGGAGAGCTCCTAATTTTTGCTAGACTTCCCCGACTTGTGGTTCAGGGCTTTTTCCCATCTCTCACTTTGCACAAGCCCTACCCACATGCTATCCTGAGTGGAAACTGTGTACAAAATTTAAACTGACATATGAGGCAATTTCTGTGTCAAAACAACAGCTCTCAGGTGTTGTTTTTCAGAAAGAGTTTTCAGGTGGCTCCAAGCCTGCTTGCTTATGCTGGCTTGCAGACTGCTGGGAAGACACATAACGAGGCTTTCCTATTACTGTATTGATGCTTAATGAGTGGGAGCAGAGTTACTTTGTGCCTGAGTTTCTCTCTTAAAGAATTACATGTGGCATGAAAGATTTATCAGATCTCATCACCTCCAAAAAAGCATCAAGGAGATGTAGGAACAGTTTAGTGAATAAGACAGATTATATATTCATCCACTGGGGACCACAGATTTGACAGCTTCATCCCACATTTTTTGAAATCATTTGTTCTGGGATTATTTTAGGAAAAGTAAGTGCAAGATTACCATTACAAGGAGATTGTAAAAGACTTTCTAAGCTGGACAACTGAAATAAGATTGAACATCCAAGTGCCTGTAGTTGTTAGAAAACTGCCTGCAAGAAACCCCACTGCATTTACAGGAAACATTTACACTGCAAGATGCTTACTCAATATGTGGGAGGAGGAATAGGGTAGCAGCATTTGTTCTGTCCATAAAATTAATGCAGGCATTTCCGTGGGAAAAAGAAATGGTGTGTTACAATGTGCATGCTAAACTTACGAAAATATTTTTTTCCTTTTCCTTCAGCTGAATGATTTTGGTTGCAGGTGAATGAACTAAACCTTTGAATTTGTTTAATTAATATTGTGCCTTTTCATGTTTGTTTCTCAGCTTCAGTGAAGAGCGGTTTGTAAACTCTTCCAGCTCAACATGTGGAGATTTGTTTGTTAGGGATGAAAAATCTCAGAGCTGATCAGCTCCAGCATTTTTACTGTTTAACCTTTTCAGCAGTCTGGTTAACCTTGTAACTTGAGAAGGCTTTCTCAATCTTGTCTCCCAAATTAAAAATTGGCAGTGTTTTCACACCAAAAGAAATAAATGTTCTCACTCCCTTCCCCCTCCCCTTCATTTCAGCAAATCCATAGCAGTGAGTGGCTCTGAGTGCCATGGTAGCTTTAAGCTGCTTTTTATGACCAACCTGAGAGTGCATTTTAGGTGGTTAGTGGGAACATTTCCTAGTTTGTCAATCAGAACCAGAGCTGTGCTCTCTCAGCTTTGGAATTTAAATTTCCTCCACTTAAAGTCCTGCAGTGGTTTGGGACTTGGGAAAAGGTTTTAGTGCCAAATTTCCACTCCACCAGACAAAATAAAACTGTGTTGGCGATTCAGACATGGTTGTCTGGCAAGCAGGCTTTATTTCAAGGCATCAGTCCTGACCTCACTAGATTTAAAGACCAGCCAGGACGACAGAATGTGCACCTCGGTGCCACAGGAAAGGTGGAGCTCAGCACACCGAGATTATATTTCATTACTTCTTTTTTTTTTTTTTTTTTTTAGATTTCAAATATACTATTCATTTTAGAAAGCTTAAAAAAAATCAGTCTGAAGGGATTTGTTAGGCACAGTGCTGAGTATTCAAAATGCTGTGGGAGGGAATGGGAGCAGGGAGCATGCACTGCCTTTGGAAATGAAGGTCAGAGTAGGAGATCACCACATCTACACTCACTACACTGGTGCAGAAGAAAATGCAAAACTCAGAATTTCACCCAAATGCCCCTGTGGGACTGCTCTGAACCAAGGGATCTTTGACTGGGGTACCATGCTTATATCAGCATTTGGAGGGGACGTGACCAGGGGACAGCAGAACTGCACGTCAGGGAGTTCTGGCAGGTGGTGAAATTAAAGGAACCTTCTGGGTGATCTAATCCAGGCTGAGGAAAATCAGTCCTGAGACTCAGGGAGCTGGAACTGGCTCCCTGACAGCCCTTCCTCTTGCCAGGTGGAAAGAGTTCAGCAATCTGAGCCCGGGAACATCTTCCTGAAGAGAGCTGAATTTGTCAGATGTTAGAAATAGTGCAGATGAAAGTTCCTTGAAAAGTTTGCCTTTAAACTAGATTGTTAGCTCAGCTAAGACAGCATCACTTCTGGTGCAGGTGAGATTAAAAGGGACAATATCATCTTTTGCTCACCACCTGTATATTTTCAAAGGAAAGATGCACATTCTGCTTGTCACTTGTTGACATTTGAATATTGCCCCTTAAAATTCATAAATATCCCCAAACACTTTTCCAAAAGAGTGACGGGAGACTACTACTAGATCTTGGTTTGAGTTGTATTCTGGGAGAGCCATCAGTCTTTCCATTGTCACCATTCTGTGAAAAGCCCCTATGAGAATTCTCAGGAAATGGTAGAGACTTGCAATTTGAACCTCAGTTTTAAGGGTGACTCTCTTTATGAGAACTAGATGAGCACCTCTGTGGATTTTCCTGTTCCTTCCTTGGCTGGCTAGAGTTTCCTTTCTTTTTTTTTCTCCTTTTTCTCCTCTAGCTGGTGTCTACCTGCTCTCAAGGAATGTTTTAACCTTAAGGTTTGGCTTGCTTGCAGCTGGACATGTGTGCAAAAACGGCACATGTGTGTTTGTAACAGGATGCGCCTCCTTGGGATAATTCAACCAGCTGCTCTCTTCCAGGTTCTGAAAACAAAACAACTGTGGGTTTTAACCACCCTATCAGGAATCATGTGTTCTCATAACCCAAGTTCATTGTTTCAATGTCTGTGATTACTCCAGTCTCATTTATTTCACTTTGCTCCCAGGGCTGGGTTGGTTGGGCTTGAAGTAGCTGAGAAGGGCTCAGGGAAAAGATACTTTCTGAAAACAGATGGTCTCTTACTGATGTCTATCAGCTGAAAAGGGATTATTTTGGATATTTACTAGGGAAATGGGTTTCTCTTCGAGATGTGTGGGCTAAGTGGCCTCCAGCATTTTCTCATTAGCTGAAAGCAGAGAGTCACTGATAAAATTCACAGCTGAGTAAGGCTCTCATTATGTTCTGGTACCTGTGTCAGTCTTTATTTCCTTTAAGCCTCTTCTGGAATTCCTTTAAAGACAATGGACCTATTGTTGGTAGGTATTGAAAAAGCAGTCCCTATTTATGTATCAAACCTACAGAGAACTCTTTTTTTTAATGCAGTGTTTAGGGATGTTGTTGCACATGTTCAATTGCAGTTACAGAGAACAGAAGCTGTGAGAGTAACTCCTTGTGCACACCACTGAAAACCTCTGTGAATTGTCATAAACCCTAGAGGAGTTTTAAACCACCACAAATATGGTGAGCAGTGTTTCAGTCTTTCCATCACGTGCTGGAATAAGGTTTCAGCAGTCTGTGACTGGGTACACAATGAATGTGAAGTATTGCATTCAATAAGTGCTTGCACCTACTCTGCTCACTGTGGTTGGGTCAGAAAATTTACAGCCACCAGCAATTAGTGTCTACTGGTTCAGTAAAGGCACTGAAAATTTATACCCATATGGAGCCCTTTTACCTTTTTGTCACCCTTTCAGCTTTCTTCATTGAGTAAGGGTTGCACACTGAGGACAAAACTCTGCCGAGATAAAACTGTCCCCTCAGTTTGGGTTGCCTAGTTTGCATTTTTTATCCTCTATATCTCAACTCTTCCATTCTCTTTTCATTTTTTCCCTCTTCTCATCAACCTCTCCTCTGTAAAAAACCAAAACCAACCCCCAAAAATGCCAACAACAACAAACACCAAACACCAAAAGCAAAATCCCCCAAAAAACAAACGCCAGAATTCCCTTCCACTCCCCCAACCCCCCAAAAAATCCTCTTGTCTACCATCTAAAAACATCATGTATTTTATAGCCATCAGTTTTGAGTTTTGTGCTTTTCTTTCTTTCTTTCTTTTTTTTTTTCTTTAGATTTGGAATACACATATGTGCAGAAGTTACTTTGTCACTATTTGGCACCTTTTGCCTTAAGAAGAGAAATTGTGTGTGTTACTTATAACTTATGTTCAGGCCATTATATCTAACTTTATATACACAGTCCTCTCAGTTTTTTATTTTCAAGCCTCTTTGCTTTTCCAATGTGCCTTTCAGAGATATTTTCTCAAATCCTTCGCTTCTTCCCTAGCAGAGGTCAGGGAAAGCTTGATTAGAATAGCCTGGAAATCCTCTCTGGCCACGTTTTTCTCAGCTCCTTGTTATTATCTGACTTGTTTCCTCGGGGACAAAGGAGTCCCTGAACAAGATAAATAATAAAATCTTAAGTGCCTTCACAATGGACATAGGTCTGTTAGTCAGCCTCATGTGGTTAAACAAATATTCTAGAAAGCTCAAGGCAGACTAAACTTTAAAAATTACCTCGATGCCAGAGATTAAAGCTGTGTCTGCAGCCTGCACCTCACACAGAATACAAAGAGGGAAAAGATAAAAACACTAACAATTTGGTTATGTAGATTACATTCCTTTTTTCATAGCTGGGATGACTCAAGGCACAAGCAGTTTTCTACAGTTCAGCTTCCTGGAGATAGAAGGGGAGTAATCAGTGTTAAGCTTTATTATGCTTTTGCATTTGGTACATTTATGTCAGTACTGATGGCTTTTGGGAAATTATTTTGAAACCAGACTCCTAAGACAATGAGTACATTATTAATGTCAGAGAAATTCTGATAAGCCTCTGACATTATATGTTTGCACTTTGAAATCCATTCGTGTACATGTAAAATCTAGTTTGTGTCATGGGGGATTTAAACCCGTTTTCTGAAAAAATAGACAATTTGGTGTTTCAGGAGGGAAATGGCTCTTCCTGCTGTGAATTAAGAACCTGTCCTATGAAAAACTGTTTTTCTGGTGGTAACAGCTCAAACCTAAGTAGTCCCTTAGTTAAGATATTTGCAGCCACCAGCCGTTGGCATATACTACAATATTTGTCTGTTTCTGTACTCGGGCAAAAAGAGCCCTTTTGGCCAAAACATGTTATTGACCACTGACTGCATTGACCTACTGAAAATGAGAAATCCATTTTCCAGCCCAGAACATCTCCATAACTCCGGAAAGGCTGGAACAGTTGGCTTCAGACACCGTTTTGCTCGGGAGACTGATAAAATTTGGTGGGAAGTGGCCAATTCCTGGTGGGTGGGTGAGTGGGGTAGGGGAGGCCAGGGTTTGTGTTTCTGTTCCTCAGCATCCTGAGGCCCCTCAGGGAGAGCCATGCCATACTGAGATAGCTGTGGCTGAAACACACTGTAATCCTGTGCTGAAATATCCTTTATGATGCCATTGCATCTGTCATGGCTCCAAACTCTCTGCCTTTCCCCTGTTCTTTCTCCCATTCCTCCCTAAAACTCCATCTTATCCCTGGCAAGTCCTTCCCATCCTCATGCACAGCTCAGACACATTCAGACATCACACTTGTTTTGCCCCTCTTATTAATGCTAATTTTTCCTGTGACTCGTCCCCACAGAAGCAAACTGAAACTCTTGGGTTTTTTGCCATCTATTCTGTTTGCAGCTGCCTAACCTTGACAGAATAATTAACGTCAAATCTACAAGTTGCTCTCGTTCCAAGGACTGTGTTTATTTCTCTTTGAGCTGAGAGGATATAGTGGTTGGTGTGAATTCTCTCTGTGATGTATTCTTATCAGCACCATGCCTCATGCAAGCACAGAAAACGTGCGATTTCATGACTTTGTATTTCAGCTTCGCAAACTTGCTTACAAATTGATGCCTGAAGTTTACTTCATCAAGGAAGATGGGTTTTGGGGGAGGAATTGGGGCCATGAGCTCAGAAAGATAATATTGCAGCTTTGCTTCTGCAGGCTGAACAATTATAATAACTTCCCTTCATATAATCTTCAGTTATCAGTTTCTTGCAAACTTAAGTTAGTACAGTCACTCAAAGAACAATTTGTCCTTGTAAAAGTTCCCATCCCCAAGGACAGGCTCAGAAAACTGATGAAATGTAGGTTCACTGCAGTGCAACATCCAGGAATTTCATCCATTCAGGGATAAGGATGAAGATGTGCTCCTGAAATTGCCCAGATTCAGATTAATTCAATCAGCGGAAACCCACAAAGATTCCAAATGCAATAATATCCCTTAGATAAGTAATATCCTTGCAGTTTGTCCTGAAAAGTCGGTAAACAAGAACTGCCTGAAAGTGAGGTCTCAAGGATGAGTGTTTGATTTTGCATGCCTTAACAGATGGGTTTTTCTTGAAGCTTTGTCCCACAGAAAATCCTTTGGTATAGATGAGACGTGCCTGGTTTGGGTTGATTGACCAAAAGTGCCTGGTTTTGATGCACTCATCAAAATTTGCTGATTTCGGTGCATTGATCAAATGTGCCTGACTTTTAGTGCACTGACAAAATGTGTCTGGTTAAAGTCTATTGACCAAATGTGTCTGGTTTTGGTTGATTGACCAGAAGTGCCTGGTTTTGATGCACTCACCAAAATTTGCCTGATTTTGGTGCATTGATCAAATGTGCCTGATTTTGGTTGATTGATCAAACGTACCTGGATTTGATGCACTGACCAAATGTGCCTGATTTTGGTTGATTGACCAAATTTGCCTGGTTTTGATGCACTCACCAAAATTTGCTGATTTTGGTGCATTGATCAAATGTGCCTGATTTTGGTGCACTGACCAAATGTGTCTGGTTTTGGGTGATTGACCAAAAGTGCCTGATTTTGGTGCATTGATCAAACATACCCGGCTTTGGTTGATTGACCAAACATGCCTGGATTTGATGCACTGACCAAATGTGTCTGATTTTGGTGCACTGACCAAATGTGTCTGGTTTTGGTCGATTGATCAAATATGCCTGATTTTGGTGCATTGATCAAATGTGCCTGGTTTTGGTTGATTGATCAAACACACCCGGTTTTGGTTGATTGACCAAACACGCCTGGATTTGATGCACTGGCCAAATGTGCCTGGATTTGATGCACTGACCAAATATTCCTGATTTTGGTGCACTGACCAAACATGCCCGGCTTTGGCACGCTGACAGGGATGTGCTCTGTTCGCTGCAGACACGGAGACCTGTGACTACGGCTGGCACAAGTTCCAGGGGCAGTGCTACAAGTACTTCGCGCACCGGCGCACCTGGGACACGGCGGAGCGGGAGTGCCGCCTGCAGGGAGCTCACCTGACCAGCATCCTGTCCCACGAGGAGCAGATCTTCGTCAACCGTGAGTACCCACGGGCTGCCTCTGCCTCGCATCTCCGGTGCCACCACGCCAGGGAGATCGGAAAGGGGCCAGGGAGTGGCCAAAGGAGGGGAAGGGTTTAGACGGGAGCTGAGGTCACTCGGGTAGTTCAGGTGGAGGAGTCTGAGGTTTGTCAGTCACTGTGGTCTCTCCAACATCCTCTGAGGGGCATCTCTGATCTCTGCTCCCTGTGACAGGCATAGAAGCTGAGGAATGGACTGAAGTTGTCTCAGGGCAGGGTTAGGCTGGATTTTAGGGAAAGGTTCTTCCCCCAGAGGGTGCTGGGCACTGCCCAGGGAATGATCCTGGCTCCAAGGCTGCCAGAGCTCCAGGAGTGTTTGGACAGCACTGCCAGAGATGCTCAGGGTGGGATTTTGGGGTGTCTGTGCAGGGCCAGGAGCTGGGCTGATGATCCTGTGCATCCCATCCAGCTCAGGATGTTCTGTGACTCTAAACAAGGGAGATCACTGAGGGTTCAGAGATCTCCTCCTCACCACTCAGCTTTTACATCTCCAACTTGAAACATACTTTTAGAAAGTTAAAAAGGCACAGTGTATGTTATAAATGTTATAAACTTCTGCAGGTAATACAAGTTCTCCATCACTGTTAAGTCATTTTTTGTTAAGTAAAAAATACTCTTTGGGGGAAGGATGAAAACAAGAACTTTTGTTTTGGATTGGAAGTTTTTGAAACATTTTTTTCGGGAGACTTAAGGTATTTTGTGCATATGGCATCAAGCCAATGCCATCATATATCAGGTCACATAAGCATAAAGAAATAGCTACTGTGTTGTGTTGTAAAATTTAGACAACACTGGTCACAGCCTAACCAAAACTTGAAAAATGTGGATTAGAATATGTGATTTTATTTTTTTTTCCTTTTCTTCCCTTCATATGTTTCAGGTAGGAAATTAATTCTCTTTGCCTTGGTAGACATCACTGGGAGTGAAAAGACAGGGTCATTTAAAACTGTTAGATGGGAATCTTCATTTTTATACACATCCCAAATTAAAGCCAAAAAGCTGAAAAAGAGCCTCTAAACCAGTCATTAGCACAAAGAGCAGAATAAGAACAGGACGTCTGATTCATTCTGCATAAAATTATTTTCTTTGGTGGAATCTCTTCCATTTATGGGAAGGTTAATAAAATGCCCTTCTGGTTCCCTAGGTATTGGCCATGACTACCAGTGGATTGGCCTCAATGACAAGATGTTTGAGCGTGATTTCCGCTGGACTGATGGTAGCCCACTGGTAAGATGCCTTCAAGCTGAAATCACTCCCTCATTTCATTTTGTGGTGGCTTATCAAATTCCCACCAGCAACGGGGAAGCTGCATTTAAAAAAAAAAAAAAAAAAAAACAGACCCAAAACCCAAACAAAAAAACCAGCCAAAACCCCCTCTGTCACTAAATATGGACCCAAGCAAACAGGCAGTAAATTCATTTTGGGACACCTAATATTTTGTGGTTTAGCTCCAAGGTCTTGTTCTTAGTTCCTGTTATTGTATGTGTGGGAACTCTCGGAGGTTTCAAATAGGAATGCCCAAAAATCTGAGGCTGTGGTAATTTAAGGGTCTGTGCTGGAGCTGGTTTGTGATCTTGGCTTGCACAAGGCCGTGTGTGGCAATCCTCCTCACTCACCAGGATGCATTTTTGGGGGATGATCTGGCATTCAAGCTCTTGCCTTTGCTGGGTCTCTGGGGTGCACAGAGGAGCCTCACAAGTATTTCTGGAGCCAGCCCTGCAGCAGCCATCCTTAGCTGGTTCAGGAGGCCTGTAACCCATAATTCACCCATAAAATTTTAAGATTATGTTGGTACCTCTTGCTGGCTTGAAAGAAAAAGGAAAATCAGCAGGACAGGGAAAATATATTCACCCACCATCAATGAACCTAAATCAAAGAGCTGATGGACATAAGAAATGATCAAACTCCTCCCCATTCAAAACAGTCTCCTCTGTAGAAGAACAGGTGATTTATTTGCTGTTGAGCACCCAATGAAGAACATTACATTAAGAAAAAAGCCCAAACTGGTTATTTTTTTTCTTTCTTCCAGTTGTGAACTTTTAAATCAAAGAGCATCTGGACACACCTGTTGTTGCTGCAGACTGTGTGGCTGCTGCTGGTGTAGAAAGACACCTGGGGCAAGGCAGGGTTCATTTATTGCCATTTCATGTAAATAACCAGAGCCTTAAAGTGCTCTGGAGTGGCTTATAAATGAGACATTTCTTGGGGACATGGCTGTGTGTGGCAGGTGACAACAAAGAGGGGTAGTGAAGCTTTCTGTTGTAAGGTATCCATTGGTTTTCCCATGGTCCCTCCCAATCCAAAACATTTTATGATTCTATGATTTTGAGGAAATAAAAATTAGAGCTGAGAGCCTTTTTTTTTTTTTTTTAATTCAGGCTACTGACCTGGGGCATTATATTTTTACTGTAATTTTCAATTTTAAGAAATTAAGATATTCTAGGAACGGAGTTGTACCATCTGTCCAACAGATTTCTGTTTTGATTGATCTTTTTTTCCACCTTATTTTTCTTTCATTTTTAACAACTTCCCCCTGTCTCTTCCTTCGGAAACAATTTAGGTGTCTCTTGAAATCATTTATGTTCATTGCTTCAATAGATTTTCCTTATAACTTATTCCATATGGTTTCTGGATCCCATGGTTCTGAGCAGCTGCCTCATTTGTCACTTTTTCCCTGGCTTTTACCTTATTTCTCATATTTTCTAACCACTCTTGTTGTTACAGTGATTTATTACTTCTCTAGTAATTAATAGGAATGATAGTATAATTAAATATATGCATCCAATCTCTTTTCCCTAAAATTGAAGTGAATTTAAATACAATGCAGGTAGAAAATTTGCCTCTTTTATGTGTGTGCAGGTAAGCAGAATTCATTGTGGCTTTAAATGCATTAGCATAATTTGTGGTAATAAAAAATTAGCATTTTTACACCAATACTCAGGTTCTAAATTGAATTTGTGAGTTTAGAGGTGGCTCCTGCCTATAGCCAAAATTTAATTAGCCTTGACATATTTTGTGTATCAGGGTGCATCTATGTTCAGATTTCTAAATTTATTTCCCAGCTCTATGCACTCTCCAAAAAAATATATCTATCCACAGTTCTATCCAGCATGACTGGCACGGGATAAAATTTGTCAAGCATGCTGGGGATCCCCCTGATATCAGTTTTCTTGGAGATACTATCAGAAAAGTGATTGTGCAGCTACGAGTGGTGCACATTCGTCTTTATCTTGATACTTCTTTGAATTTTCTCCAATAGCAGCTTGGTTCAATCCAAAAAATCATGCTTGCTTGACTTTATGAGGTTTTATGGATTAAAAATAAACCCCTAACAGTTCTGATGCTTCGTAGGCTTAAAAGAAAAAGCAAATGAACAACAACAACAACATCAAGACTTGTTGTGGGTAACAACTTTCTCTTTCACATGAATTTTCTTTCTAAACAAAAACAAGCCCCTAGAACTGGGAACTGGGAATGCTTGAAACTCAAGCTCCACTACTGGAGACACAGAAAAAGGTTTATATTACTTTGGTACTCATTTCCCACCAATAGAAGGAAACCAACAGAAATATGCAGCACACTGACAGCAACTCTTTTGCCAGATATTTTATTGGCAATTTTGGGAAAAGGGATAAAATACCTTTTTTTTTTTTTCTTTCTTTGCACCTAAAATGTTTTCCAACCAATGGGTTCAGTGGAAGGAAATCATTAATTTTTTGACATTTTCAGTCTCTGACAAGTTGTGTTTCTCCAGATTTTTTTTTTAAATGAGGCCAAGAGCCAGCCACCATTAAACATGATATTTGGGCAAAGCATGTAAATGAGAATACAGAATGAAGGTTCTTACTGGAAAACCTACACTGAACCTAAAGTAGCCTTGACAGTCTCTCAGCCCTTCTGAAAAAGTGCCTAATAATGGACTAAGTCTAGTCAGCCACTTTTGATACCTTGGAATTCTTCCTTTTTCACCCCTGTAGAAAATACTCTCTGCTGACAATTCAGCAAAACCAGCAGCAGTAGTCAAAAAAACCAAAAAAAACCTTGTATGCCTGTGCACATTTCTTGTGCTTCAACTGGAATTTATGCTGAACTTGGAAAAACGATGCCAGTAAGCAAGTTTGGGAAAAGATGAAGAATGATATGGTAAATTCACACTCTGGCTCTCAGAATTCCTGGAGGAATTGATGTCTTGAATGATGAAGCCAGTACACTCAAATTCAGTGAGAAAGCAAGAAATAGTATTTAAATCTTCTTGGCCCACATGGCTTTTGTCCCTATTTGCATTGAGTCTGCCTGTTTTCCATTAAAAAAAAAACCCACAACCTTTTAGGACAAGAAAAATTATCCTAATAAAATAGAAACAGGACCACTCCTAAATCACAATATTAGAAGTTCTGCTCCTGAATAGAGAATTTGAGGAGGCTTTTTGATCCACAGGGGGTTTTGGCAAGTTTATTTCTTAACTATAAAATGGTTTTAATTCAAAACCAGCTAGGAGTTTCCTGCCTTTCAGGCAAAATGGCACAGTCTTGTGCAGATAAAGCCTCACCATCTGCTGGTACAACACACATTTTCAGCTTGTTGTACCCACTGCAACCCAAACACAGACTGGGCTTGAGAAAAGCAAAATTACTTGAATTAAAGTGGTTGCCCCCCACCTCTCATGCCCTGAAGTTTAATTGTAAGCTCAGGTAGCACTTTCCATAAAGAAAATGGTTTTCAGGTCTATCATTACAGGATTTTTTTTTTTTTGGCCAGATGAATTTGCTTATATTTGCCTTTCTTCTTTGATTTTTTCTTTAAAAAACAAATTGGAATCTTCTTGGCTAAGGCCAGAACTTATCTTCAAAGTGCTCCTTGGCTAAGCTTAGGGCACATTGTCCAATTATCAGAATAAAATAGGGTATAATTACAGTAAGCAGTGGGATCTAGTGGCTACTCACATGTATCTGTTTCTTTCTGATTTGCTATTGCTGTATCTGGCTGGCAGGCAGCAATCTTTCCTCATCTACATTTTGTCCATGCTCTCTCTTTTTTTTTTTCCTTTTAAAATTCCACTTATTTATTTATTTATTTTTCTATTTTTGAAAGAAAGAACTTTTCAGTGGTTCTGTTGGCTGGGAGAAGTGGAATTCATGTTCTGGAGCTGATGAGCCACACAAGAAACCAATTTTTGGGCAAGAACAACAACATCTTTTTTTTATATATATATATATGAAGGGCAAGGAGTTGTTGGACCTTTCCTTTTTTATATGAAGGGGAAGGAGCTGCTGTGTTAGTGCAGCACCAAAAGTGGGTTTCCTTTCAGGATCCTCACGTGTGGGGCAAGTTCAGTGGGAGCTGGAGATGAGGGGCCACTGCCACAAGCCTGGGAGCGCCACCTGAGGTTGTGTGGACCAGCAGGAAGCTGAAAACTTTGGCAAATCTGCCTGGCCCCTGATTTCAGATAAATTGCCCCAAAAGTGTCGGTGGTGAGAGCAGACCCTGAGGTGTGTTCAGAGAACTCGCAGCACCCCAGCTCTTTTGGAGCTTTGTTATTCATTGCTTCCTGAAAATCAGGCCAGTTTCTGCTCAAGACGTTTCAGGTATGATTACACTGATAGATTCAAGAGGCAGGGGAGAATAATATAGTGATTTTCAGAGCATGTTTTCATAGCTCTGCTTTTCTTCTGTCCAGGGTAGTTGTAGGGCTGTTCTGTTGGCTTTGGTGTGGGAGAACATTATTTTCCCTCTGATTTACATTCTACAGTGCACTGAAAATGGCTATGTGTAGTCTTTATTTACATTTAGAAAATTACAGAATCTAAATTGTTCTTGCACTGTACTGTAGACTTTTCTCCCAGCATTTCTCTAACAGTGAACAACTCTATTAAGCATGTATCATCATCCCACAATTATCTGTAAGGCTCTAATCAGTAAAAACAAACACATTTGGGAAAAGACACAGTGATGGAGGAGAGGGAAGCAAGGTCCAAACACTGTCACAGCTGTGTGAGCAGAGGAATTTGCCCACTTGGATCTTTTAATACTTTAAATGTGATGCAATGCAAACTACAGAACAACAAAACTTACATTATCAGCGGAGGCATTTAATAACTGATCAAAGGGAGAGAGGACACAATGGGATGCTTGAAAATACGCCAGTGAAATAGAATTTAAATAATTCACTTAGCTGTGCGAATGGTAACTTTTACAGCTGTAAAGCACGCCCATCCAAACAGAAAAAAAAAAAAAAAAAGGAAAAAAAAAGGGGGAAAAAAAAATCTGGTGTTGCTTTTGGCAGCTCCCCTTTTGTGTTTGCTAAGGACCCTTGTGAGCAGGCACAGCAGACAAGGAGCCCTTTGGAGCTATTCATGTTATGGATTAAGCACATACAGCAACTTGGGGCTGTGCCTAGGGCCCCCTGCCCCACGAGGGGGGTTATTCACATCCCCTGGAAAACGCTGCTGATAATTAGTGCTTTGTAGGGTGGTGAGCTCACTGCCATTACATAAGATTAGTGCTGTAATAAGGAGCTGGCCAGCGTCTGTGGCCAGATTGTCTGTCACTGGGAGAATGCTGCCAGCCAGGAAAGGGACGGGGCATATTGCCACTTTTAAAGCTGTCCAGAGACCCTGCCTTGGTTTCTCCTGCCTTTCAGCACAGGGGTGTTTATGCTTTGTGTTCTGGTTCCTCAGGTTGTCAGTGTTAGGTAGCTACAGTCAAAAAAAAAATTAAAAATTAAAAAAAAGAAAAAAAAAAAAACCAGAAGGAAAGCATCCCAGAAACTTAATTCTGGCAAAAACAAAGCCCTCTCTTTTCCTACCTTTATTCGTCAGTGAATCAGAAGGCTTTAACTTGAGCAAATCTGTAACTGCACCCCTCTCAAAAAGAGTAACTTCATTAAGCACACACACAAACACACACACACACACACACACAGAAAAAATAAAACAAACCCACAACTTTCAAAAGGCGTGGAGTATTGTAGTGAAGGAGCCTGCCTCTGAGGGATAAGTAAAGCAAACAAACTAAAAAAGTGCTGTAGTCAGCTGCAAACAGAAAGCTCATTGTGCCCATGTCCCACAGGATCCTTGGAGAAGGAGATTTTAAACCTACCCAATGTTTTGGTTCTGTGCTGCAGTCAGTCATTACGGCCTCTTTTTAAGATGCTCATTTGACCCACGTTTAAATGGAGGAGAGCTATATAATGTTATTAATGACAGGTATATTTTTGGCTCAGGATGTTGTAACGAGGGCCTCTTGGACAAAGTGGGGTTTTGTCTTGTTTTTACCAGGGGGGTCAGCAATTACTTCAGAGACTTGTTACTGCTGGGCTGGAATTACTCGTTACTCTGGGCTAAAATTCTTGGACAGCTTCAAACCTGCAGTAATTGTTGACAAAGTGCAGGATTTTCCTTTTTTTTTTTTTTTTTACCCTGGTGGCTCTCCTGGTAGCTGTGCACAAAAAGATTAAATCACACCCCACACAATTTGCATGACTCTGCTAATATATATTCATGTCAATGTGACTCCAAAACAAACATGAATTACACCAGACCAGCACTTACCACCCTACTTTCTTTGCCATTCATTTTTAACATGATTTCTCAGCTGCTAAAGTGACTTGTAAGAGCCTGCAACATTGGACTGTACAGTCTGTGATGAAAGCTAATATTCTGAAAAAAAACCCCAAAAAACAAAAACCAAACATGGTAAGGAACAGATAAGAGCCCACGTCTTCATTTAGCTTTGAAAGAGTTAATGAAAGAAGTTTCTTTTCTGAATAATTATAATTTTGGAGCAAGTAGACAGCGTCACCTAGTGGAGTTTCACTGCCACACTCACCGTTTTCTGCTTTTCATGGAAAAACTGTCATTCCGTGGTGCTGTTTTTAAAAACATCCCAGAGCTAGTTATCTGCTCCACCATACAGTCATTTATTCCCAAAACTATAGGACTGACGGTGCTTTTATGTTTCAGTTTCGTCAGGTAGCCTTTTTTCCATTGGTTGAGTTTCAATTAATTAGATTTCTTTCTCAAATAATCTCTTTTTGCAGAGCTCTTCCTGCTTATTCAGTCTGCAGTTACTTCTTGTGAATAACCATAGATGCACACGAATTTATGTTTTCCAGAGTCCTTTTCTTTTTTGCAAGCTGCTGCACAGGACTCAAAAAGTTTCTCAACACATTCCATCTCTCTTTTACCAAAAAAACTCAACCCCTGCAAGTGAAATCTTTTGCAGAAGTATTTAGCAAAGCTCCTCCTGGGAGTTTGTCTTGCTCACAGTGTGGCTCACTCATGGGGAGTGTTGTCTTCCTGCCTGGTCCAAACCCTCCAAGTTTCCCAAATCCTTTGCAAATAAAACTCAGATTAGGAGCTAAAGGGAAGGCATTCAACCAGAACTTAAAAAGAAATTGTATCAGGATCACAACATGTGATTATTTTGTGTGTGCTTGTAGATAGGTTTAAATACTCAAATTGATTTGAGTTTCTCCCAGCAAAGATTTATGCACACGCTTGGTCCTTCCTTCAGGCAATTATTTTAACATCTGTCTGAATCCTGTATGTGATCCTCCCTGTGATGGTCCCCCTTAAGGCATGACCCATGCCTTTAAATCAAGCCCTCCGTGAATGGAGTTTTTAAACTCAAGAACACTTTTGGTGAGTTCTGTCAGACTGCTTCCATTTATAAAATTAAACAGAAAAACCCTTTGCAGGGCTGGAGGGAATTTTAGTGGAACAGAGCCTGCACTATAGGATATCTTATTGTCTTTCCCATGTGAAAATGCATTTAAATACTAGGTGACCTTAATGGAAGTATTTCATACACTGCCAAATCTTCACAAAAATCTGATTTTTTTCCTTATGGAAAAGAAATGCAATCCTGTTTCAGCTTCCCAAGTGTCTCCTGTAACAGCATCAGTGCTGTACAGCAGCATGAGTCACACATGCGGGTTTCCTGGACTGATGCATGTGCTCCTTGTAACCTCGTGCTGATCTTGCTGAAGTTCAGCCACCGAGTAATTCTCGAGACTCACTGAAAGTGAGATGTAATTTTTGTTTAAGCTGTCCAATTACAACAGCCCCCACAGTGAGGGACTCATTCAGGGCCTTTCCTGATAAAGATTTCTGAGACTTTGTCTGCAATTGTGTTGGAAAGAAAAATAAAAGAAAGAAAAGTGTATTCCTGTTCTTATCAGAGCTATGGCAGGAGAAGAAAAGGGTGATAGAAACGTTTGCAGTGGTGGTTTCTGCTTAGTGATAAATACCAGGCAGGAAATGTTGCTTCACTTTCAGATGAAATGGCACAAAAAATATCCAATCAGCCAGTCCCTACCTCTTCCATTGTTGTTTTTTCATTAATTTGCCTCATTAGTCTTGCATTAAAAAGGAATCAGATAGGGAAGTAGCTGGAACGAAAGAAAATAAGAATCACAAAAAGTGCCAAGACAGATTTGTAAAGGCGGCTTACTTAAACATGCTGAAAACTTGTTTCCTTTCCCCAGAAGTAAAAGCCTTAACCTATAAATCTAAATAGATGTATTTCAAGTACATTATTTCCCTGATTCAGTCATGTGCAGAAGATTACTGGCCTTTACACAATACCGAGGTCAAGCAGTAAAGTTTTGTTGGTTTTTTTATTGTGCTGTTTTAAACACAATGCTTGATGCCTATTTTGGAATACAATATCCGAGTGATTGATCTCAGGCACTTGATGAGCCTTTTGAAGGTGAAGGAAGGGCTGAAATTTCCAAAGGAGTGTCTCAAAGGTGAGACACTCCTGCATTCACCTGGGCAGTGCAAGCACCTGAAAGAGCTGAGTGGATTACCCAATAGTGAAGCAATGAGCCCATCAGGACAGGCTGCTTATCTGAGAATTTAATTAACAAATCTCCCATGAGGTAGGGTCCTCTCCGTGATGGGAAGATTATGCTCCCCCTGTTTAATTAGCAGTCATCTGATTGAGGATAGATAGTGACTGGCTAATAAAGTTTTGTGCTTTACAGCCCTTGCTATAGTCCTGGCTTTTTTTTAGCTCGTTTCATGTGAGAAGTCAGTCTGCCACCCAACAGGACTGTGAGTTTATGCAGTGCCATGTAAGGAAATCCTCCCCAAAAATGTGGAACTTAATAAAATATCCTCATGGGCTTTTGAAGCCATCATATCCAAACTCCTCCTGTGAGGCAAGAGAATACATTTTCCCTGTTTTATGGGCTGTGAGTGGCCAGCCAAGTGCATTATCTAGTGCCATGTAGGAAGCCTGAAGAGCTGAATCAGAACTCAGCTCCAGCTCTAATCATGGACCATCCACACTCTGCAGGAAAATTTTCTGGGCCTTTTAGCAGAGAAAGCCAGAACAAATAAATCCAATGTGACAGAGAAGGCCTTGATTTCAACAATAAAACCAAAAAAAAGTACAAGCAAGAATAACTAATTGTTGTTAATTATTTAATTGAAAGCATAAAGAGTATAAACTCCAGTTTTCATCAGTTGGACATCGGGGCTTGGAGGAACCTGGTCTAGTGGAAGGTGTCCCTGCCCATCACAGGGGGTGGGACTGGATGATTTTAAAGGTTCCTTTCAACCCAAACCATTGTGAGATTCTGTGATTGCTCTGGACTTCCCTCTCTGCAGCCACCTCAGCTGGAGGAAAATGTGGTCAGCCAAACCTCTTCTGAAGTACATTTTGAGTCCTGCACATAATTAAGATTATATGTCCAGAAATGTACATACTTCTGGAAGTGCTTTGCATTTTAATGCAGAGAAAAAATTCATGTCTGTTGTGGTAATGTTGCTTGAAAACCAGAGTAGTGATGGTTTTTAGATCACTCTGTGCAATCACCCAGTGTCAATGTTTCTGTTAAGGACTAAAAACATTACACCAACTTTTCTTCCACGTATTCACTAAACATTTGATTCTGTTTAGGTTTTGTCTAATGAATGATAAAGCTAAGAGCATTGCCAAAAGTTTTTTCCCATTAATTTTTTGCTGATACAAGTTTACTGGAGACAGTGCAGTCACCCAGATCTACACTAGTGAAAACCAGATTCATGCCTATGCTCGTGCAAAGATCTAATCCATAAAAGAAAAGCAAAATATTCGTTCATTTGTCGAGTAGCCTGTTCCACTCAAACTGTGAGAATCTCCTTGTATCATTGTCCCATTATCAGTGTCTAAATAAGGAATTGAAAAACTACAGAGGGACTGGGTGGAGACCTAATAAAGCAATTCAGCAGTCTGGAACTTCCTCTGCTAAGCAATTCTGGCACCAGACCCAGGCAAAATCAGAGCTCCTCAGCCAAAATAAATCTGTGCAATGACGATATCAGATGTGAGGTAACAGCAAGTCATGCTGGAGGATATCAGACATTCTTGGACAAACCACAGGGCCTAGCTGTAACACTTTGCCACTACACTGCAGCCCTGCCAGCTAAGCAAACACAAATTTTGGAGTCATTTTGGCAAGGCAAGTAAGAGCATATGGAGCCTGTGTGCTGAGAGTGGGAGCTGGCAGGCAGCTGAGCACCTCCAGCTCACACACCCCCAATAGCCACTAAATGTCCTCCATTCCCACACTCTCATCCCTATGGAAGCAAGCAGCTCTGCAGTATCATTTCCACTAGAAGCAGCTGCAAGGCTTGTTGAAATCTTTCCTTGGCTCTCAGGACGTTATTGATGAAACTTTCTGCCACTAACCTTGCAGTTTTCTTTATTTTTTGTGCGTGTCTGTGCACACGTTCTTGAAAGTTAATGGATCCTAGACTCGAGTAAATGAGTTGGTGTGCACTGTAATTTAGGACTGTTAAACACTGAAAAGTTGAGATGGAGTTAATTTAATTCTGGATGAAAAGGGCGATGTTTTATTAGGGGTAATAAATTCAGTGCAGAACCAATTTATTCAGACTGTGCTGGTTAAAATGCCTGGATATTTAGAACCCGTGATGGGTAAGATGACACGTGGTAGGAGAAGGTTAAGTATTTAACTCATTTTCCTTTCATAGTTTGATTCATTGTAAGGTAAATACTACTTGTGTGGGGTATGTTAACTTTATTTCTAAAATGTCTTCACGCAGGCAGTGAAGAGGGGTTATTTCACAAAGTAAAGAAAATAGAAAGCTAAACTTCTCTGACATTTATACGGGCCAGCTCTAGTCAGAAAGATGTAAGCACTTAGAAAATATAAGCACTGCAGGAACTGTGTCATTTTGCCCATACAAGGGGCTAGCTGCCTGGTTAATGTCTGGCATTTATGTGAATTCCAGTTCTTACAGATATCTATTTTTATCCTTCCTTAAATTCTTCCTGGAGTGACACAACAGAAATCCCAGCAAAAATCGTTAGGAGTGGTTTCCAAATATTCTCTCACTTTTCTTGACATAAGATTATGCAAATCTCAAGATTCCTATGCTTTGTTTGGGAGCAAGGTGAGGGATTATCCCACCTCTGCTGGCTGCCAGGACAGGAGGCTGTATGTCCCCTGACAAGAACTGCTGCACAAGTTTCAATCAAAAAAAAAGTGTTGCTACTTCTCCTGCTGATTGATTGTAAAAACAGACTGAATCCTCCCGAATTTTCATCCATAATTGACATTGTGCTGGTATTTCACAGCCATTTGAAGGTTTTTTTGTGAGTTTGTTTGTTGGGCACATACCCAAAAAACATATTTCTACTTCTAAAAGCAGTGCGTTTTGAAGCACTTTCTGCTTTTATTCACATATTTTCATAGATGTTTGAGGCTGATTTTTCAACAGAGGGCAGAATTTGAATCACCATTTATTTCTAAAGCTGAGAGGCTGCTGCCTGGGCTCAGTCTGCCACCTAGCATTTTTAGTGGAAACACCAATCTCCAGTAGTTTTGGGGGGCCACATTCTGACTCTCCCACTTGTGCCTAATTCTGCATGTCATCCTGTGGAATGTCTTCATTAACTGAATAAAGTCATAAATAATAAATATATCATAAATAATCAATGTCTGGGAAGTTAGTCTGTAATTTCTCACTTAGTAGATGTGCACTAATGAAGGTCATGGACTATTTACACTATTTTCTTGCATTCTACTTCATGACATTTATGTAGGAAAGAGTGGTTTTTTTGACACGCTTAGGATCCAGTTTTGCTTGTGTCTCTTTGTTTTGTTCACCTGTCATCAGTTTACAGTAAATGAGAAGTTAGACCAGAATATTTTTCCCCTTGAGATAATCTTTAATATAATGGGAGGATAGTATAAATCTATAAATCTTTGTTTAGCCCATGCTTAGCAGCCTGAATCAAACAGTTGAGATTGCTTTTCACTACAGGTGATATCACGTGCTCTTTTGTTAAGGTAAATATTCTCCAGCACTGGGAATGATGGTTTTGCTTTTGTTTTCTGCAGCAATATGAGAACTGGAGACCAAACCAGCCAGACAGCTTCTTTTCTGCTGGAGAGGACTGTGTTGTTATAATCTGGCATGAGAATGGGCAGTGGAATGATGTCCCCTGCAATTACCACCTTACTTATACCTGCAAGAAAGGAACAGGTACAAACTTTGCAGTTACAAAAGCAGAATTTGCTGAATTGCCATTCAGTGCTTTTTGCCATGTTCTTTGGACCTTGTTTTCAAAAAGTTTCTACTTTTTGAACAGCTTGTCATTGAGGATAATACATAGAGTCCTGAAAAAAGGACTTTTTCCTTGAATGCTTGTAGTAACTTCAGTGGTTTTCAGGTTTCTGAAAAGCAACTTCTTTGTGTGAGTATGCCAACTTTTTGGCTTGAATTTACATTTAGAATTTAAACCAAAAAGGCAATACTGACCACAATATCTGCCAGTTTCCAGTTTCCATCACTACTGGTTTTGGTTTACAAGACTGGAGATCTACAGGGCAGACTGATCCTGCTGTCCTTGTCTGGATGTTCCCCTTGGGAGTCCAGCCGAGACCCCTTGCCAAATTCCCTTAGCCAGGGCTCAGAGGCCAGTCCCAGCTCAAACTGGGCTCACAAGCTGAAATTTCGGGTGGTGCTCTCTCTTCCTTCCAGTGGCTTGTGGCCAGCCTCCTGTGGTGGAAAATGCCAAGACTTTTGGGAAGATGAAGCCCCGTTATGAGATCAACTCCCTCATCAGATACCACTGCAAGGATGGTTTCATCCAGCGCCACATCCCGACCATCCGGTGCCAGGGCAACGGACGATGGGACATGCCCAAAATTACTTGCATGAATCGTGAGTTCCCTGAAAGCAAAAAACCAGCAGCACATCAGAAACACCGGGCTGATTTGAGATTAATGAGTAATGGATGTGTGTTTTAAGAGAGGAGCAGTTATGGGGGGATAAACATCAAGCTTGCGAAACTGGAGGGAATGGAAATTTTCCTCTTCTGTTTCTACTGGTGCTTTGGAGTAGTTATCTAGAACAGAGGCTAGAAAAAATTAAGAGAATAAGAGCAGGTATTTTTTAAAAGCCTTCAATAGGTACACTTTGGGCTGTGCAAAACCTTCAAGAGGCTACACCCAAGATGGACAATGGTCATGAGTTTTTCACACAATTATAGGTTTGCTTCATTTACACATCAGAGGTTAATTGTTAATTGTCAGGTAATGAACTCATATCCCTCAGCTTTCCCCCCAAATTCACTTTTGTTTATACTTTTTTGGGGCCTGAGGCTGTGTAGGGTGTCCTTAGATTTCAGGCCTTAGAGGAATTGTCTGATGAAAATGTGAAGACAGTAAATAACACTCTGTATGGAGTTTAGAGTTATACACTAAAGCAGTACCGGTTCTGAAAAATATAAAGGCTAGAATATTAAGGCATCACTACAGAAGGCATGAGGATTATTTTAAAGTTAGAAAAGCCTAGAATCAACAGATTCCTAATAATGCTAACAATTCTTTTTGCAACTGTGTGTATGCCTGTAACGCTGCCAGCTTCAATTAGTCATTTGTAGACCCTCTAATTAACGAAGATGCAATTGTGTTGTGAAGTGAACCCAGCCCGTCCACCGCTTAATTTTAAACAAATTTCCCTTTTTTCCTCCCTTCTCTCTGCAGCCTCCACATACCAAAGGACTTACTCTAAGAAATACTACTACAAACACTCCTCATCAGGCAAGGGGACATCGTTAAACTCCTCCAAGCACTACCACCGCTGGATCAGGACGTGGCAGGACTCGAGGCGCTGAGAGCTAAATGGTGAATTGGGGATTTCCACCATTTCAGCCAAAGTCATAACTTTCTGTGCCTTTTTCTATCACTTATAGGAGTATTATCGAATCGTTTTGAAACTATGGACTGCAGTATTCACGACGCGTTTTGCAAAAAAAGAAAAAAAATTTTTTTGAAAAAAAAAACCCGAAAATTACGGTGTTTATCAGAAAATTTAAGAAATAAATAAAAAAGAGGAGAAGTGCTTATGGGGATAAAAGGAAACCATTTCCAGCCTATAAAGATTATTAGTTTTCTATATGCCATCGGTGTGGACCATTTTATGATATGTACCAGCCTTCTGCAATATTTAAGCAGCTCAATTTTAGCACCAATGAAAATGTAAATAAGATGATTTTAATGTTGTTTGACTGTGTGTTGTTTTTAAAATCCTGTATATAAAATGAAAAGTCACACTAATTTCAGGCATATTTATGGTTAGAACGGCCTCAGAGGTCTTCAGTCATTTATGACATTGTTTCTGTGTTGTTTACCTAGGCTGGAAATGGTTGAAATAAAGACTTCACTGACTGAAATTTGCAATTATCAGGTGAAGATAAACACATAAGTGACATGACTTTTTTTTTTTTTTAAGTTTTTTTTATTTTTAAGTGGGAACTGTGCCAATTCCTACCCAAGGTACAGTCTGTGTCCCATGAGATGAAAAGTTGAGACAGAGCACATAAAAGTGGCATGGAGCATGAACTAGGGACTGCAATAGGGAACGTTTTTCCTGCTCTCCATTCCAGCTTCAGCACATGTGAGAAAGGACTGCGTGGAGGAGTTGTGTATGACAAGGAGAGCCTGTAAAATTCCAAGTGCTAATACATTAACTTTATCAACCAGGGCCACTTTTTTTTTTTTTTTTTTTTTTTTTTTTTGAGA
The DNA here is from genome assembly GCA_037013685.1 of Acridotheres tristis. Taxonomy (NCBI): domain Eukaryota; kingdom Metazoa; phylum Chordata; class Aves; order Passeriformes; family Sturnidae; genus Acridotheres; species Acridotheres tristis. The sequence continues at coordinate 7,602,367 of CM072919.1, forward strand.
AGAAAGAAAAGGAGAAAAGGAAAAAAAATTACTTTCACGATATTAACCACAAGGTCTATATTACAGGTCTCCGCATTCTAAAATGGAGGTAGACCTGGTGTTTGGGGGATTTTTTTTTTTGTAGAAAACAAACAAAAATCAAAAAAGTAAATAATTTTGTATATATAACCATTTTTTAATCTTTTTATAAAGTAATGAATGTTTGTGTATGAATGCTGCAGCTGTGAAGCGTACATAAATAAATGAAGTAAGCCATACTGATTTAATTTATTGGATGTTATTTTACCCATACAAAGAAGACTCAAAGAGCTCACCAGCGCAGTATTAGCCCCTGAGCTCCACTTTTGGAACCATCCTTCAGTTCAGCTTGCTCTTTTTCCCCGGAGAACAAAAAATTCCTGCTAAACAGGATCATTTGTTTGCGGCTAGATGGGTGAGAACTGTGCGTGACCTACAGAAGAATCAGGATCTTGGCTTTCTCTGAAGAAGTGTGTGCACAGAGTGGTTCTAGGTTGTAGTTTGGTGCAGTGTGTGCGTAGGAGTTTTCTGTTGTGATTTCTTGCCCTGGTCGGTGCCACCACTGACCTTTGAAGTGTACAGTGAGTGCGGGAGGTGACGTTTGAAACGGCCTCTCTGCAGAAAGGACTGTCATTCCTGCAAAGTGCCTTGCACACCTTTGGGCACAGGACATTTAAAAAGGAAAAAAAAAAAAAAATTTAAAAAAAGGAAAAAAGTAATAAAAATTTAAAAAAACCCATGAAAATTAAGTAAGTTCCTTAGGATGTTTAAAGGTAACATGAGAAACACACACACACACACGAGGCGCGAGGTTTACGCCTCTGTGTCCCCGTGGGGTTGTGATGGGGAAAAACAAAAATCTGAGAGGGAAAGGAGAAGAATTGAAAGCCAGCCAACACGGCAGAGCTGCCCATGGAGTGACCTTGCCACAGCTCCCTGGGAGCTGAACCCAGAGTTCAGACATCATCCCCTGACCCTGAGGAATGGCAGAGGCTGCTCCCCACCCTTGTGGCAAGTTGGCTGGTCCCTTCCCCACCCCTCACCCCCAAACAATGCACATAATACTTTTCTCTATTTATATTATTATCTTGTATAGTGTATAATGTGAATGTCTGGGGTTTGGTTTTATTTTTTTTTTTTTTCTTTTTGTGAATGAACGTCTAAAATCTTTGTAACTTTTATATCTGCTTCTGTTTCACCAAAGAAACAAGGTTTTGCTATACTGTGACTTGTCTTGTTATTGCATGTCTTCCTGTTTAAATCTATGCAATGTGATTTTTTTCATATGAATACAACTAGACTGTCAGGTACTTCGTAATTACCATGGGCTTTGTCAAATGCCCACTGGAGTCAAAGAGTCAGCTGGCTGAACTTTAGTAGGTGCTGGATTTGACTTTATATGAGCAGCTTTAGGGGATATTTTAAGATATACATTGTATGTTTTGAAGTCGATTATTGCTTGTAAAAGTCAAGGCTCTGTCCGTAAATATACACTACTTTACACATCACTTCCTTGTACCAGAAACACACAGAACAGAAAATATATTTTAACACTTTGCAAACTTTCTCACCATATGTATAAAAAACCCTGCATAGATTTGTTGTTTTCTTGTCTACTTGTTGGATTTAAACAATGTTGTAAGACATTCAGATAACATTGTGATTGTAGTTTTAATTAGGTTAGATGCAGTGAGTATATTGATTTTTTTTCACCTCCTTCTATTACGCATAATAAAATAGGACTGACAACATTCCTTATTAAAAAGAAAAAAAAAAACAACAAAAAAACCCTAAAAAAACCTGTCACCCATGCTTGTTTATTTAGACAGGGAATGGCAAATTATTCAACTCTGGAGAATTTTTCTAATGCTGATGTAAACCCCAAAATGTTTCTGTACCAACACCCTGCAAAATGCACACACTCGTGTCACAGGGCTGGCTTTGCTGTGAAGCCAGGGTGCTTCCATGACAAATGCCATGATCCCTTCACCTGGAGCATCCCTGAACTCCAGTCTGTGGAGCAATGTTGGGGTTGGAGTGGAGATGTCACCAGGGTCTGGAGCGCCAGGACAAAGGGGGATGGCTCCAAACTGAGAGAGGGCAGGGCTGGATGGGATCTTGGGAGTTGGGAATTGTTCCCTGGCATGGTGGGCAGGGCTGGGATGGAATTCCCAGAGCAGCTGTGGCTGCCCCTGGATCCCTGGCAGTGCCCAAGGCCAGGCCGGACACTGGGGACACTGGAAGTGTCCCTGCCATGGATGGGGTGGCACTGGATGGGATTTAAGACATTTTTAACCCAAACTGTTCTCTAGTTCTATGATCTGAATACAAATTTTACACATTTTGTGCCCATGACAGTCTCTGCAGAGTACCCAGTGCTGCTCTGAACATCCTCCTGCCCCCTCAGACACCAACAGTGTTGGAATTCCTGGAGTGCACCCCAGGGGCTGACACCACACAGGGCACAGATCAGCCAGGACAACTCTTTTGGGACAGCTCCTCAAACAGCAGAGAAGGTGCTGGCTGGGGCACACATTCCTGTTTCCCATCTACACCCTAATAGCACAACTTCATGAAATTAGATAGAGAACTCCTTTGCTTTAATGGGATCTCTTGGCTGAGACATCAGAGGCTGGGGATGGAGGAATCCTGTAGGACAAAACAAGTCTCTGGAATTGCAGCAGCGGGGCCAGCAGGATGCAGGCAGGCTGGCAGTGGGCTACCAGTGGAGAGGCTTTCCTGCCAAGAGGGCTTTGGCATCAGAAATTCCTTTTCCAGGGCAGTGGCTGGAGGAGCACTGAGGTTCACCCGTGGTTAGGGGTCAATGTGATACCTTTTCTAAGAGATAACTCTTCATTTCTGTAGGTGACACCTCTGCCCTGAGCACAAGCAGAGACCATCCCTGGGTCATGGGAGTTGAAACAGCTGGTGCAAAAAGGCAAATCCGTTCTTTTCCAGAGAAAACACACAACTGGTGTAATTGATTTTAAGTAGTGGCGTGTGCAGGACTCCACGAGCACATTGCTCATCCTGATGAATGATGAAAAAGATACAAACAAATGCTTGGAGGAAACGTGGACAAAAACTTGAAGGCCACACAAAGCTGTTAGCACAGCAGAGGCAAGAAGTAAGGACAGAAACATCTTCCAGAAAAAGGAGTATCAAATCAGCCCTCCAGCAGCAGACCTGGAAGGAAGCTTAAGACCTTTTACAGAGCAATTTCATGGCAAATTTTGTTTTCCATAGCAAATAAATATTTCCAGGTGGGGAAGCCAACAGCTGGTAGTGCTGTAGAGGCTCAGTCACTGTGTAAATCCTGATAAAACAGAGAAGCAGAGCCTTGAGTTCTAGAAGTGAGGAATTTAATGCTGGGGCAGGAACAGATTCATGACAATACCAAAATGCCTCCACATCTCCAGGTGCCAAAAGATGGGAGAAGTTAAAAAGTGGCCCAGCAGCTACTTTTTGTGGTGGTTGGAGGAGAAAGCAAAAGGGAGACAAACATGTTGGTGGTCCTGCATGGATGCAGCAGGGAGCAAGGCAGCTGGGATTGGGCTCTGGAAGTCACATCCTGCCGTGGTGAGCAGGAAAAGTCCTTTTTGAGGCAGGAGGGCAATCGCTTTAGGGAAAGGAATAAATGGTGTGGTTGTCTCCAGTAGCAGGAGAACGGCAGGAATTTGGTTCCTGTGTTTCTTAAAGTCTTCGAGGTGATAATTGCACTTAAACGTTTCTACTTGGTAAGGAAAAAAGAGCAAAGCAGAGGTTTGGCACAAGTCACACCAAAAGATCTGCAGCAGACCTGAGTGACCACTAAAGGCCCTGTTCTTTCACTGGTTTGAAAAAATAAAATGATGAAAAAAGAAAAAAAAAAAAGGGTTTTCTAAGCAGGTGAGGGAAGATTTAATTGCAAAAGGCAGCAGGATCTCAGTTTACTCATTTCAGAGTTAGAACAGAAGTTGGGCTCGCCCAAGTACTGTGACTTTGTCAAAACAAATATTCTTAATAAGCTTGGGAAAGGAGGAAGAAGCACCAGGTATTGCTGATGGTGCTGTTTGCTTGCTGAATGAGGGATCCCTTTAGTTCCCCCTGAAGGGAATTTCTTCCACCTCTGCCTAAACCAGGGCAGCTTCCAGCTGTGCTAAAATCCTTAGCAAGTATCCAAAATCCGGGAATTGAAAGGATCTCGGAGTACCAAAGATCAAAAATTCTTACCAAGGATCAAAAATCCCCGAATAAGTGGATTTCTCAGTACATGGCAGGGTGACAGCCTCTGTGTCTCCCGAAAGTGCATTTCCACAGGAACAGGTGCTCTGTTAGCCAAATGTGTGGATTTTGGTGAATTTCGAACCATGCTGCAGCCAGGCTGACATTTGCAGCTTGAAAACAGCTGATGGCAAAAGGCTGAAATGCCAGATCTTCCCCTTTGTTTTCTGGGGGAAATAAAGCTGTTTTCCTCTCAGCAGCCTGAACAGCTCATGCTGTTTTCCTCATCCTTCCAGGTTATAAAGAGAATCCCGACCCCAGGACAGAGACATTGTTGGTCCTAAAGACATTACACTCCCTTAAACCTGGCAGAACTCATCTCCCTTATCCCTGCAAGAGGATCTGGAGCAAAATTCTGTCCCTTTGCACTCTGCCATCACCCACTGGATAAGACTTTAGGGGAAAATACATGATTTGGAATACTCATGTTTCTCCCCCATGCCCTCAGCCTGGCTCCTTCCCTCTGGAAAAGCTTTCCAGGCTGAGTTTTTCAGAGACAGAGAAAGAAGGGTGAAAAATCATCAGCAAATGATGTTATTGTGAAAGGGAATTCTGATGACAGAAATGAAAATGCAGGAAGGGTGATGGGAGGAAAAGTTTGTGGCTATTGATTTGAAAATGGAAAATAAATCTGGGCTAGCTTTGTGTTAGGCAGGAATTTGAATTTATACCCATGAACTTAGACCAACCAGGAAATGCACATCAGTAGAACAGCTCTATATGATAAAAAAAAAAATGGTATTGTACTTTTTGATAAACTGGCCTAAATAAATGTGCTTGTGCTTTAGTGGTAGTTTTTGTTTGCACTCTATAGTGACAGATTTTTTTGTCTTGTTTTGTTTAAAAAAGTTACTTCAATCCTTCAGGACTTTTAGCCTCTGTTTGCACAAGTGGGCTACACTTCCTGTATCTAGTTCTTGAAAATTGTTAGGAACAGCTGTTTGCACTTGCAAATCCAAACATTTGAGTTTAAAATGACAGGCTGTGTGGACACAGGGATTTTTCAAGGTGAAGTGACATTAACATTTTGCTGGAGTGAAATGTCTTCTAAAGGTAAGAGCTTTGGACATCCAGCATCACTTAGTGCTGCTCTTGGGAGTGGAGTGGGAGATTCTTCCTGGAGAGATCCCAGATGTGAAAGTTAAGGAAAAATTTGGGGTTTAGAGGACAAAAGTCTTCTGAGATTGGCAATATACTGGATAGTGGCTAGCTAGGTTGGCCCCAAACCAAGGGACAGGTATCCACTTGATTTTGGGTGTGAAATGCCCAGTTTCACACCTCTGAGCTGTTTTATGGCAAGCTCAGCTTAGAGTCTGACCTATCTGCACAGCTTGTTGAGTGTTTTGGGGTCACTTTGGGAGCCATTTCTGAGTTCATTAACCAAGGTCTAATGAAACTTCATCACCCCCTTCCCCTCAAACCCACTGCTGACATTCTGTGGTGAGAGAAACTCATTTTTTCTGCTCCCCTTCCCCACTCAGAGAAGGTTTACATGGGGTTTTAGGAAAAATTTGTTCACTGAAAGGATTGTCCAACCCCATGGAGCATTTCCAGGGAAGGGAATGGAGCTGGGGAAGGGTCTGGAGCCCCAGGAGGGGCTGAGGGAGCTGGGAAGGGGCTCAGCCTGGAGAAAAGGAGGCTCAGGGGGCCCTTGTGGCTCTGCACAACTCCCTGACAGGAGGGGACAGCCGGGGGGGATTTGGGATCTGCTCCAGGGAACAGGGACAGGAAGAGAGGGAACGGCCCCAGGATGGACCAGGGCAGGCTCAGGGGGGACAGCAGCAGGAATTTCCCCATGGAAAGGGTGGGCAGGGATTGGAAGTGCCCAGGGAGGGTTGGATCCCCATCCCTGGAGGTGTCCCAGCAATTCCTGGAGGTGGCACTGAGGGCTGGGGACAGGGTGGGGATGAGGCACAGCTGGGACTGGGCTTTGGTGGGATTTTCCAACCTCTGTGATTCTGTGGATTCTATTCTGTGAAAAACACAGAATTCAAGCACAAGGAGGTGTTTTATGCAGCCTTTCCTTAAAAATGGGGAAAAGCGTCAAATTTAGCACAAACTTTAGAAGCAGATTACAGAAATCTATTAATATATTGCATATCTGATATAATTTTAATATATTACATATCTGATTCATGAGGAGGAGCTGGAGACTGGAGAAATGCTATGAAAATCTCATTTTCTGAGCTTTTTAAGCTCAGGTTAAGTGAGGTTAAGTGTTGGTGGATGTTAGTTAAGTGTCCTTCCAAGATCAGCCTCTCCACACTCAAGAATGAAATAAACTCCAGGAAGGATTGAACCACACGGGTTTTATTCACAATTACAGCATCTTTGACTTCACACATGTGGAGAAATTAAACCCATATAGCTGTGCCCAAGGGCACAACATCTCTGGGTGAAACAGCCAGTGGGTTGACAGTAGTAGAATGGAAATTTTTGTGTTTTAAGGGGCTGAATCTCTCTGTTTTGTACCCTTCCTGCAGCTGCTTAACATCTGAGATACTGTCACGTAAGGACTGGAACATGAAAAATATTTGCTTCCCTGTATTATTTGTTTTAAAAACAAAATTACTTCCTGATTAAAAACTGAGACAAAAAACTCAGGGAAAAATAAAAACTAATCAGGATTTTTTTTCCCCCTCAAAATCTCAAGAGGAAGAAAAATACCTAAACAGAAGAAATATTTTATCTCTTTATGGAGAATTCACTGCCTTAAATGTTATTCTTGTTGATGATAGATACCCAAGTGACTAAGAGATTTTTAATTCCTGGGAGGTTATCAAGATGAGGTTGAATTTTGAGGTGTCTTGCAAATCTGTAGCATATATTTTTGTTTGCTGATAATTAATATTTGCTGCTCAGCTGTTGAAAGGATTGCTTTGGCTGGCTACAATGCCACTTTTATATCACCACCAGTTTTATGTAATCTGATCTGACATGGACCAGGGCTGGGAAGGAAAAAATACAATAGATTAAAGCATGACTGTACTAATTGCTAATCAGTGCACAGGCAGTGCCAAAAAGCTGTATTTTTAATAGCACCATCCTGCAGGTAAATACCTACACCCAAAGATCCTGAGGAAATGCATTAACATAAAGAACTTGGTCTGACAAGGTTTTAAACATCCACACCCCTTGTTCTTCACTTAGATCTGGGCTTGTGCAAACAAATTTCCAGCACAAAATTGTCTCAGCACACCTGAGATTTCAGGCTTTGCTCCAGTGTTCATTGCTGTCATGCAGCATGTGATTTTGCAGTGTGATTAACATTAGGCCCAGAGGCAATGTTTACCAATATAAAGCAAAAAAAAAAAAAAAAAGAAAATTAATGTACCACGAGGAAATGGCTTGCCATGAGCACAGACCAATTTTAAGTTTTTAAAGTTTCCTTATAACTCTGTAGAAGTGGCCCTGGGGGTTCCATCCTTGTCTTCCAGCCCCAACCACTGCCTTGAGCATTTGAGCATTTTGAAATTCTCCCTCTCCTCACAGCTGCAGGTCAGGCTTTTCCCAGTCCTCCTCCCAAGGTGGTAATCACCCCTTTAATCTGTTAACACAAGGAAATGCTGGAATGTTACTGATTTTAAAATTTTTTTTTTAATTTTTTTTTTTTTAGGGTTTGCTAGGAGACTACCAGCCTGAACATTTCTGCTTTTTAACAAAGAGTGGTTTGGAAAATCAAAAAACCTCCCCTCAAACACTACAGAGTTGAATCTGAAGCCTTCATAGTACACTAGAAAAAAAAGAGCTTCTCTGGTGCCAGGCAGACACAAACATTCAGAAATCAGCATTGAGATATAAAGTTTTGCACCAACTATGGTGTGCATTTTATTAATAATTTTATTTTGAAATGACTTGGGAAATTTCAGTTCTTTTGAATATATTCTTTCACTGTGACAGTTATTGTTTCTTGAACTGAAAGGGAAAAAAAAATCTATTATTCTCCTTCACTAATTGAGTCTTCCCAGTGGCACTGTGTATCCTTTATTAGAGCAGAGAACACTGGTGGGAGTGCTAAAAAGTGTGTTTTCACAGCAAATGCTGCTTGGGTTTTTTTACCATCTTCATCCATTTGTTACCTCAAGGGGGAATTGGATTTTCTGACCAGATCAGGGCCAGTTTTCATATTTAACCTTGAAGCAGGGGGGTGGAATGATTTTGCCTCCTCTTCATCAGCCACTTGCAAAGCTCTCAGCCCCCTGTCTGTCCTCACACTCCTGAAATGCCAGGTCGTTCCTGAGAGAGAATTCACAAAACTCCTCCCCTACAGCCCAGAAAGGCAGGTGTGGTGAAGGATTTGTGCAGGTGAATCCAGGGGAGAGAAGGAAAACTGAATTTCTGTGATGTGTCAACTGAGAGGGATTTACAGGGGTTTGTAATCTGACAGGTTCTACCTAAGGATTGGTGTCCACACACTTTGAGGTTATTATGTGAGCTTTTTTT